>SRMA01027345.1:1800805-1933158 GCA_007224835.1 Danionella cerebrum
TTAGTTAAACACATCCATATCTTAATTTTGCAGTTACAAATACAAAGCATGACAAGGAGAAGGGATGCTTTCATTTGTTACTGTTTCTCTATTACAGAGGTTCTTGAGTGGAGAGGTCCAGTTCCAGTCCCTCTCTAACAGCATTAACCCACACACAATCCCACACATCGACTGCCTGGGCCACTGTCACAGGTATCCACACAAACATCTGCTTTCACACACATCCTTTCATTTCTGCTCTGATCCCTTTTTGCTCCATCGTCTTTTTGTAAAAACTTTTCTTAAGAAACAAATGGATTTATTTTAACCTTAAAACAGAGTTTTTGATGAGCCATGTTGAGTCCACTTAAGGTGAAATGATCTTATTTGAGGGAAATGGCAGTCTTTGAACTCTAGGCTGGTTTAAAAGGAAGTCTTCCCTCTCATGGAAACCATACTGGAGATTTCTCAAACACAAGTAACCATTTTAAAAATTGTGCACCAGTTTTGTACCAAATTCAATATGTCTCCCTTCCATTCTGTCAGTGATAACCGCATAGGCTGTACATTCCAATGTTGACTCCGAGCTGAGAAATCTAGAAAGCTTTTTTTTAGATATTCCTGCATTCATTTATGGTCTTTTGTTGATAAACAAGTGAGCGACTCCTGCAAAGTCAGAATGTAGGCAGGGCCTAGTGCTTAAAAACTTAAAAACAAGGATACTACATTTCTAATGTAAAAAGCACTGACAAAACATTTAGATTTTTAAAATGTTATGTTTTTTTCAGCGGTTCATGCATCAAATTTCACATTTAAATAACTTGTGTTACAAGACTTTAATCTAGCCACAGGGGTTGCAAGCCAGTGACTTCTGTGCCGGTCCCAAGCCCGGATAAATAGAGAGGGTTGCGTCAGGAAGGGCATCCGGCGTAAAAAATGCCAAAAACCAAATATGCGAGTCACCAAATCGATTTCCATACCGGATCGGTCGAGGCCCGGGTTAACAATGACCGCCTCTGGTGCTGTTGACATACAGGGTGCCGGTGGAAATTGGACTACTGTTTGTCGAAGAAGGAGAGGAGGGAGAAGGATTCGTCGACAGAAAGAGAAGAGGAAAGGCAGGAGTATAGATCTGAGAATAGGGACTCTTAACGTTGGTACAATGACAGGGAAGGGTAGGGAGCTGGCGGACATGATGGAGAGAAGGAAGGTAGATATTCTGTGCGTGCAGGAGACCAGGTGGAAGGGTAGCAAAGCGCGTAGTATTGGAGGGGGATACAAACTGTTTTACTATGGTGTGGATAGGAAGAGAAATGGGGTAGGAGTGATCCTGAAGGAGGAGTTTGTGAGGAATGTTTTAGAGGTGAAAAGAGTGTCAGACAGGGTGATCAGTTTGAAGTTAGAAATTGAAGGGGTGATGTTGAATGTAGTGAGTGGTTATGCTCCACAAGTAGGCTGTAAGTTGGGAGAGAAGGAGAGATTTTGGAGTGAGTTAGATGAGGTGATTGAGAGTGTTCCCAGAGGAGAGAGAGTAGTAGTGGGAGCAGATTTCAATGGGCATGTTGGCGAGGGCAACAGAGGTGATGAATCCTCGAAGGTTATAGAGGGCTGAGGTCAAGAAGGTGCAGGAGTTTAGGTATTTGGGGTCAACAGTCCAGTGTGACGGGGAGTGTGGAAAAGAGGTGAAGAGACGAGTGCAGGCAGGTTGTAGTGGGTGAAGAAAAGTGTCAGGGGTGTTGTGTGACAGAAGAGTGTCAGCAAGAATCAAAGGAAAGGTGTACAGAACAGTAGTGAGAGCAGCCATGATGTATGGGTTAGAGACTGTAGCAGTGAGGAAGAGACAAGAGGCAGAGCTGGAAGTAGCAGAGATGAGGATGTTGAGGTTCAGTTTAGGAGTGACGAGGATGGACAAGATTAGGAACGAGCACATCAGAGGGACAGCTCAGGTTGGTTGTTTTGGAGACAAAGTCAGAGAGGCCAGATTGAGATGGTTTGGACATGTGCAGAGGAGGGATAGTGGTTATATTGGTAGAAGGATGTTGGAGATGGAGATGCCAGGCAAGAGGTCAAGAGGAAGACCAAAGACAAGATATATGGATGTGCTGAAAGAGGACATGAAGGTAGTTGGTGCAAGTGTAGAGGATACTGAGGACAGAGTTTGGTGGAAAAGGATGATTCGCTGTGGCGACCCCTAAACTGGGAACAGCCGAAAGGAAAAGAAGTGTTACAAGACTTTAATATGTGTGACATTGCTTTTTAGAACTTTGTTTTGGATGCTCTTGAGTGTCAGCTATGAGCAGACAGTTTTAAAATTAGTTCACTTTTGTTGAACGGAATGCATTGGGGGTTTTGGGATGGAATCATTTTAAAAAAGTTTGAAACAAACAACAGATATCCATCAATCTCTGTGAGAATAATGACAGTGATGTCTGTCATGGTTTCAGTATGGCTGTTTGTGTGCGACACAGGTTACGTACTTTATAGGGGTGTAACAATATATCATGGCACAATACTAAAAAATATACAGAAAATTAAATGGTCTAGGAGCTGAAGTGCATTTGCTTCTAGGAGTCATGGTGATTCTAGTCACTTCTGAAACTTCTTTACCTAATCTTTTTTTAAAACTAAATATTTATCTGGTAGTCACTAATCTTTTGCTCATATTTTAAGTAAGAAACAAGAAAAACATTAAAAAATGAGCTCTCTCCATCCTTTTAAAGAGAGGACTTAATGCAAACGTCAGCAGAGCCCCCTAGTGGATGGAGGATAATACATGCTCTAATACAAATCAAATCAGACACTCGCTTTCTTAGCTTTGTTTTTTTTTTTTTTCAATGATGGTATATATTGTGTTGAGGAACTGGGCCAATCAGCATCATTTATGCAGGCGGATACAACAGGCAGCACCACACATGAGAAGGACCCCCAACCGAACGGCGACACACAGGGAGCTGTGTTGAGCGAGCCTCGCAGAGGGACAGAGGGAAGTCTCTGATTAGTATACGTTAGTAAATAAAACATTTATTTCTACTCGTTTTTATCTAGGATTTGTTTGGCTTTTTTCCTCAAGTCGAATGCTTCTCAGAGTTTAATCAGTTCTGGAAGCTGCTGTATAATTCTATGTGAACTCTGTATGGAAATCAATGCGTCGTCTACGAGAAGTCTCACAACAAGCTCTGACTTTGATTTGATTTTCTGCACTGCACTCCTTGCCCACAGAGTTATTTAAGGACCTGGACAACTGAAAGCTGCACAGATTTTTTTTCAAACTCTCTCATGCAGCTTCTGTAGTTCATTCCTGGTTCTTCTCATCCAGTGTCACCTCAGAGAACAAAGACTAGAAGAACTCTGGAGGTAAACAATGGATCTTTTCTCTTCCTAGAAAACTTACAGCATCTCTTCAGAATAAGCCACAGATTCAATTTGGAAGTTGTAGTCTAGATTATATTCAGTACATGGGAAAAACATTTTAAAGATTGAATGGGAACTTAATAGTCTTTCTCTGTTGTGCTGTGGAAAATACATTAAGCACAATATATTGGTCAAACATTTCATTTTATTTGTGTTGACAATATTTACAAAGTTTACAAAAATAAAAAACTAGTTCCAAAAGACTTTGCAAACTGCAATAATACAATAACCTTAACAGAGCAGCCTTGAAGTGGGAATAAATCCTTCATATAAAAACAAAATGCCACTGAAATGAGCCTCAACAGCTGCCCAGAAAAGAAATAGATGGAGTTGATGCAGCTCCACATCTTTTCATTGCATAAGTGACTCAGTCTCATGAATATGTATGAGGCACAGACACGTCATGACGATATGACGATCATTTCTAATCTGAAAGTTGAAAATGATCATCAAATCAAATGAGACACACAGAAGTTGTCACTTAAATGTTTAACTAGAGTGTTTCATGGACCATTAAATAGGCCACACTTGGATCAAACCATACCAAGAAAGTTCTGAGTTCCTCAATGCCTTTTAAAAACATTAAATCACCTTATCTATTGTAGTACATGTTAAAATACACTAAGATTCGGGCCAAATCATATTTTTTGAATATGTTTTTCAGCTTTTCACAGTACAAAGGTTTTATATAATGATTATTTGTAAATGTACAAAATGCAAAGTGAGCGAAAAAAAAAATCAATATTTAGTTTTGTTGCCTTTAGGTTCTTTTAGGTACGCTTGCACCAAATCAGGGATTCAGTGTGGCAAAATTCAACCATGAACTGAAACTGAAATAGCAATGTTTCCAAATTCTTTGAATGTTTGGAGCTGCATTTCTGCAAATGGTCAGACTTAATGGTGTTCCCAATGCTTAGAAATGCAGGCAGTGCAATACTATCAGGGAGGCATATGATTGACCCCAAATTTACTGTGCAGCAGGAAAATGACTCAAAATATACAACCAAAATCATTTTATCAGCATAAAGAACAAGAAATATTGGTCGTGACGGCATGCCCCCCACTGATCCACAGATCAACTTGGGATTGGTTCATGGTGGTCCAGAGAGTGAGGCTTGTTTTGTGGGATATTTTAGGATATTAAAATCAAATTGACATTTTAACCAAATACAATATGATCAAGGCCAAACCTTTTTAAAATAAAGCTAAAATGTTACCAAAAACGGAAGCCAATTAAAGCGAGTGCCTCAGTGTCCATCTGTGACAGCGACAGAGTTTGTGCTTGTTAATTCTCAGAAAGAGGGAAGGATCTTGTCATTTATTTCCTTTCAGTGTCTAGATTTTCTTTGTATGCAAATTGGCAGCCCAAGATGCATGGATAAAGCCATCTTTTATGTATGTTGGTGCGTAGACGGAATATATTTCCATGCATAACATGTTTGATCTATAGTTTTGCATCGAATTGACACGGAGCTGTAGATTCAGAGGCAGCGCTGTGTAACCGTGCTACATTTTCAGATCCACATGTCAAGAAACAGTTTTCAGTTGACAGACTTTTTATAAGCAAGCTGATGTTTTAATGATGTCCTCAACAAGTTGATGATTCACCCAAAAATGAATTTAGGTAATATGAACTTTCAGTGGCTTACAAGATAGAGGTTATACTTATCAAATTGTATTAACAATATGATGTCCTTATATTTAAGTGAACTTTAGGTGAACCATGAGGACTTTGCGAAATACATTTTTAAAGCAAATGTATCTCTAGAGTGATGTCTTTTTTAATTAAAAATGTTTTCCCTCTGGAGTACATATACTTCAAGCACGGTATGTCATTGATATAATAATAACATCGATATATGCTGCACAAGAGCGCAATGAGCTTGGCTGGTTCGAGAGACTGGGCTTAATGCATAAAGAATTCCATTTGGGATCTAAACTCAGCCAGAGATGCTAAAATGGGAGCAGGTGTTCCTCTTTTCCTCTTTACCTCTTTTTATATTTGGTCATTGCTCCTGGTCTCTATCAAAGGAGACTTCTGTAAACGACTCCAAATGGCAATTGGCATTGGTTGATGGACACTGCACACACAGATGGGTCTCAGGTGGTGTTGGACCCCTGATTTATTCATGCTGCCCCTTTGGTCCCCTGAGTCGGAATCAGAGGGTTTCACCTTCTGAAGAGAAGACTGGTTGGGGTTAATGAATTGAGACGCTTCTCTAATTGAGGTGCATTTTTCAGCATCAATTTTCTTGTCTGTCAACTGCAAACGCGATTTCGAGATTCCTATTTGAAGGAGCTCAACATTTTTCAATCAGACATGGATGAAAACATGATAAATGTCCAGCATCTAAGCATTCAGGCTTATGATGTTTGGTTCTTTGAGGTTTTGATGGTATCTGTAAACTAGGCGGGACCATGTGATTGACAGCTATGATTGACAGCAACACAGAACAGAGCTGACTAACCGCAGTGTTCACGTCATGAGAAAGGTCATTTACACTGCAAACGATCAAATTCAGAGAAGTCACTTTCTAATTCTTCTTTAAAATGGTGAAATAAATTGTATATAGCAGGCTGTGAGTGAGAGGTTCATGTGTGAGACAGACTCGAGGCGGAGCTCTGAAACCACGACAGTTCTACCTTTAACAGGAAGCCGATTGTGCGCATGTGCAGCCATCAATGGCAGCTTCCTCTCCAGCATGGAAATAGCTTCATTTGAGCCCAATGGCAATAGGCGGTGTCACGTCATCCATCTTTTTTTACAGTCTATGGTAGCTACAATTACAGCAAAGATCAACTAACTGCCTCCAGCTCTGCATTTCCCTCCATTTAACAAATGGAGGGAAGCTGTAACCATAATATTTTCAGTGTCTCTCTTTAAATAGAGCACAGTTAATGGTGGTAGTCGATGTGTATGTTAATACTGTTCAGTCTGGGGCTGGTAAATCTGATTCTGCTGCTGAGTCTCATCTATGGAACCTTGCAGTAAAGCTCTGACTGTGTTTGTACATTTATTACACAGCTATTTTTAGCACTGGGGTTATGCTGCAACATATTTATCCCTGAGGAAAAACTCCATGCTGGTACAAGCGTATTCAGCCGATGATGCTATTTGTTACAGGTCTGTTTGGGTTTTACATAATGGTATGTTAGTTATGAACATAGATAAGTTATGAATGGAGGCGGGGCTAAAAAACAAAGCACCAATGTCTCGTTTTCACTGGATTTCAGTATCACCATTACTTGAGTTGTTATGGCTTAGCTCAGCTTGCCACGATTCCTTGTGCTTCCACCACCTTCCAGTATTGGCTCTGAATGTGCTGGGTTTAAACTTGTTTCTCAATAGTCACACCCTGCTACATGAATTTAGTACTTTTTGGTGACATCCAAGCTAATGAGACTGATGTCATCTCTACCATAGAAAGCAAAAGTAGAAGAAACTCACACAAGACAGAACTGTTGAAGAAGTGGTATGTTAATACTGGTGGTGGTTTGTAATGCTAAAGAAATTCTCAGTTTAAAAGGTGGATGGTCGTACCACATTTTTCGGTTGCAAACTGTAATGATGCAGCAGTGATGATTCTTTCTGGCCAGTCAGGGGTAAACTGAAAGTTGTGTCACGCTTTTCTTTCCAATTAGAAAAAAAGTGTATTCTTGATCTGACTTAAGGCCGATCTGAATTGAGATTCGCACGAATCATAGGATGGCTTCTCAGCAGGGTGATCTTCATCTTGGTCGAGAAAATATTGATGCAATGACACTCTCTGCCTGATGATGGTGTTTGCTGTACAACAGATGCATTTCGTGCCACACTAGGAAACAGGAAAGAGTACGATGACGATAAAAAGAAATTAAAGATGTCAAACAGTTTTTACTGTTAATGACTGATGACAGGGAGCTGTTGGACATGAATGTGGAGAAAAGAGACGATTTGGGGTGCGTTATTTCTTTCCTGTTTCCTGTATGAAGTCTCTGTGAAAATGTGGGATGGACGCCACGGAGCGGCTCTTTTACTTCCTAGTCACGTTATCAAAAAGCCAGCTTTCATTAGTCATTCTCCTTACAAAAAACAGATGCGATATGGCAGTGTGAAACTCGTTGGGATGTTCTGTTGGCGCTCACGGTTTTCGATCTAGGCGTATTGTCGTAGGAAACTTTGGGAAAAAATTAGCAGCGCGTCCAAAAGCGGTCAGAGGAAAAGCAACTTTAGTTTACTTTACGCTTACAATAAAGCCTTTTAATATTTACGATCTTTATAGAATAAGTGCATTTACAGTTTGCTCTTCTTTTGAATTCATAGTTAAAAATATTCCAGGTACTATCCAGGCCATTTACACTTGACATGCCATTATGGGATGAATAAATCATAGAATCTTCATCTGTGCCTTCAAATTGAGCTGTCTTGTTGATGAAATGGCTCATTTATCTTTGTTAATTTGCCGTATAACCATTAGTGCAGCTGTCCATGTAGCTAGCAGTGAAAGAAAGGTTAATCCAGCGCACAATTTTGTGCTGCACGGTCCTCCTTCAAACTATCATGAAATCCAGCTCCAAACTAGGGATGGAATGCTTTTCTACCATGGCATATTTTAAGCGTAGTTCGAGGTCTGGTGTTGTGATAAGTGCAGAGGGCATGTCTCACATGCTTGCCATTCTCCAGCTGTTACTCAGAGATGCAGGGAGCCGTTTCTCTGAAGCAGTCCGTGTGGTAGATGCAGTAAAATCAACCTCATCATCACAACTCGTAATCCCATGATGTGAGCACTGTGCTCTTCTGTGTGTTCTGAAGAATTTCGTTTGAGCTTTCCTTTTGCTCCAAAGTTTGTGTCTTTAAACGTTATCCAATCAGATACTGAAAGATCTCGCATTGTCCTCACATTTAAATCAACTTGAGATTTTCTCGATAAGCTATCACACTTTTTGTGTCTTATCTTGGTGATAAAAGTAATCTGTGCTTATTTTCCAGAGGCAGGAGCTGGTTTTGCTTGCAGGGCAAACCCAGAACTAGACACTGGTACAATGGCTCACCATTAGGGCTGTGTCAGAATAGCGTTTAAGATAAATAAATGATCAGCCAGAAGCAAACATCAAAGACTGTGTGTGTGTAATGTGCTACGCTTCAAAGGGAGTTGGACCTTCACACCCGCTGCTCTACAGAAAATGTGTGTTAGTGTGTATCCATCCGTAGTTGATTTGCTTTAATGATGAACAAAAGCAACTGTATTCTGCTCTTTGTAAATCTCTCTGTTTTTAAACCCATTCTCTTTCTGGGACCCCTTCATCCTCATATTCAACTCTGGCCTCCCAGTTCTAACTATACCTACTCAAAGTAAGACAGTGGTCTGACTCTAGCACCTTCTTTCCTTCCTTCCTTCCTTTGTTCTTCCATTTGTTTCTCTCTTTCATTACTTCCTTCTTTTGTTCTTCCATTTGTTGCTTCGTTTTTTCCTCCCTCAAATAAGTTTTCCTTCTGCCTTTTCTTCCACCATCCCTCATTCCCCCATCTCTCCCACCCTTTCTCAGTTCCTTGCTTCCACCCTCTCTCCCTTTCTCTCTCAATGTCTTTATTCTACCATCTCTCACTTCCTCCCTCTATTCCTTCCTTCCACCCTCTCTTCCACCGTCCCTTGATTCCTTGCTCCCACCCTCTCTCCTGTTCTCTCTCAATTCCTTCGTTCCACCCTCTCTCCCACCCTCCCTCACTTCCTTCCTCCCTTGATTCCTTCCCTCCATTCTCTCTCCCATCTTCCCTCAATTCCTTTTTCCACCCCCTCTTCCTTCCTCTCTAGATTCCTTCCTTCCACCCTCTCTCCCTTCCTCCCTCTATTCTTTCTTTTCACCCTCTCTCCCTTCCTCCCTCTATTCTTTCTTTTCACCCTCTCTCCCTCAATTCCTTTCTTGCGCCAGCCCCCATTCCTCGATTCCTTCCTTCCACCCTCCCTTCCTCCACAGTCCCTCCCTTTTTTTCTCAATTCTTTCCTTCCATACTTTCTTCCACCCTTCCTTCTTCTGTCGATTCCTTCCACCCTCCCTCCTTCCTTGGTTTGATTACTTTCTCCCTCGATTCCTTCCACTCTTTGACTCCTTCCACCATCCCTCTGACCCATCATTTAAAATACATATTATTATAGTTTATAGTATTATAATATCAGCCCATGCAGTCCTCCCTCACCAAGATCAGGTGGTCTGTTTCTGACATGATCTAGTAACTCTCAAGGCCATCTTCAGAGAGAATAAGAGAATTCATCTTAAGATGAATACATTATAGCTACCTACTATATTTACGCAAAAACAAAAGTTTGGCCAACTATGAGTGGTCTCATTTCTTTTGGTTGAATGACCTTTTCACTGTTGTTGACTTCCATTTCAACTCATGCAATTGAGGCATGTTTAAAAGCATTTCACCGAGGACAAATGTTTGCACCTTGAAAATGCATCAGATGACAATGTGGGACCAAAATGAATGTGAGGTCACATCAATTAACTCTTTTGATAAATGTTTAACCTGCAGTTGCAGTTTAGTTGATGTAGTTTATAGAGTAGTGGAGTGACTAAAGCATTAGAATATTTTTGGATAACTCACAGAATTCCTATTTTTTCTCTCCCCTGTTCTTTATTCAGAATACAATTTTGGTTGCTGTTATGGAGGATTATGACGTACCGTCAGCCGCTAGTATACTGGCTTCAGTCAGAGAGCAGGAGGCACACTTTGAGCGTCTGACCAGGGCCCTTGAAGAGGAACGACGCAATGTTTCCCATCAGCTGGAACGTGGTACTCTCCCTTCGGATCGACTGCTGGGTGGGACTAGAGGAGGGACCAACCAACCATTGGCCTGGCAGCAGATGGTCATGCAGGTATACCTTTTTTAATATGAAAGTGCAGTGGGATTGTTAACAAACCAGCCCAAATAAGGGCTGAAAATATATGCCTATGAATCTAGACAACCCTATGAAGCTGTAACTTCATGGTTCAAAGGTTCCGTGGTCAGTGGGTGGTGCTATGAATTAAAGGTAGTGCAAGGAACATTGAGCCCTAGGAATACAGGGTTACACAAACATGCATGAAAGATTCTGAATGAAACTTGAGGCATGTTTTTGTAAAAGAACAAAACTAAAAGTTGGAATGTCAGATAAGACTTTTTGCACAATATGGCCCTTTAAATGTTATTAGAGTAATAATTGTGCACTATTTCTTTAAAACTAACAATGACCTTTATATTCACATGGGACATGAAATCTAATATAAAAAAAAATAAGGTTTTCATGATTTTTAAAATGGTGTCTTTGGTCACCCATCTTCTATACATTCATTTGAAGTGTCCAGACCTCACTATTTCTAGAGGGCTACATAACCCTTTACCACTTGGAGGGGAAAAGGAAAGATGTAGGGCTAAGGGGTTGAGCTGGAACTCAAATGTTTACTGCTGAACTATGAGAGGAAACTGAGCAGCAACTCTCCAATGTGAGCAAAATCAAATTATTGCTTGGTACTTCCATTGCTGGCTGCACCTGAATTGAGGCTCCTACCCCTTTGTCAGAAACCTATGAGTGACATCATGGACACTATGTCCATAGTTTTATACAGTCTATATGTGCAGTATGACTATTTCTTCCAAACCTCACTGTAGATTAGACTGTGTTGGCTTTCACTTTGTTACTCAGAGGTTGAATCTGTATCACTTCTTCCATTTTTCTCTGCACGCTCTTTCACTGTCAACAGTCCTCTTTAGATCCCTGATTTATTGTGTTGGTAAACCATTTGAAGAATACAACAAACATCGGTCATCACTGATTTGGTTGTAAATCGCCTGCTTTCCCTTGTATTCGTTAAATCTGTGCTGCTCTCCTCTACCTATAAAGATTGTGTGTTTTACAACCTTTTTCCTAACATGACAGCTTGAAAATTAGTTCACCCTTTCACATGTCAGTGACAGTCACTGGTGCTGGCATGTCATGGGATCGGTTTGCGGGAACTGGTTGGTATTTTCAGATTTGACGTCACTCGAGAATGCTTTTAATGTTTTTTTTTTTCTGGTGTAAGTTATGCTTAAAGGATTAGATGAGTCTGACAGGAACCAAGATCAAAGGCTGCTGGGTAAGGTGCAGGTGATGCTGTTACCGGTGGTTGTTTCTGCTGGTTTTGCTTACTTTGGATCTAATGTGAACCAGTGTCTGCTGTGCTTCCAGCAATGTCATGACCAGCGTTTGATGAGGCTGCTGAATTATTCATGTTTATTTGTGGAGCTCAACTGTAGGGCCTGGGATTTTGCAGCCTATATAGCTTTGAAATTGTTAATGACATAAACATAAAAGTTATGTGTGTAATATTGGCTTAAACTGTGTAAGCATTTCACTATGCTTTTAAAAGCAACAATGGATGTGCTTATTATTAAAAGTAATGTATTATTTGATGAGAAATGGCTTAATAGCTGAATATAAAATAAGGTTAAAGTAGCTATTTTCAGTTTTCTGTAGAAACAATGTAGAAACCATCAACTCTCAGTGGTCAGTTTGCTACACAATCTTGCCCTATGCGCTACTACTATCGTTATTTAAAACATGTATTCAAGCATATTAAATAATGAAAACCACATTTCAAAGTATCATGACCCAATATTTTATCATATTTGCCCAATATTTTAAATATTTAAAAATTGGTAAAGTAGCTTATC
The DNA here is from genome assembly GCA_007224835.1 of Danionella cerebrum. Lineage (NCBI taxonomy): Eukaryota > Metazoa > Chordata > Actinopteri > Cypriniformes > Danionidae > Danionella > Danionella cerebrum. Next base: position 1,812,871 of record SRMA01027345.1, read on the forward strand.
AGTGCTAAATGTTGTGCTTCCTGTTGCCACCTGGCGGCGCTATTATTCAAAGAAATTGTAGACTGTTAACATAGGTATAGTACACATCATATTTTACATATTATATTTTGGACAGATCAGATATTGTATGACTATGTTATTAACTACTTCCTGTTCATGGCAAAACTTTGAAACGGCTGCTGTACGCGCATTGTTTAACGAATTAAAAAAAGCACCTCAAACTTACATCCCATATGCCTTAAGATAACACTGGTGTAGTTTGGAGATAAACAGATAAAATCTCTAGGAGGAGTTTGTTAAAGTATGACACGAGCAAAGAGGCAGTTGTTGAGGTTTTTGCAAAATACCCGACTTCCTGTTGATTTTGGAAATGCAATCTAATTGACTTATATTTAAGTCTTGGTACCTTACATATGTTTGACAAATTTAATTTGTGTATGACAAACTGAGAGCACAAGCTGAAACGTAGTAGGTGGCACTGTAAAGTCATTTTTCCAAACCCACTTTTCGAAACACTTTTTGGTGATCAAGCCCTAATTTAATTTAACCTGTAGGGTCTTCAGTGCCTATCTGTATCTTACTTCTTAAAGGGATCATGAAAATTACATTTTCATGCAGACGGAACGCAAACATGAACCAGCAGTGAGTGGGCCATAACATGCATAAACCGTTACTACACGGTGTTTAGTAGAATTTGTTCTCCCTACTTTCCAATCAGATCAATCAACTTCAAACTGCATGTCAATTACATCCCATCCCTGTTGACAGCTAGTTGAGAATTATAAAAAGGGAGTGACACTTGCAAAGAGTCTGTCCTCATGATGGCGGGTGAAGCTGGGTTGTTGTCACTTAAGTCGAGGTGTTAAAGACTTTTTAAGGTTTTTTTTGTTGTTTCTGGAGCAGTTTTCTTAAGTTTCTTTGTTTTTTGTTGAAAGAGCTGATGAATGTCACAAGATTAAAGGTTTTTTTTTCTTTTTAAATTCCTCAGAGTATTATTGTTCATCATTAAACTCCATAAGTCTTATCTTAAGAAGCTTTTTTGACTTCTATAAACTATGAACGCACAGCTGTCATCGAAAGTCCAAATTTCCCCATAAAGCGGAAGCAGTTTTAACTCAACAATACAATGTTTGATTGGTCCCAAATTTACCAACTACATTATTAATCCGTGTCTGTAAACATCTACAAAGTACACCCCCAGTTATAACGCCACCAGGTGGCCACAGGAAATACAACATTTAACAAACTCATTCATAGCGCCCCCTAGGGTCTTGGCATTTCTTGTTGAATAAATCTCTTAAATTTGGATTGGTCATGGGTCACTGTGAAACAAACTTTGCGACAGGGTGCACTTTTATAAGTGTGTGTTTATGTGCAAATGTGCACTTAACAAAGACGGGTACCTGAACCTGATCAAGCTTTGTTGCTGCGGTTGGATCTCTGTTGCACAATTTCACAAAGGGAGGTGGATCAAACATGAATAGATTTGATTACAAAAGAAAAAAGGGATTTATTTCAATCACTGCTGCATTTTGCATCATTTTGCTAATGGAGTTATTGGTTTATTCAAATTTTTTTTGCCAAATATTATCTTGCACAAAGGTCACAGAGTGATGGAGACTCACAAAAGAGCTCAGTCAATGGGGAACCTTGAGTCTGTCACACTTTGGCAGCTTTTCCCCACTGTCCCACATACACTAGTCAAGACCTAAGGCTAAATGTGACACGGCACTACTACAACTTCCTCTAACGGGATTGAAAATTCAGGAAACGGTGCATGGAGGTTTGAAGTTTTGATTTCCAGTGGCTGAACTTTCTCAAGCTCAGTATGAAAGCTGCGAAACCGAATGGCCTGTGGCGAGTTTTGGCAGAAGATCTTCAGCTTTGATCAGCTCTGTCTGTGATGAGACTTTCAGAGATGAAATGATACACCACTGCTCAGATTTCCTTGCTCTCATAGATAGTTTGATACACCACTGTTCAGATTTCCTCTGTCTCACCTTACCTGTCCATTGTTGTGGAGCAAAAGAAACTCACACAGCATTGTCAGCTCGCTCTTTAGAAGTTCTCTAGAAAAGTGCAGCGAGGAACTCCAGGTTGTGTTCTCTTTGCTGAAGATCCTTCAGAGAACTGGCCACCGGACACCACCTGGAAATCGACTAAAACAACAGAGAAGCAGTTATTATACATTCAAAACATTATATACAGATTCTGTATCAGCTAGATGTTGGTTGTAGAGATGAGGTTTTTAATCTTGATCAATCAGAGACGTTGTTTCAGGAGTAAGAGTTTGCAGAGTTACTGGCGCTTACAAACTAGTTAAATGAAGATAGTGTAGAGGGGGATTCAAATGTAACCTTTTACTCCCCGAAATGACCTACCCAGCTTTTAAAAAGTGGCTATGGAAGATGCACAAAGAAGCAAAAACCTCCCACTTTCCTTCCTGATGTGTAATAGGAAATAAAATTCATCGACTCGCATCTTGAGACAGGTGTCAGAATTGAGCAGATTCCCATTCACACTATTTGTTAAAGCAAGGGGGTGTGAGGTATTTTATTAATAAAATTTAATTATGATTAACGTTTAATCATGAAATTATGGCGAACTGTACGACACCGTGATGTCCATCTCCGACTCTTGCTGCTAATAACTTAATTACAACAAAGTAGAAACCATTAAAACCATAGGTTTCTGGAGTTTTGGAAACATTTTTCTGGAATGGCCTTAGACGAATCATTAGAGAGCTGTTCAGAAATAATTTACAAAAAAATGATGTATTATAAGACAATAAAACTGCATTTTAGGGACTAAATTAAACCTCAACATGAGCTTTTAAACTCACTTTTGGCTAGATAGCACTCAGTTATTGTCATCATATGCTGCGACAGGGGCTAATGTTTTATTTACTATTTACATATTTTCAATTTTAAATATTGAACATATTTGGGTTAAATTTGAATTAAATCATGCCCCTTATTGGGGAACAATATTTCTGCATTTTTCTGTTCATTTTATAAAGTATTACATTTCGTCTATAAATCCGTGTTCCATCATCAGATTCACAGTTAGTCATTTGAAATCTTAAGGCACATTAATGATGCAAAGAACTGGGATTTTTAAAGTGAAAATCCACCTTGACGACTATAGTTTCGAGCACGTTGAACTTAGCAAACTGCTTCCCCGCATTCAGAGAAACGTTCATGTAAGCATAAATGCAAAACATTCATCATATGAATGGTTGCAAAATTACACAGGGTACATAGGGGGTGCTGTTTAGCACACTTCAGAGAGTATCCTGCAAGAAATGCACATTTTGTCTAGCTTTAAATCAGTTTTAAATAGCGATGGAGTATTATTTTATATGATAACTTTGTTGACCGCAACTCAAAGTAATCATAGACAAATGCACATTCTGGCTGCGTATTTACTCATTTTCGGGTAGATCTCCTCTGTTGCTGGGGAAGCAGAGGGTTAACCACAAAACATAGGAAGCTTACTAAGTAGAAATCCTGAGAGGCCCTTAGTCTTGTAAATCACCTGCTTAACAATGACTTTTTCACCCTGCTCCCACACACTCACGTCTCAGTTCCAGTGCCATTAGGAACAGTCTAACCTCTTGTAAAACTATAATTAAAGAAGCAGTGAAACAGCGGTGTTGCTTGTTCTCCCTCTCTCACACACCATGCCTTGATATTCATCTCCTCTCTTATTTACAGTATTTATAACTACACATTGCTCTTTTACTTTTTTTGCGTACACTTTTTTCTAAATGTTTTTTTCTAAAAATGTCAGCAATATGCCTAGTCAAATTATAGCACAATTATCAGCTCAGGTTTGTTTATGTTGCTTAGGTAACTCCCCCTTTGAGCACAAATGTTCCTCACATCTTTGGGAGAAGCTGTTTGTTGTTATGTTTTCAGTAAGTTCCAGATGTAGATGAGTTGCTTTCTACTGAGTGTGAAAGAACAGGGTCCATCTTTGAGTCTATGGCTATATTTCTTTCAAAGTTTCAGAGATGTCTGCTAAACGGATAAGCTTCAGTGTTGTGGAGGGTTGGGTACACTCTGTATTCAGAGCAGCTGCAGGTGCCCACAGCTATTCATTCTTGTTAGGGCCCATCAAGACCACTCTCATCTCCATCCACAACCCATTGCATTATTAATCCTTGAAAGCTAAGTAGCTTAAGAAGATGAGGTTTTATTAAAACAAGATGAGTTTAATTAATTGTAATTTTTTTATACCAAATTTGCCATTATGTTTAAACCATTTAGTTTTAATTTACATCATATAAACACAAGGAATTTAGGACTTTTTAAAAGTATATTGATATTAAGTAAGTAAAATAGATTTTAATGGCACTAAAACAATGAATGAACATGTAATCTGTCTTAGTTTGTTTCAAAATATTTTCCCAGTATTTATTGTAATTTGCATGGATTTCAATCGGCATTGATTAAAATAATAATATAAGTTGTTTTCTAAAGCCAGCATTGATGTGCATTGAACTAAGGAAGTGCTTTATATGACAGAATAAAAGTCAATTTAGATTAGTGTGTAGAGGCCTCTTCCTCTCTCAGGCACCTTTTATTGGATTAATTTAGTAGCAAAATAATTTAAAAACTCTCTCTCACACGCACGCACACACAAACACACACACACATTGATATCGCTACTATTGATCAGGACCATTTGCCATCAGTAATTTATGCCGTCAGTAATTCTACCTCCAGTCCAATTATAACCCAGTTGCACTTTTTGGGGTGCTTGCCTATTTCGGTTGTTATTTAGGCAACTTATATTTTACATTACATTTACATTTATGTATTTAGCAGATGCTTTTATCCAAAGCGACTTACATTGGGAGTGAACATCAAGCAGTTTGGCACAAAGTGGATTGATCAGAAGACATACACATAGAACACTTTCAAGCTAGTACAGAAAATGAATTCAAATCAGTGCTTCAGAGGTTTTTTTTTTTCTAAAGTTAGTAAGTTAAGTTAGTTAGTAAGTGCTTATGTTATATGCTGCCAGCTGCCGTGCCAGTTTCTCCCCTCTCTTTTTCCTCTTCACTTCAAACCAAAAATGTCATCAGCTTGGGATCTTAGTTGTTTTTTCTTGAATTTTAGTATTTAATTATAGATTCTAAATTGTTAGTGTATCTATATATTATAATAGCTGACCTCATGAATATTCCAAACTGTTAACCAATTAGTGCAGTGAATAATTCTTGCCAAAGATTTAGTCAATGTAACTGGATGATTTGGAAGATGGCTGTTAAAAGATTATTTATTTATTTATTTATTTTATTTGAGCTCAGCCGAGATATTTAATTCTTCAGGTGTTATTTGTTTTTTACAATTCTTTGATTTATTTGTGGCTATATAAACAATTTTACTAGAATCCTAGACATTAATAACAATACCCTCTTAATTTTTACTGAATGTTTACAGATTGGACGTTTGTACATTTCACGGCTTGTGGCAAATAAAATCAGAATTTCACTATACTTTTCTAATCTCTGTCATTCGCTCACTTAAAGTTGTTACTGTAATCTTAAACGTTGTCCTCTCTAAAAGACCAGCTGTAGCTCCTTCAACTCATGTGTTTAAAATAAGAATCTCTTGCTTTATGAGACCCCAGAGTCACCCCAGGAATGTGACCCCTTTACGCCGCCTGTTCATATATAACCAAACAAGTCTGTCTGCTTGACCCTCTTATTGAGCGCCTAAATTGAAACCACTTGAGTGTAAAATGCACAGATACTTGAAAGAGATGTTTGAGGATTCAAGCCACTGACTTTTAATAGAGGTTATCTTTAAGTGCTGTAATGTTTTACACATTTTTCCAATTCATCAATTCTAAATGGATGGACATTGAAAGGGAATCATTCTAAAAATACAAATGATAACTTCCACGAAGAAGAAATTTACTGTATGCAAATTTACAGATTAGTATGGACGTCTTCCTGGCACATACTAAGATATTGTAAAATTGTCATAGGTGAGAACTGCTGATAATATTATTAAGAAGCACTTGATTTCGAGAGTGTTGAATTCAGTAAATGTAGGCTTGGGGTATAAATGTTACAAATTAGGTTTTTTTTTATTGTTTTTTAAAACTAACGTCTGTTGTTTGAAATAAAGTTATTGTGTCAATTTTAACACTATTCTGCTTTTGGTCTTGGTCTTGACTTGGTAACAGCCAGTCACGATCCTGGTTTAGCTTTCCTTTGTCTTGATCCCGATACTCTCTTGTCTCGGCTGGGTCTCAGTCAAGGCAGTCTTGACTACAAGACTACTAGGAACCGCACAGTTATGTCCTGAGCTTTGTCTAACAGCGCCCTTTATCTAATTGATTCATTGAAATTCATTTAATCTACGCTTAAAGTTAGGTTTAGGTCTTTAAACACTGGAGGATGCTGTTTAACAAAGCTCGGGGCCCAGTTGACTCCACTGTCGCTTCTCAAAAACTCATAAAATGCTGCAAAGTCTTTTTTTTCAAACCAACAGCTGGCAATTGATCAGATGCTGAGGTCATTTCAGCCAATCAGAAGCCTTGTCTTTGTAATCAAAGTAGATGCTGCACAGTGGCACCAAGCACAGGACGTGATGTTAACACCCCCCCCCCCCACCTCCAAAGCCTCCAGAAAGCCTATTTTTGCTGTCCATATGAAATGCTCCACTCAGAGTTTTTAAAACAACAAACATTGGCTGCCATTTTCAAAAATGCATAGTTACATGTGAAGCTAAAAAGTATGACTATATAGAAAAATAACCAGGTACGTGTGGACAGGACTCTAGGGGTCTTCCCCATTTGGAGTGTGTGTTTGAACTGTATTGGTTTTGTGGTGTCCTAAATAAATGTCCATGTTTGTTCATTGGCTTAAAAATCTTGACATCTGCCCAGATTGTATGAGAAACCTACCCGTAAAAGAGCTAGACTGCAGCGTTTATCCTCATGTTGGGGTCTCGGTGTGCTCTCGGATGGCTTTATTGGAACATTTTGTTCATGGATAGAATCATTTCTGTTCTTTTTGTTTATCCAGAAATTACCTCAGGTGAGCAGACTCTCTGACGCTTGTCTTATAACCAAGGCCAGGCTCTAAAAAACATGTTTCTTCCTTAAGTTGATAATGAGTGGGAAATAATGGTGAGCTGTTGAGTTCAGCTACTGTGTGAGAAAGACTGGAAGGTGTTCAGACAGCTATATTAAAGTGTTCATGTGTTGTGAACATCCAGGGTTATGTGAGGGTAAAAGAATACTTAGTACATTGAGAGATTTTTCATTGATGATGTCCTATAATGGTTTCTACTAGTTTTACATCACTCTACAAAAGATTAGTCTTGACAGATTAACCCTTGGAAGTCTTTGCTTTGTTTTGATTTACGTAGGAATGACGCGACACACCTTTTGTTTAATCTTGATTTCAAATATAATGTGTAGGTTATGTTTTGATATCTATGGTTTTAAGTCAAGTCACCTTTATTGACAATTTTGCAATATGTACTGGACAAACAGAAAAAAATACATTTCTCTCAGACCCCAAAGTGCATACAGTCAACATTAATACAAAAGTACAATTAAGAATTTAAAATAAATGCAATATATACAACTGTACATATGACGTATGTGAATATGAGTATAAGATGTATAAATATGGATATTGTGCAAAAGAGCATTTAAGGTAGACACTGTACATAAAACTTACACAGGAATATGATTTTTTTGTGCAAAAAGAGCATGGCAGTAGTAAGGTGAGGCTAAGTGTAAGTTTAAGTCCCAGATCAGGCGGATTGTTGAACGTTGCAGATGTTAAACGAACATTACTAGAGTTAATATATAAAGCAAAGTAATTCAAATTAAAAAGTTTTTTCTCAATTTTAGACATTTTTGCAGTAAAAATGCCAAAATGTAATAATCAGACTTGTATTTTAGCACAGTTTCTGGTTTGTTGTGGAATTATTGTGTAATGTAATGAATAAATGTTTGTTTAAAAAGACTGATATAAAGGTAATTTATTAGAGAAAATTGTACAGTACTAAAAACGCTCAAAAAGGCCCCAGACTTCTAAGACTTACTACCCAATTTCATTCCTTTTCAATGGAAGTAAATGGCATGCTAGGTTGACAAAGGGAACAAAAATTTTTTCTGTTGCATTGTTAGAATTATTTTATCAAAATGTAACCTCATATTGTAGGGACACAGACATGTTCACTATCTAATCATACAATGCTAAGGCAAAAGCATGCTAACGTCAGCTACAGTTAAGATATTAATTAAATAAAAACAAAAACATTTTGGTTAATTTTATAGCCAACCCTTTCTGATGTGAACATTGATATTTTCTAATTTTTAACAAACTTTACATCGGTCAAACTTGCTAATGTAGCTGCAAATATAGACATCCTTCTTTATTCTTATATCCTTACCAGAATTTTGCTCTTCCTTTTTTGGCAATTTTTGCCAGTAATCAGTCAAGAAATGGCAACCTTTCAGTGTCAGCATTGAACTCATAAAATTTTGTGTCTAAATTTTGTGTTTTATTAAACATTGGACCCCAAAATAGGAAGCAAATTTAAACGTTTAAACGTCTAAAATTTGACTCTGGTTAATGAAATTTGACTTCTTCATTTCTGCTGGTTTATAAAACAAAATATACCAAACTAAAACTAACGAAAAGAAGGTTCAGATTCAGCCACTGAATAGCTGATGTTATACTTACTGCATGTTGGGAGCTTACAGAGTATCCAGCTGTGATTTTTGATTGATTTTGTCTCAATGGCGTGTCATATCTGATGTTTACAGACAGACTGCTGTTTCAATGATATGGTTAATTCCACATAGAGGCTAACCAGGAGTTTAGTCTGTGAGCTTTTTAACACATGAACTAGATCAGAGTTGCACTTCCTCCCTATCCCATATTTCTTCACATACTTGTAAGCAGCTCTTGATTGTAGAGTTTGTGCATTTCAAATGGGACCACCTTCGAAAACTTCTAATGATGAAATTCATTACATTTTAAATGAGGCAAACACCCTCGTCCTCTTGAGCTAAATCCCTTTCAAATATTTAGTGCTTATAAATGTATTTATTACAGTTGAGCACTACTGCGAACCCAGAGTATCTTCCTCATCACTTGTTTTTATTTCTTTCTCTGCAAACATCCACATTACCTTTACTATAATCTGCTCCATCTCCCTGCCTCCTCAGGATCCACTAAACCACTGTGGTTACTCTCAGCTTTATTTATTTACCAACACTTTTGCTCTTGACGTGTTTACATGGTTCAGTGACCACAGGCCCTGTCTGCTTGGTGTCAGATTCTGCAGCAAAAAGGGACTTTGATATTAAAGTGGGGAATACAAAATGTTAGGGTTAGGTAAACTTTTGGAACGTTTCTGTTGTCATTGTGGTTTAAAAAGAGTAAACACAGTTGTTTGACAATAAATATTTGTGTTATTGTTCATATTTTCTGAAAAAAATGGCCAAGAAATCACAAATTTCACCTAAGTAAGTAAACTCATGGTCACAACTATATTGTGTTGTAGTCATAGTAGCCATCTGCAAGAATTGGCACAGCACTTTACAGTTTCAGGACGAGTGCGACTATTATTAGCTTGATGTATTGACTTAAGTTCTTTTGCAAACATGCAAAAAGGAAGACCATGTGGTTATATCTGGAGACTTCAAAATGGATGAGGACGTGTGGTTTTGCTCAGTAATAATAGCATAGCTCCTCTCCTCAAAGTAAAAATGTGCATGAAAGCAATCACATGTCTATGGAAATTACTGACCACCTTTATAAACTTCAATAAAAATGTTTAGTTGTCTGGCCCCGTGGTATAGCGGACGATGCTCCAGACACATATGCTTGCAGTTGTGCAGGGCGACGAATCACGAACCTTCCCCCTTTCTCTACCCTCATCTCTTCCTGTCTCTATACTTTCCTATCAAACCAAATAAAGGCAAAAATGGCCCAAAAATTATCTTAAAAAAAAAGTTTAGTTGCTTTCGCAACAAAAGTATCAAGCCATATTGCAATGTCTGAACGATAAGTTGGGGAAAGGTTACCTAAGCAACTGAAAATGAGTTTGACACCCTGGGTGTAAAGTGGCCATTCCTGTACCCTCCCTCATGTGGCATTGTGTTAAAGTCATTCACAGATTTGGATTAAAATTCTTTCTCACTATCTGCCATTGAATGGAGTCTTAAATCATCCGGCAGCCTCTTTCCTTTTCCTTCTCATATTTAGCCGGCTCAAAGGACAAAAGGGACAAAAGCGATGAGAGAAAAGGGCTGGCAGAGGGAGAGAGCATGGGTTAAAAAAGAAGAAAATAACAAACTTGTGAAGCGTTGCCCCCCTCTCGGTGCTCAACTCTTTTGGCATGTTGGCTGGGTGGAGTCTCTCTCTCTCTCTCTCTCTACCTCTCTTTTCACTCCAGCTGCGTCTGTCTGTCAGCCCCTCCCCCTCCTGGTCCGTCTGACCCTTGTCTGCTTAGATGCTCAGTGAGGAGAAGAGAGATCGGGAGTACAAAACTCTACGCTGTGAACGGGGCGACTGCCTTCTGGGAAGCTTCTATTCACTCAAGCACGCATACAATCGTGCCCCTCACTCCATCCTCTACCCATCTACCCCTCCTCTCTCTCTCACTCTCTCTCTCTCAGTCTACCCTGAGGGTTTTGTTCCGTCACACGGCAACTTTTCCTCCTGTACTTCTCAGATTACGAGGTGTTTCTGAACGCATTGAAGGATTTGTTGGAGCAGCTTTCCTCATTTCGGAATCACAATTCATCCCGGCGTTTTGCAGCATCCTCACACAGCGGCAGTGGAGGAGGCTTTTTCTGTCCCTGAGAGGATTACGAGCATGTGTTAGAAAGAGCATGCGTGTGTGAGTCGGAGAGGGAGAGAGAGGCAAGAAGACGGAGCGACGGAGTAGACTGCTGCATGTGACTGTGGGGAAAGGATGGCTCTGTGGCTCTGAGCTGCCTCGGCTCTCACAGGACATACTCGCTCAATAAAGAAACGAAAGACTGACTTCCTGACTCCACTCACAAGAGAATACTGTTCTCCTTGCGTTTCCCCAGAGGCTTAAGCAAACAGGATTTGCGTGATGCCGGCTGAACTGAAGCAGGTCAGTTTAGTTTTTCCTTCGCTCTCTTTTTTTGTTTTTCTGTTTGCTGGACGTCTATTTTTCGAGGAATGCTGCTTTGCGTCCCTTTATTGGTTATCTTGCTGCATGTCTTAAAACTCACTACAATAAAATGCTATGAAATGTCAACATCCAGTTTGTTTACCAGTCACTCCAGCAACGCACCTCCATCCACTTCAATGGTGTGCTGTCAGATAAATCCGTGCTCCTCTAAAACTGAGATAAGAAACTGATTGAATTGAGAAAACAGTCCCAAGAATGACAAAATATTTGGTTAAAGTTCAAAAAAAGAAGCTGTAGTAGATTATTTACTGCTTTGCTTCCTCCTTTCTCTCCTTCCCTCCCTCCCTTCCTTCCCAGTACTGAACTCATCAGTGGTCATCAACTATTTGTTTTCTTTGTTTTGGAGCTACCATACTGCTTTGCAAAGCTCCAGGGAGATTAAAGGAATGTACCTTTATCGGAATGTCTAAAGTCCTCTTTCAAAAAGAAAGCCGTATCATTCCATTCCATGAAAAAGTGTCAGATTGGGCTGTTAGACATAAATTATAAAAAAGAGCAGGCTTTACGAAGAGCACCTTTTGTGCATGATCTATTTCACTGAAGACAGTAATTCTATTTTAAACAGGCTAAGCAAAACAAAGGCTGAAGGCGCCGTGTTTGTAGCGTCTCCGTCCACAAACCCCTACCTCCACAGGATGGACATTCCTGCCATTCTTTGGGGTTCGTCATACGGTGTATCTAACCTATGCTAACCTCAGAGCATTCTTTAAGACTGACACCTGCTTCATCGGGGTCAGGAGTGTTACACGAGGCAGTGGAGATCAAGAGGCTCTGTTTTCTGCCACATGCTTGATGTTGTTTTCTGTCATTTTGGTTTCTGCATTAAGTCTGCGAGTGGAAGTAACAAGTTCATTAATCAGTTGCACCTTTTTCGACAAATCACAGTTGACCTTTGCACTTAAAGAGACAGTCCTCCCCAAAAAAGAGATACAACTAGGGAGGATCATGGAGTTATAGTTGCTTTATAGCAATCATCGAAGAAGGTTTAGCTGCAGACTCCCTAGTCTGTGATCTCCATAGTCATGTGAACTCCATTGATGACAAAAACTCACTGGGAGTTTGGTAGAAATGCCTGTGTATCGTGGCATTAATTATTGGAATTTATGAACATCAAAACATTTTGTTACGACAGATAGATTTTTTTTTTAAATCCACATCAATACGCCAATAAATAGCTAATGCATTTTCTCAATACTATCTTATGGAATTAGACTCCAATTTCTTTGGGTGCATTCATAGTCTTACTTCTGGTTAGTTTGTGGTGAGAACATTGTCCGGAACAATTCAAACTAAAATATAGGTGGAAGCAAAAACAAAGCATTATCAGCTGGATGTGTCTTTGTGGGATGTTTTCTTCTTAAGCAACGTCTTGCATCTTGGTGGCCCAGGGTAATTTTTGCTTTACAAAAAAGTTTTTTTTTTGCTAATCCACAAGCACCTATTTTCCCACTGTGGTCAATTTGACCCCAGCAATTTAAAACCCCAAAAAAGTTGTAATTGACATGTAATTGACATGTTTGTTGGCTACTTAACAACACTATGAAATACATTTGATGGCGTTAGCAGCACTAAGTCTACCATGTTGTTCAAGTGGGGAGTGGCAACATAATATTTTTTAAATTTTTTGAAAGTTATGTTTGTGGTTGAGCGACAACATGATGGTCAAGACTGGGAGTCTCATTCTCACCCTCATAATCAGGCATCTGTGTTAGCTGCTGGCGTTATTGCTGCTCAGGCCAAATAGATCGATTTATGATGATAATGTTTTTAGAACATAATCATGGCACACTTTTGTAAAATTTATTCACGGCTCCTTTTGAATTCACTAGTGATGGATCTTTGGAGTTCATTAAAATGGTTTTTATTCAACTTCAAATTGTATTTTGTCCCAAGTCATTAATAATAACTGCCTTGTATCGTGTGACAAGACACAAACAACACTGGATATCTCTACTGTGAAATGCTCCTGTTATCTACTGTTTGTTTTTTTTTATTTACCTCTTAAAATTTTGTTGTTTTATCCCGCATGTTCATTCTGACCAATCAGAAAGCAGCTTTGGAAATACATTCAATGGTGCACCTTGCCATGTAGTTGTGTTGATGAACTCACTCACAAGGTGACCATTGATTATGAGGTTTATTGAAACAAAAGAAATGAGAGAACAAAAAAATAAAAGTCCCATAAGAGGAAAAACCTGATGCTAAGCAGGTTTTGTAAACTAACGAAAAAATTAAAGCAGACTCTTACTCTTAAAGTCCAAAAACTGCACATCGAGAGTAACACAGAGACATAAACCAAGCAACCGAAAACCCAGACGACAAAAATCACGGGACAGAACAAGCAGACAGAAGCGATATTGTTTTAGAGAGACAGATCACCTGAAAGTTTTGTTGTTAACACTACAGTGGTACCTCGGGATACTAAAATAATCCATACCAGGGTGGCTTTCGCACTCTGAACTTTTAATATGTTGAAGCAAGTTTTACATCTAGAATGCTTAATCCGTGCAATGACTCTCAGAAACAAGAGTATAAATTGAAAAAAAAAAGAAAAACAGAAAAACTTTTCCTTAATCCTTAAATCTACACATTGTTAATGTAATAAATGAAAATAAACATTACGGCACTACGTACAAAAGTTAATTCACGAATTTCGAATATGAAACGAAGCACATTCGTAGACACTACCGAAAGTGTGTGTGAAGGGATGGAGAGAGCACTTCTGAGAAGGTGCCATAGGTATGATCTGATCAATCCGCTTGTTAAGCCGTGATATCCCGTGGCACTTCCGGGTTCTGGCTCTCCACTCTCCCATTGTCAGATCATACCCAATGACGCCTTCAATATAGAGATGGAAGATAGATATAGGAGAGATAACTGTTTGTGTTTTTCGTATCTTATACGAAATTTAGAATAGGTTTTGAGAGACCCTTCGTATCTTAGATTTTTGGTTGCGTGAAGCATTCGTATCTCAAGATACGACTATATATATATTTGGGATCAAAAACAGAAAATGCCTGCAGTGTCTTTACCAAATTGATGTGCATTAGAGCTACTTGACAGCAACTCCAAGTCCAGCAGAGCATGCTCTGCTCACCCTTCAATTAGAGAATCAGCCTTCTCGAGTCTGAGTTAAATATAAATGTCCAATTCTTCAGCAGAGGAGCGTTGCTATAACTGCAGAGCTCTCGGCTCATCAAAGCTTAACCAGACATTTCTAGACATTCCAAAAAAAACATGTACATTTCATTAATGCTATGAGTGTAGTAGACGTCGACCGCAATGTACCCTTCCATGTTTTCTTTTCCCCGTGTACAGAGCTTATTTTAGGTTTCACCAGGACTTCCAGTAGTTATCTGTCTCTATTATTGGAGAAAAATTGGGTGTGCAGACTTCAGTGCACATTTAACCCCCATTAGCTCTATGGTTCTTTCTCTTCACCCACTTTCCTTTCAGACTTTGCTATTATAAAGCTCTCCATCCACGGATCATTATTAGTCGGCATATAGAGCATAAAAAACGGATTGAGACTGTGAATGGTGGAGAAAATGTCACTGACCCAAAAGATCTCTGGCTGATTGTGCTGGTGCTTGTCCAGACTCTGGTGCTTGTTGTGCAGCTGGAGGGCATGATGAAGGCTCCAGATGTTCCGATGCAGCTGCATGGCTCAAATCAGGGCATTTTAGAATCTCTGGCATGGCAGGACAAAGATCGGCTCCACCTCTCAAAGCTTAAGTGGGTGCCAGGGTTTTGCATGAGGTAATGGCATTAAGATAACAGCCGGGCCCATGCCACTCATCGTATCTAAGTATCCGATACCCTTCTATTGCAAAGAAGGCGGTGGACTTTGGATTAGCGGTGGAATCTACTGCTTAGTTCTGGCTCATGAGTACCTGTTATGCTGGACGTGCCATGAAATCTTGGCGTGCTATCAGGACGTCTATCGCTTTGCGCTGTCCAGTAACCCATTTGGCATGCTAAACGTGTGCCCGATATAGACCTGCTTTACTTGTGTGGAGTTTCTCATGCAATGCATTGAGTACCAGCTGACCCTTCACACTCTTGTCAAAGTGCCCGAGCTTCTTGGCTGGCCACTCAATCTTATCCTGTCAGACACCAGCTCAGATTGATGTCTGTTCTCGCAGTCTGAAAGCTGTTTTCAAAAGTGCTAACGGTTGTTAATGAGCTGAATATTTGCTAGCAGGAAACATTTAGCTTTTAAATCTCACTGTAGGCCTGGAATAGCGTGATATGTTCGGTCATTTGTCTCATTTTTCTCATTTGGCGGATGGTTGAACATCGGAAATGGCAATGAAAAGAATCTTATTGGTTTTGTTGACCAGGAAGTGGCAAGACTAGCTTCAAATCAATCGGTTTAGAGTCAAAATCCAAAAGGAAATAGTACCACAAATGCTAATGAAGGATGGATGTGACAGTTTTCAAAAATGGGAGTGATTTATTTTCGTCAGTGAGCAAAATAAACAAACCTCTTTCCTACATAACTAGAGCAATTCTGTCCAGTCTGTGGTGTAGTGTACGGGGCTAGTGCTTGAGAGTTTGTTGTGGTGTGGTCTCGGTCTTGTAATGGTCTCCAGTGTCTGTCTGTATCTTGGTTGTCTCTGATCTCGGTCCTAGCTGCACAAAGTGTCCTGGTGACAAAAGGCAAGCCACAAGCAGTTTCATCAAATAAAAAAAATATAGTTTATATCTATTTTTTCGCACTTCTCTTCAAAAATACCCCAGCACAGTACTGGATGCCAATAAGGAAATTAATAACAGTGTAGTTGTGGCCTTCACCACAGAGTGTTGGATGTCATAGAGTGCACTTTTTGTGAGTTTGGTAAGAGCTCTAGTTTCAGGTTATTTCCTGGAAACCCAGAACTTTGTTACGATCATAAAGAGTGCTTGTGTACACCGAACTTAAAAGGTTAATTAACAATCTTGTATCAGAGCGGTTCCCAACCTGGCAGGGGAGCCCCCATCAGTCAAGAGTTCATATTAGAGTTACGGGAACTGATTTGATTTGAGGTTAAATAATAATATTTATAATAATTATTTAGTGCTGTCAAATAAATCAGACTTTAAATTGAAATACTTCCTTTGTCTTGGGCTTACAATAATACCTCTCACCAGATGTGTGCCGGAGAAAGGTACCAGAAGACCCCTGTGACTCCAAAGGGGAATAAGGGAATTTTTTCTTGTTATTCAGAGTTTTTTTTTTGTGCAAAAACTGAAATAGGTTTGAATGATAGAAACCCAAGAATTCTGTAAAATTGTGCAAGAGAAGATGCTCAAGATCTAGAGGATGTTTTTGTGTGCGCGCGTGTGTGTGTCCTAAAGGATATCAGGCGACAACACAGGATTAGTAGGGAATAGCTCTAGACAGCTATCTCTGATTGCTTGGCTATCTCAAGCTCAGCCATATCTCTTCCTCTTTCTCAAGTCTTAAAACTGCTTCTGATAATGAAAAGATCAGTGTATGTGTAACAAAGACAGACAGGCTTGAAAGCCCAGAGTGCATTGACGAATAAAAGTGCATGTGCAAAGCAGTTTTAGTGTTTGTTTTCTCTTTTTTTAAAAGAAATAACTAATGTAATTGGCTGGCAGCCAGCCAGTGAGGCCTTAGGAAAGAAAGAAAGGTGCATATGTGACGTTTTGGGGGGTCTGCCATGGCAACAGGGCTGGATGAAGAGCCCTCTGCCCTGGGATCTCATGATTAATGACACTGGGCTGCTGGATGTTAGAGGACAGAATTGTACCACTGTGTTTGCTTTTCTTTCATTAGTTTGCTGAAAGAGCTGCAGTTTTTCCACACCCCGACTGAAATGCACACACCACAATCCGGCCTGGTTTGGATGGTCATGAGTGCTCGATCGAGAGAGAGAGAGAGAGAGAGAGAGAGAGAGGCCGGGAAGTGATGTTGACGCAGATATACTTTGTATTTTCAGCTGTGAAGCTATGTTTTTGTAACGGTGCTGCTGTTCAGATATATGTAAATCCTCTCAAACACACAGCAGCTCGTATGACCCTCAGATGGCAGACTAATTGTGCCCGTTGTCCTTTAGGACACAAAATCTTGCTCTTGGCCACGAGGATCGATTAAGAGCTCAAATGTTAGTTCAATCACCCCCATCACCACACAACTTCCTTTACTTCACACTTGTCCTTGTTAAAATCTTCATGCTGCATATAGAACATTTGTACCCCACTGATATATTAAGAGGCCCAGAGGGAGAGGTCATGTCCTCTAAATCCCACCCCTGTCCTTTTCCCCCCATAGCATCTGCAATATGTGAAATGGGCCGCTTGGATTTCAGATGAAAGCCAATTTATGCCCCTCACTGCAGGTTTCTTCGTTTACCTAACAGTGTTTTCTTATAGGAAGCTTGGTTTTGGGGGTTGAGTATTGATCATAAGGATGGCTTCAGGATCAAGCGTATACCAATTCAAAGACGTTGCCAGCTGAGTGAAAAGTGGCTCACAGGTTCTCCATTATGCCATCTGTCAGAGATGCTCCTGAGGGATTAATGATGGCTTCTGACGGCTCTTTAGCGTGTGCTAGTCACCTCGCTTAGAGCTGCCGGATTAGTGCTCAGTTTGGGGAGGGGAGACTATTTCCTGTTCTGTTTGTTCTGAAAACATTCTGTAAACATGATATATCTTTATATAGAGAACATATTTGAGCATTTTCCTTTAGGTACAGCTTTAAACCGTTGTTTCGTCACAATTTAATCAGCAAAGTTTTCCATTATGTGCTAAAGGCAGGAACATTTTTAGGGGAATCCAGTTTATTGTAATTCCTCCTAATATAAATAGAGCAAAATATAAATTAAAGGGGTCATGAACTTTCTGTAAGTTTCTTTTTTGACCCTGTTTCGGATGCTAACAGCATTCATGCTAACATTGTTTTCAGATAATGTTAAAAATTTATCTTAACTTTGTTTTTGTTTTAAAACCAGTTTGGTAGAAATATGACCTTAATCTTGTCATATGATCATAGGTAAAAAGGAGTTTATTACTTATGCCAACTGGCGGCCCATTGGCGTCATTGGGACATTATGATTTTTGCATATCATTATAGTGTTTCTTTACTAACTGTCTGTGAGGTTGTTGATTCACTGGGTATGGTTTTCCTAGTTTGCCTCATTAAATTAAGCCAGAAGTACACATCGTTTGCTGTAAATAAATGTAACATTGGCTGTTAAAGAAACTCATTGTTAGTGTCTTTGTTTTTAATAGTATTACTATTTTTTCACCTTATTATATGTTATGAAATACCTTAATAAAAAAGGATTAAAGTAAATGATATATCAGCGTTATTTTATTTATCACAATTTCAATACATAAACATCACCAAAACATGTTACTCACAATTTTTAAATAAAAAAAATCTAGAATTATTACGTACAATAAACATGTATGATCATTATTAAAATAAAAAATATAAACAAACAGAAACATTTTATGGGAAATTCTAATTAAATATTTTCTAATCAAAGCTAGAGTTCCCGGGTTTTTACTTGGGAATTCATTTAAATGTAATCAAACGTTCTAAATGAAAAAACTTTAATGCAAAAAAATGTAAATCTGGTTGACTGTCGGGTTCATCGGGGTGATAGTTTGTAGGTGAGTTGATCAGTGTGAGAATGGTTGCTTGCTGTGTCGCTGGGCACACACTATCCCTGACAAGAGCCATCTTTAGAAGCAGATTTCAATGTGGTAATGCTAATTTGGGATTAGTTGTCATGATAGATGGCGTAAAATCTTTCTAAAAATTTAATGCTGCCTTTATTGTTTTTAGTAGTTTAATAGTTCAATTCTTGTCTCTTTAAAATGCTATAGATATCTGCAAATATCAATAATATGCTCGCATTGAATAATGTACTACTCATAAACGCAAGGCCCCTTGGAAAATGACACAGATACATTTTAGGAGTCGAATTTCAAATGTGAAAATCAAAGCCCTTGAGGATTCGCTCACTTCCAGCCATTTCTTATTCTCTTTGTGTGGCAGAATTTCTTTGTTATGGTTGCTCCTGGTGTCAGGTTTGCCTAGCAGTTTCCATACTGGGGTAGAGATCTGGCATCAGGGCACACTTTTGTCTTCTTTAATATTATCCTGTAAATGTAAGCTATGCTTTCTGATGCTGGGATTCCCTCACACGCCATTTCAGCTTGGTCTTGTTTCCCATTCACCAGCCATATGAACGTTATCTAAATTGCACAATGCTGGTGAATTGTTATGTCTGTTTGTACAATCCTTTGGATGTTGGTGTTATTTCCTGCCTCATAGTTGCCCTGCACTTTGTTATCGATTTATTACCACCACCTGTGTCTGGCTGTTTACTCCTGTTTTATTTTGTTCCTTAATTTTCTAAATTTCATGACACTGCATTACTTTCTTGTTTTAACCTCTGTCTATAATCCGAACGAGAGAGAGAGAGAGAGAGAGAGAGAGAGAGAGAGAGCTGTCATATACTTTTAGCTGCATTTGCTCTGCGATTGCTCCTCGTTTCATTGAACAATACTGTAGATGTGTGAGACATTTCGTCTCACTGCGGTTCACACACAAGGAACAATAGTGTTCATGCAAGCTTGTTTAACAAACCTTGACTATGTAAACACCTCTCAACAATGTTGCCAGGCCAACAACCATTCCTTTATTTGTTCATTCAAAGGGATGTTTGATTTGCTTTTTCATGTTGTGTGGCTTATTATCAAATTGGGTTGCCTTTAAGAGATGGCTACTGTTACTACAGCAGTAGATGAAATGGGATCAAATGTTATGCAAAGCTGCAGAGAACTTGTGGGCTGGATGTTTTGGCTTGAGGGCTGTAAACTGACCACCCAGGAGGTTAGAGGAATCGCCCAGCAACACCTTGTAAAAACTGCATCAAACACCCGGTGCAGAACTTGGTGCCAATAGGACTTTATTTGACCTTATTAAACACAATGTTGTTCTTTTTGCTAGATAGTTTTCTTTTCTCACTATGTTTTATTGTATTTGTACTCTGCTGTGCGGTGTCATGTTTTGCTCATGATTTTATGAAAAGGGGCTTAAAACTTTCATCTCAGATTGATGAAATGACACAGATCATCCTCAGATGAAAGGAACAGAGTAACATGTATAACAAGCATCCTCGCACCAGGACAGAGAGGGTAGAACTTCTCCTTGTGATTTTTGAGGGCCTTCAAATGCTCCTTTGATCTTAGAGAGGTATGTTCTGTTTTCTTTCAGGCTATTGTCTGTGGGAACCCACAGCAAGGCTAACAAATCCCATCCAGTCGCTGGGCTGTCCAAAATTAAAGGCTGAGATGTGCTTTGTGTTTGTGTGTGCGTGGAGTTTATGTGGGGATGGAGAAGGGCTCGGGGAAGGATTTACTCTGGATTTGTCAAGCACAGGGTTCAAGAGGTAAACAGCAATATTTTTCTTCAAAATGCAGCGTGAGCAAGATCAAGGCCATTTTGAAGTTCTCGGAGTACGGAAAAAATACAGTTCATCGACCTTCAGTTTCTTTCCATCAGGCTGGAGAAGAGAAAGCTTTAATCCAGCGAGAAGGCTCTCAGGCAATTCTGTGCTCGATACTTTGAGACCTCAATAAGCCGTATGGGTTTGCTCTAGAGAGTCTTATAGAGTATAATCCATCTATCCATCCATCTTCTACACCTACACCGGCAAGTGATAGGTTGCCAAAACTTCAGTATGTCTGTGCAGAGGGACGTCAACCTCTAATACACAGCTTTAGTCTCTTATAACTCTTGAGATCATTTAAAGCTTCCTTTAGGTTATTACCTCACACTTTAAAAAGTACACAGCAAAACTCAGCAGCGGTGTTTACCAGAATTTTACGGTAGCACTGTTATTGGTTTTACTGGATTGTATTGTAAATTTTGCAGATGTTTTTAACTAATCAACATATTTTTTTTGCTACAAAAACTGTTTATACCTGTACAATTCAACAAGTTAAATCATACCAGCTCAGCTTCAACTGTCTATTTTAATGGTTTGTATTGTAACAATCGTGATAATTCAAAAACAAACTAAATTGTACGATAGCTGGGGTTGCTGTTATTTTTATTTGAAATATACAGTAGTTAATAGTTTTACACGATTCTACTGTAAATTTTCCATATTGTAGTTATGTTTTTATGGTTTATAGCTGTCTAAATGCATGTGATCCCATAGGTTTCTTACAAAAATACTCCACATTTTAAAACATTTAAAACCACATTTAGAGCTAATGCAGTAAATTTACAACAATGAACCGTTCATTCATTCATTTATTCATTTTGGAACCCGTTTATTCTCTTTTTGGGTCACGGGGGTCTGCTGAGGCCTATCTCCAGCACACATTGGATGAGAGGTGGGGGTACACCATGGATAGGTCGCCAGTCCATCGCCAGTCCATTTTTAACAGTGCAGAAAAAAAACTTTCATATTAGCTTCATATCATACAGCTAATAATGAGCTGTATTTTCGAAACAGTTAATAGTGTCTATTACAGTTAAAGAATTAGGGCATCAATAACAGTAATACATCAGAATATAACATCGTTTTATATTATTTTTCAATAATTTAATAATAGTGAAGGGCTTTCCAGTAGCTCAGTCACGCACTAGAGTGCTGCACTAGCAAATCTAATTCGTACTAGCAATTTTTAGATGACATTTAGGGTTTCGACATTTATTTAGACATGTGGGAAAACAGGAGTGCCCGGAGGAAAAACCCACACCGGCATTTCCAATTGACATGGGGAACTACAGGGTTAATACTCTGAAGGAGGCATGCCCAATATGGCTGTTGCCACGAGGGGAGGAAAGCCAGGTAAACCAAGGTCTAATCCCTGCAAATAGGTTCAATATGTTTTCACTTTTACATGAAGTTCCAGAAACATTTAGTTAACTTAGAAAAGTGTAGGTATAAGCAATTTATTAAGTGTATTGTCAATATTACTCATAATACGTTTGACTCGTATGCTGTAAGGGCTGTTTTTAAATATTTGCACTCAGACTAAAAAAATATCAGTCTGCAAATGTCGTAGTAGGTTAACGATAAATTCAAGTACTAATGTTGTATAACCCTTGGCTGCAATCACAGCTCAGAAATTTTATGTAATCGGAGACCAGGCTTTTGTCCCACTTTGTTCTGACCCAAGAGTTTATATGGCCTGTCCAATATCTATTTAATGTGGTGCCGTTTTCCTCAAACACCCCCAAAGCATAATTTTTCCACCACGGTTTTTAATGGATTTACATTTGAGACTTATGGTCAGCATTCCTCCTCCAAACACAACAGTTCTAACAGCCTCCTCTCAATCATTCAGATGTTCTTTGTAAAACTTATGATGACCAAAGGATTTCCGTCTTTCATGACATAGGGGGTTACCAATTGTTTTCTTTGAGACTTGGTGCCAGCTGCTTTAAGATCATTGGTGTTGGACTGGTTTTAATGATTATCATGATCACAGAAACTCCACGAGGAGCTCCAGAATTAATGTGTTTGGCAGTTTTTTTTTATTTTTTTACAGTTTCCATATCATCTAACCAAATTGGTTCACCTTCTCACCAAATTTGTTTGCGTTGGTCTTGTAGTCCATTTATGCTATGCTAAAGGTCTACAATCTCTTTCCTGATGCTCTTGTATAGCCTTTTGGCCACTGAAAACCATATTTATTTGTTGGTTGTGGGTCTTTTAGACATGTAGTATTCTTTTAAAGAAGCTCCTAACCTCAGTTACCTCTATGACCCTCTTGGGAGCCAGAAATCTTGCTGGTTGATTGGGGTCAAAAGCTCCAAATCCATTTATATAACTTTTGCAAGTGATTTTTTTTGCTTGATTTCTATTCAGTTTCTTGCTGTTAAACCTAGTGAAATTTATGGACGGATAATTTGCCCATGGGTTAATGTTCAAAATTGGCATTGGCTTCAATAATTGTTTGACTCACTTTAAAAATAGTGTAAAATTGCACTAAACTACATATGCAAGGTATAAATACTCAGTGAATGAGATTATAATCAGTTTTGCGTGTTGGTTCCCTTGTAATCAAAGTAGCAAATAAAAAAACTCGGGACTCAAACCACTATGAAAGCCTTTTATCATGTATGTTTTGTTTTGCTCCAGCATCCTCTGCGACAATAGAGCTCACTGTGTAGGTGCGTAATGTGTAGTGATTCAGAATGAGAATCCATTTTGAAATATCTTATTGAGAAACATGTAAAAATGTAGTTTTCAGATGTAATCATCAGTGATACATAAAGGCCATATCATCCTTTGATTATGCTGAAGAGAGAGTGCATGGCCAGAATAAATGTAAAGCTAATGAGAATGAATAATGGATGCGGTTCAAGAGAGCCCAGGATTCTGAGGTACAGGCAGTAATCCCCCAACTCCCACCCGAATTTTCACCGTATTCTACATAGCTTATGCTGAATATGATTGGAAGTAACATTATTTTGTGTCCAACAAAAAGGTTTTGCAGTCCTCACACAGTCAATCCAACACCGCTCAGATCATATAAGGTCCCAATCTAGCGGGTGTAAAAAAGTTGAAGTGTTTAGTTTAGAGTGCTAAGTTGGTGCAAAGTGCAAAAATAATAACACTTAGGGCATAGGGTGTTACACTTCTCCATCACCGGACAAAATGGCAGAAGTTGTTTGATTTTGGCACGATTTTTT
Source organism: Danionella cerebrum (assembly GCA_007224835.1). Taxonomy (NCBI): domain Eukaryota; kingdom Metazoa; phylum Chordata; class Actinopteri; order Cypriniformes; family Danionidae; genus Danionella; species Danionella cerebrum. The sequence continues at coordinate 1,836,760 of SRMA01027345.1, forward strand.
TCACTTTCCGCTGTATATGTAAAATCTTATAATTTTACATCCACAATCTTCACTGGCAAAGTGTACTTTTTTTACACTGTGTATTGTTAACCCAACACTTTGGGAGATAATTACATTTTACACCCGATACCAATACACTGGTGATTTTACACCCGACCATATATGATCTGAGTGGTGTTGGATTGACTGTTTACCATTTTTTACTTTTTTTTTATTAATTATCTCAGTTTATACCATTTAATACATTGACCGTTAGTGATTATCATTTTCTGTGTAAGTGAATGGGTTTATAAATGTTACAAAAAGACATTTGACATGAGTACACTGGTGGCTTTTGGCTCGTTGTATTTCATGGGGGATGGGTTTGCACCTGCAGAGCTCAGCTGGAGGTGATTAGCTTGATTAGTCTGATCAAGTGGATACAGGGATGAGGGTTATGGAGTCCAGCACTAAACCTCTCAAGGTTACAGTTAAAATAACTGATATTAGAATAGTTACCAAATCGTTACCGACCTCTGTCTCATAAGATCGATGAATGTGGAATGAATGAAAACAAAGTTTATAGTATAATTACATTACAACAGCATTTCTGTAATAAAGGACTGTATGTACGTTATGACCAAAACACAGTGTATATCATTAAACCATGGACTATTTAATTTATTTAAAGTAAAATTTGATTTTTTCCCCCAGCAATATAATAGTTAAAATTGCACATATACTTCAAAATGGTCGGTTTCAGTAGGGGTTGACCAAATCCTCTGAATAAATTGTTCTCTGCTCTGATTGGCCATCGGTTTTCAAGATTTATGGGGTTGGCTAAAGCTAAAATATTTTGTGGAAAATGCCTAATTCAAATGTATTTTCACATACAAGTGGTATTGTTATTTTTGAAAAATGGTAATTAGGACACAGCATTTGTAATGACATTTTGAGAGATTGCTAAATGTTCATTTAAATCACTGTTTACAAAATAACACCAATTTTTTTGTATGTTTTTGTCTATTTTCTGTTTTTTGGGTGAAATTAGGTCAGCTCCTTCAGTTGCTTTCTCTGATCTCCTCAGTTTTGATTTCAGGATATCATGCAATCCCCGCTGTGCTTCTAGAATACGAATATTTTTCGAGTCTAATATAAAGACATCCAAACTAGGAATGATGCATGTAGGGTAATCTTTCACAGAATTTCATCTGTCCTGTTTTTATTTTATTCGAGCGAGATGAAGTGGACAGAAGCCAACAGAGACATTAATAACACACTGTCAACTGTAAGAGGTTTACATCTTTCCAATGATTAACTTGTATATTTTTCTTGGCAAATGCACCATGCTCAATCTTTTCCACCTGGGCTACTTTTCATTATGGTGCATTAATGGTTTGCTAATTTTGCTAACAGTATGTCAGATGTCAAACTGTGCAATGCTAAGTGATATTAAATGAGGTTTGAATTGATTTCCCTGTGCGAGCTGTTCTTTTCTGCTCTACGGGAAAGAGTAGGAGATTCACGAATGAAGAATCCTGTTTCTGAAGGGGAGAGACTGGAGCTATTTATAGCACGGTCCAGTGGGGTGTTTTCCACTGTGTGTGTTGTGGTAGTCTTACACTGGAGTCGATTAAAAATCATCCATCTGAAAAACAGCCACTGGCTGCTGCTCATCATCCTCTTCTGCTCTTGTCTGTCAGAGCCCATAGCTATGATTTGAGTTGCATTTGATTTCAGCATCACTGCCAAACCTGAGTGTAGAAATGATCAAGAACAGCTCACTGATGCAAGGATTTGCCAAAAGTAGATCACAGGGGAACGAGCACCTCTCCTGCTTTCTAAGTCCGGGAGGTGAATTTGTGTTGAAACGGAATTTAACTCGTTCAAATTTTCATCTTCTGGATTATGAGCAAGGTGATGCTTTGCTTTGTTTTCTTTTGTTATGGTTGGTGTGAGCTTTGTTCTTTGTTTGAGGTAGTTTTGTATTTGTTTGATTTACTTTGATTTTCCTTTTTTGTTTAGCTTTTGTGTGTTTTTTTTAGTTATTATACTGTTTGTTTTGGTGTTTGTGATGGACCTGTCTAGGATGTACCTGTTTGGTTTTCTGTGTGTTTTGTTTTGTACCAACTTGATTATGTTTTGTCTTTTGTGGGGGGTGGGGGGGGGGGGTTGATACAGTGGTACCCCGAGATACGAAATTAATCCGTTCCAGGGTGAAGTTCGTATCTCGAAGAATTCGTATCTCGAAGCAAGTTTTACATGTAAATGGCTCTCAGATACAACAGTATAAGTAGATGAAAAAATGGAAAACCAGAGAAAAATCAAGTAACGTTTCTTCAATCCTTAAATCTACACATTGCTAATGCAATAAATGACAATAAAACAGAATAAAACACATGCAAAATACGTAATATGTAAACAAATGTGAAACCTTACCTTGAGAGTGAGGCGATGTGTCGGAGGAGGTGAAACAGGTGGCAGAAAACATTACAGCACTACGTATGAAAGTTAACTTTCTCAAGATATTTCACGAATTACTGACACCAACACGGATTCAAGCACAAGCGGAGAGAATACAGAGCGTGTGAGAAGGAGAGACGTTTCTCTAAGTTGCAGAACAGATATAACAGTTATAACAGCTTTACACGTTATAGACTGATTTAAAGTGTTTTAAGGCGTATCAGCCCCTTAAAGCACACTTTCTTCAAAGGGAGAAAGGAGTGCAAGGACGCGGAAGCGCAGCCCGACGTCACACAAACAAGTGGAAAATAGAGCAGAAATGTCTCGAATTTTTCTTCGTATCTCGAATCAAAAAATTTCCTGCGAGACGTTTCGTATCTGGAATATTTCGTAACGCAAAGCATTCGTATCTCGGGGTACCACTGTATTTGTTTTTTGATATTTTGGTTACAATTATTATGTTATAATTTAAAGTGTGTTTTGTTTTGACCGGTTTGCTTTGGTTTGATGTGTGCTTTGTTCAATGTGTGGTTAGTTTTCTACCACACACTTTTTTTGGTTTAATTTGATATGTACTTTGTTTGTGGGTTGTTACCTTTTGTTAACTTCCGTGTTGTATGTTTAGTTTTAGATTTTTTGTTTTGTTTTGGTGTGTTGTTTTTAAACCTGTAGTTAGGTTTTGTTTTGCATTAGTTTAATGTGTGTTTTGCGCAATGTTTGACTTGTTTTCTTTTAGTTTCATTTGATTTCATACGAGTGTTTGTTTTTGGGTTGTTTAGGTGTTAAGTTTGTTTGATTAACTTTGCTTTGGTTTGGTCTCTGTTGCTTGTTTAGTTTTACCTTGTTTAGTTTTAGTTTTTGTTTAGACCTCTTATGATCTCTGTGATAATAAGGAAATGGTGTCTATTTTTAGTAAAATAGACACCATTCCCTTATTATCACAGAGACCTTGAATCCCTTTGCAGGCCAGTGGCACTAGCCATATGGAGCCAAAATGGCCATCAAGAGCCACTTAATCTTCTCAACAGGGATTGAATTTGAGAGCCTTGTTTTCAGAAACAAATAAGGTTACAGTGTGGTTTAACATATAGCTGTTGAGGTTGAGCTTTTGGCTTCTGCTAGAGGAAAAATCAGTTCTGCCTGTCCTAAACCAATGAGTATATAGAGACTTGGGGGCGAATTAAAATGAGCTTCCCCATTGATTTGTTTTATAGAATTCACTTGAGCACTGCCAATAGTTCAAAGCTTCTTTTATCCCCAGCTAAACAGACCTTTCCATGGCTAATAGCATTTTCCAAGCTTGTTTATTGCATTTGGAATGTTATTTATGTTGTGACGGTTCTTTCAGCACTTAATACTTTGCTATCATTCTGATTGTGTTCTCCAAAGTATGTTATTTTTTTATTATTTTTAACAGCTTTATAACACTGTTGCTTTGAGGATCTTTTATTGCATGGCCCTCGGGTCATCTTCCAATTTTAGTGAGAGACTCTATGTGAAAACCTTGACAGAATATTGGATTTAGTCAATATGATACCAATATGAAGTCTTTCAGTTTTTATTACACCGTGTGGTTAAAGTTTCATCATATTAAGCACGGAGACATTGTTTTTTTGTTCCGCTCGAACAATCTTTGGCTGTTCATGTTGGCACCTCTCGCCTGCCTGTCATCTATAGATGACCGATGCTTGTAAATGTTCCTTTAAACAAAACAAAAGAGTGTTTTCTTCAATCACCAGTTAATAATTTGAGACCACAAGCTCTGGTCCAAATCCCGAAGTTTAATATCATTAGATTTTGGCAAAAATCTGAGACACCTGAAGCTGTTGGGAGGATTCCAAAGTTTACAGCTCCCATAGTAGAGATTTTTCACCCTGTCACTCTTATGCTTGAACAAACATATTTCAAGTGGATCTCACTCTCATTTAAAGCCATGAAGGTTCCACCTCTGGCTGTTCCATCTATGTCCTTTCCAAAAATATTCTTCTATTTTTTCCAAGCTGGAAGAGTTCAGGTAAGCTGCAGATCTACTGAGAATTTAGTAGATTCTCAGAATGATAAATGTATTAGTGTGTGAGGGGCAAGAAAAACAAAGCTGGTCTTGTGCTCTCAATCCTTTCTCATTTAGCTCTTCTGGCTGCTGCCTGTTGACCAAGAAGTTCCCCGCACGCAACCCACATTCTTTAGTCATTGTGATTTCAAGACTTGATTTCCAAAATACACACAAATATAATGTTTACATATTATTATTCTACAAAACTCACTATAATTAATGCAAAATAATGTAATATATGTTAAATATATACATTTTTCTGTGCACTATATCTCCAAACGTATGTACTCTTGTTCCAAACAAATCTATTCAGATGTTCCGGACACGTCCACTGCCACAGGTGAATAAAATCAAGCACCCAGGCATGCAGACTATGTGGTACCCTGATATATGGGTATCTTTCTAACAATCCAGTCATAAAGTTTCTAAATATTAATACATACTTCAGAGTTGTATTAGAAAAAAAATGTATAATCCTATTTTCTGTTTGATTTCTGTGAAAGAACAGGAAGTGAATCACAAACAGGAAATGCATCATAAATAGGAAGTTACAAGCTCTTTAAGTTGCTGAGCCACATTTGGTCTCTTATACTTTTGGACTCTTGAGAGTCCAGTTGCTCTTTTTCTCTCTCTTTCTCTTCCCCCTCCCCTTTCCCTTCCCTCTCTCCTCCCCTTCTGCTCTTTGGTTGGGTAACTTGTGTTTAAGCTAAATAAAACAGCGTTTTCTTTTAATTAATAAACAGAAAACCATACTTTAAGAGTCTTCTTACTCTTAAGATCGGGAATGACTGCAACTAAGCTATGAGCAGAGTGTAATCAGGCTGTGTCACCGACTAACAGTGAGTAGAGAGTTTGGCTGTGAAGTTTGGTGGAGGTATTGAAGTATTGTATGTATCTCAGGAAATGCATCACAACTAGGAAGTTACGAGCTCTTCAAGTAAAGATGCTGAGGGACATTTGTTCTCTTATGCTTTGGACTCTTCAGTGTCTGGTTGCTCCTTTTCTCTTGACCCCCTCCCCTAGTTTTCATTCTTCCTCTCCTCCCCTTTCCTCTCTCGCATAGCAGTGATTTGGTGGACTAACTCATGTTTAAGCTAAATAAATCCACATTTTCTGTTACAACTAAACATTGTTTAAAAAGACTTCTTACTTGATTTAAAATTAATATACAACAACAGAGTTAGTGAAGAGAAAACAAAAAAGTGCAGAGCGTGCTCATGGCGAAGTTGTGCAATTGGCTGCAGTAGCGTGGCTGGAGTTGGTGGAGGGGGGTTATTGTGTGAGGTTGTTATTCAAGAGCTACTATTGTAGTTTATGTTCTGGTTTGAATTTTATATTTTCTATGGGTGCTACTCAGATCTACCGGTGTGCTCTACAGCATTTTCTGTCCAAAGAATTCACAACATCCGTGTTGCCATGGTGCTATTTCTTTTACAACAGTGTTTTCGTAAGAGTTCTGAGCTGTGTAGATTCAGAATTGTGTGTATAATCTGCACTAAAGGACAGGTACCTGGAAAACACTGCATTGGGACCTTGTCAGCATAATCAAGTCCATGTCAGTGTGATGGAAGGGGATGAAGAGAAGGCACAGTCGCTGTCTGTCCCTGAGCAGGTGGACAGTTATGAGAAATCAAATTAGTTCAGAGCAGATCCCCTCCCACAGTCTCTTTCGCATATGGTACTCATATAAACACTGCTGAGCCGTCTCGAGTGACAAGGCTCTCCTGCATGGCCCCATCTCGAGTGTTAGACATGATGTTACTTGTTCATGCTGACATATAGATTTTATGTTTGGGATTTCACACTCCCTCCTGAAGGGAATCCTGGTGTGAGAAAAACAATAGACCAGGAAATGAGATGGCATGTTGGAAGAGGAATCTCAGGTGCTTTTGATCAGGGATATATTACACTTTTTCTAGAAGTTGTTTTCTATTTCTTACTGTAATTCTTCCGGTTCATCGCTGTATTACTGAAGAGTTGAAAGAAAGTCAAAATCTGAGACGACTGCACATCTAATATTAGATAATTCAGATGGATCAGATTGGATGTTTTTATTATGGGCAAAAACCCTTTAATGTTAAAGTAACAGTCCAGCAAAGTCTTTCGTCCATTTTACATCGTTATGTTTTTTTAATGCTTTTAAATTTTGGATTTTTTTACTTATTTGCTTTTTCAAACCTGTTAGTAGCATCTGAGCCTTTTCATTATTTGATATTATTTCATTGTGTTATATATTTGTATATTATTTCATTTCTTTTTATTTATCTTACCCTATATGTTTATTGATTTTATTTCTATTTAATTTGTTTACTGGTACATACATTGTATTGAACCTAATTTAACTCATTTGCACATTTTTTTATTAAATAATAATTATGTTATTTATTTTGCATGAATATTTATTCATTTTTATTTCATATATTTATCGAATAGTTTGGGTGTTATTTATTTATGGGATTCTTCATTTATATTATTTATTATTATTTATTTGATTTTATTGTAGGTACATGGCATTTAACGTAATGTAACTTTAACCATTTTTGTTCATCTTTAGGCAATTAATTCATAATGACATGATTTATTTAATTTATTCATGGAATTATTTGGGTGTTTTTAACTTCTGCTATTGTGCCTTCATATTTTTTTTAGTATTTTATTTTTCAATAATATGCTTTTTTTTCAAATTAATTGATATATTATTTATTTATGCATTTATTAAAATTTTTATTCCATGTATTTTTTAAATATTTCATTGTTTATTTATTGTTGACTCATGTACAGACATTGTTGCTGGAAAGATTTCAAATTAAACATTTGAATTTTTTGTTTGAAAAGCAAAAAAAATCACAATCTCTGTTTTCTTTGATTAACATCGAGAAGAAAATGATTTGTAGTTTATTGTTTACATATAAGCTTATTGAAACACTACAGCATCAGTAGTTCTTTATTAGCTAGTATAGTATATACCAACTCTGCAACAGTTGTGTATATTTCATAATCATTGTTGTGTGTTTGTATTTGCTCTCAGTCCCTCGTAGAGCGTGAGTAATATCATACACAGTAGCTGTACCTTCGCTAAGACCTCATTCACTATTTAAAGACAAGCATCAATGACTAAACTCTCTAAGCACATTTCTGAATTAGTCATCGCATTTCAGAATAAACATAGCCGGAGCTCATCAAAGCTATCCAAATGTTTGTTGTGTCTGTCTTACAGTGAGTCATAACTTATGGACCTAGGCTCTCATTACAGTGAGATTTTCTGGCTTCCTCTTCTGCAGGGGTGGAGCTGAATTCCCAGCAGTTTAGTCTCGAGAGCTCCTTGGCTTTTCCTTCCTGCACTGATACAATACTGAGATATAATGCTCACCGATACAATGCTGCAGCTTTTGAGCATACATTACCTTTCCTTAATCCAGGAAATGTTCGCACAATCCTTTTGTTTGACTCAAAGTAACTTGATCATGAAGAAATTGCAACTATTTACCATTTACCATTATGCTTCTCTTCATGAAATAAGGTGTCCTCAGATGATTTAACTATACAAACATCATATACCCACTGGCCACTTTATTAGGTACACTTGGCTAGTACCAGGTTGGACCCTCTTTTGCCTTTAGATCATAATCCTTCCTGGCATAGATTCAACAAGGTTTTCTGACGTGTTGTGCGTTCAGAGATGCTCTTCTGCCTACTTCAATAGTAAGTTGTATTGTAGTGTAATTTAGCCATTCTCCTCTGACCTCTGGCATTAACATGGCAATTGCCCATTCTCAGGGCATTATCAATTTTTATCATTCTCTGTGAATCCCAGTAGATCAGCAGTTTCTGAAATAGTTAGAACCACCATACCTTTTACTTCAATCATCTTTCTTCCCTATTCTGATTCTCGGATTGAACTGCAGCAGATTGTTTTGACCATGTCTACATGCCTAAATGCATCGAGTTGCTGAAATTTGATTGGGTGATTAGAAATTTGCATTAACGAGCAGATGAACAGGTACCTGTTAAAATATAACCCGAAAACAATTCTAGCGCGACTCCTGATGGAAACTGAGAATAGAAATAAAATGGGCTCTGATCTTACGACACCTCCAGGTTTATTCTTAAAATGGAAGGATTTATGGTGAGTCAGAAATAGCCTTCGGTTGAGAGTTTTCAGAAATTTTTTTTTTCACTTGGGCTCTATTACGTTAAAATAGTACTCCTATTTTAACTGACAAGATTTCTCCCTGTAAATCTACTAAAACAGAATAATACATTTAACTGTATTAAACACCCCACCCCCTCTCTCTATCTCTCTGTATCATTGATGGATCAGAAGTAGATTTTAATTGACAGAGCCTAGATGGAGACTAATTGTCTATAACTTGCACTGGGTTAAACTTATTTTAATGGGACTAGATGCACCCAGTCATTCATAAAGAGCATGTTTTACAAGTCATGGTTAGTGCAACACTTCAGATTGTTATAAGCAAGTCACTCACCGTATCACCCTTTTGTTTGGTGTAATGAGAAAGCTCTCTTTCTCCAGAGCAGAGTTGGAGGATGAATTAGCTACGCTTCAGCTATCGGTTTATTATCCACAAGCTCTTTTGTTGTGTGCCATTAATCTATGATTAGAAATCTAAACAGGCAATTAGGAAGCAATATTCCAGAAATCAGAATCCAATCTGCCACTAATCAAACACACCTTCATAGTAGGCTGCTGAAATTGAATGGCAGTGGGCTGGAATACATTAGAAGTAATGATGCCTCACCATCACTCCCTTTTTGTTTTATTCTCTTTCTGATTCTCTGTGCATCTCTTTGTATTTGGTCCCATTGCTCTCAACCTGGCTCATTACTCTCAGCCCGGTCCATACCCTCATACTTATTTCATTGACTCACTATTTGGTTTGTATTGGAAGAAAAAGTGAGATATCAGAAGAATATTTTAAGGTTTTCAAACACAATCAGAAAATATCAAATGGTGATGCTTGAGCAGTAAATCAGCATTTTAAATAATTAAACTCTAAAGCCCAAACACACCATAACTGTTGATGGATTGTTGGATAAAATTTTAATACAAATTGTGACAATTATATTTTAAGGTTCTAGTAATTTTAAATATTCTGTCTGTCCAAAAGAAAGTCACCACCTAAAAAAATACTGCCCTTAGCTTTCATTACCGCAGCATTAGCAGTGGCATAGTTTCAATAAGCCTCTGCAATGTCGCGACATTTATTTCCAGTCAGGGTTGAATAAATATTTCACAAAAAACTTCCATTGATGATGGTAGAGTCCGACCGGCGCGCAAAATGTTCTCCAGCCCCTCCCCAATTCTCAAGGGGGTTAAGGTCTCATGCGAAAGATCTCTTTCACATTTGAGTCTGGCATTGTCATCTTAAAAAAATCACCTGGTCACCAGTATTTGAGCTCATCTTGTTGCTGAACCTAGACCTGACCATCTACAGCAACCCCAGGTCATAGCACTGCCCCATGGCACTTGTAAAGATGTGTTGTGTGATTAATCAAAACAACCTGTGTGACATTGGTATACGAGCAGAGACTTCATAATGCAGTGTATTTCATAAACAGTAGCATTTGTTGGACCTCAGTGCGTATATGATATTTTGTTATCGTGCTTTCTTTCAATTAATGTAATATCACAACATACTGCGCTTGGTATTAGATATTTAAGCTTTCACCAACTATGGTCAACTTTTAAATACAACTTTTTGTTGTAGTGAGAGGCAGCTAGAAGCTTTCCTCCGTAGCTTCTTCTAAAGCCCAAAGGATCAGATCTAGTTTCTTCATGCAGCACTTACTTTTAGGGCACATGTGGATCCTGGGAGAATTTTGGTTACATATGAGCCTTTCACAGGAAGTATGAATAGCTGCTCCGTCTCAGCAGTGCAGACACGACTGGGTAGCTTTCTAATGGATTGTCTGGCCTCTACTCCTTTCACAATCTCAGTGACGCTACATGCAACTCCAATGACAACGAGCCATATTCCAGTCAGATTCACATTTGCCGAGTACTGAGAGGTCGATGACAAGTATAAGCAATGTTTTGGTGGAGGAATGGATGTCTACAAGAGCATTTCACTGTTGCTGTTGATGATAAATGGAAGTATGCACCATGCATAAGGCATCATAAATACAGACAACATGGAGAAAATAACCACAAACAGGTCGTTGCAGAGCAGGATAGATTACACTGATCCTGGAGATTTGTGTGTACGCCTCCCTCATGCACTGTTCTGGATATATCACACTGTCTTTGTTTCAGAGCACAATATCGCAGCAACTGTAAATCAACAAAGAGGGTGTCCATGACAGTAGGCCTTTCATTTTCTTGGAGGCTCTGCCGGAGACATAGCAGCTCACTGCTGTGTCTTGATGTGTCCACACACAAAAACAGAAAGTTTCTGTCTTGGCTGGTAAGGATGTAACAGTTCAAAAGTGAGACTGGGTCATTAAAACTCATAAGATGGCTAAAACCTAGTTATTAGTAATACTGTATTTAATCTTGCTACCAGTACCAAACAATTTTGCTCATTTAAAAACTTGACTTAGTTACCAATCAGGTTCTTCCTGCATTTATAACCCTGCTCTTGACCAATTTGAGTCCAACCTTATCAACAGATCTTTCAGACTGTGTCAAAGGGGTGAGGAGGCCAAGACTCAGCAGCTACTAACTGGGGTTCCCCAAGGATCTGTTCTTGGTCCCCTTCATTTTTTCAATCTATACCAACTCCTTGCATCCCATCATCCAGATGTGGCTTCTCGTACCTTTTCTATGCTGTTTATACTCAAGCCTATCAGTCCTTTCATCCTGATGATGTTGCAATCTGCAGACTAACTGGATGATATAAACTCGTAAGACTCAACAACTATTGCTCAAAAAGACAAAGTCTGAGCTGCTGGTTGTTCCTGCCAATCCCACTGTCAAGCATGAATTCTCCATTCAGGCGGAGTATCCAACAATCACGCCCTCAGCTTCAGTCAGGAACCTGATTTTTGATGAGCAATTAACATTCAAGGAGTACATCGCAAAGACAGCTATATCATGAATCAGGGTTGAATTGTTCTAACCTCAGAAAGATAAGATTTTCTCTGGACTCTCATCATTTCTAGGCTGAATACAAATGACTCAGACCTCTACGGCACTGTTTGCAAGGAATTCAGGAGAGCTCATGTCTTTCTTCATCTCACTCCACTGGCATATATGTAGATATAGGTACGCAGATGATCAATGAGGTCTTAAGACTTTTCTTTGAAATCACACTGGCATGAGCTGTTCTGGTATGTGTTTTCCTTTAACACCAAGGGTTCTCCATGAGCCTGAATAATTGTGAAAGTTGCTAGCCTCTTTTTTTATCCTATTAAGAGTTGGCTGGCTCAGAAACTGAGCATTCAGCTTCTCCCCAGGCCTGACATCTGATCCGCTAACAGCTGGAGCTCCAGTAGCAGAAGCAGCAAAGCCAGAGCAGTGACGGGAGGAAGTCAAACACATGTCTTTCTTGCAGCCTGAAGAGCCTGCATCAACTCATCTGCTGGCTGAAGCCTCTCCCTAGAGAGACAAATCTCATTGCTGACCCAGGGCCAGAAACGCCTATTTACAATGTTTGCTGTTGTACATCCATATGCTCCTTTGCCCTCCGGTAGCCTGAAATAGAGGGGCTTGGGTAATACTCCCTTTTTCACACATTCTCTAAACAAACAAACAGCTCCTTGCTCCTAAGGCTTTGCTCCTCTCATAGCCCGTTGTGTAAGATTTGATTCCATGTGAAAGAGCTATTTTTGAGATACAGTCTCTTAAAGTAGTCGCGACAAATCATTTCAGGGGCGGCACAGTGGTGCAGTGGGGAGCCTCTTTGTAAGTAGGTTGTAAGTAGATTTGAGGTCAACCAGTAGTCTCCCTGGGTGGAGTTTGCACGTTCTCACTGTGCTTGTGCAGGTTTCCTCTGGGTACTACAATTAACCTAAAGAAAGTTTTGGGGATTGTTGTAAACTGTTCCCTGATTAAACCTTTTTTATTTATTCTTTAACGCATTATATAATAATGTATATGCTACCAGCAAATTGTGAAATGCCTAGGAAATGCATAGTATTCCTGGTAGTAGTTAGCAGACCACGAAAAGATGTTGCATGCTGTACTTTTCCTAATCATTCTATCGAATTCCTGCGCATTCTACATAAAGTTTACTCCAAATGTTACAATGGCACGAGAAGCCTTTATTATTAAATGCAAAAAAACTGGAAATATTCAAGCAACAGCCACCAAACTTAGCCAAGGCATCCAAACTGGTCTATCTCAGGTTAAAATATCTTTTCAGACTGATACCAATAAAGGAATTCTGGTAAATTGCTGAGAATGATGAAAATATTTCTTGAAACTCATTGAAACTGAATCTCTATTCACACCTTCACACTCACTACACTTGGTTACCAGTCTTTTAAAGGATAGCAATGCCTGTGCAAAAGTATTTAGAAGGGATTGCATATTTACCATTGACTTTTAAAGGCCATTGAGTGAAAAAGGCAACATTATACTGTCTTTGACTCCTCCATAGCAACCAGACAGTTTACCATAGCAACCAATTTGGCATATCTCTATCTCAGCTTAGGAAGACATGGGGATTGTTGTATTTCACTTGCAGTGACACATAGGGAACCTGTTTTCATGTAACTGAGCCCTCCATAGCAACCGACCTATCTCTATCTTAGCTCTGTAAAATCATAGAGACGGTTGGTTTTTGTTACTTTCTGTGACAATGGCAACATTATTGTTTTATTTTTGGTATTTTTTAATGCTATTTTTATTTTTTAATTAACCAGTAGTGAAATACATCATGTTTTCTGGGCTGCATTACATAAAGAGTGTTGTACATTGTATTATATAAGAGGAACTGTGAGAGTTCGGCTGGTTGTGTGCATTTTCAGGCTTCACCATTAGAAAGGTGTATCTTGGATACGGGATTAATTCTTTCCAGATGCTTGAAATTGTCCCAACAACATTTTCCACCTGCCTAGACTGGTGGGGGTTAATGGAATCTAGCATGCAGTCGTGTTGTGGTAGAACTTGGCCTATTTTGGGGGGTTTTCTACCCTCTACTTCTACTTTATGACAGCAAAATATTTTCATGTGTATTTCGTAATATACCACTATATTTTCTCTCTTCAAGGTTCATCCTGATTCATCACTACCATGTTTACTGTCCTGACCTTGAAATTTGGAACAAAGGGGGGAACCGTGATGCCACGGAGAGAACTGCTACACAGAACTGTTGTTATAACAACAGATACACACAGATAGTGGAATGTTTTTAAAAAGTCGCCCTGGTTTAAATACAAGCTATTCTTCTTCTGAACATTCTCCAGGAATAAATCACTTTTTCACTGTCTCCCCATTCCCTTTTTTTGTTCCAACTTATCGGCTAGTAGTCATCTCTAAAGGTTTTGAAAATCTGCTTCTTGCAATGTCAAAGCCTGACCCTCCCTTCCCTTCTTCCTGAATCATTCCGCCCCTTTGGGACTTCTGTTCGTTGCTCACTGCAGGCCTGTTTGAACCAGAGCTGCTTCTAAGTGGCTCTACATCATCTCAAGAGTCAGACTCGTATTGCAAGTCCTTCATCCAATTACTCTCCTCCTTTTTACTGACATGTAAGGGGAATATTGGCAACAATTTCATCGGTTTCTTGAATCTAGTACATTTTTAGCACGCCATATTGATTGTTAAAATCCAAATAATTAAATTTATTAAATGAAGTGATCAAAATTTCAAACTAAAGTGGTCTATTGAAGTTTTGTTTCGTTTTGTCTTTTTAGGGATTCACTATTTTTAAACTGTTCGCTCTGGACAACTATTTCAGAAATGCAGACGCAGCATTAATTACTAGAATATCTCTTTAAATACTGAAACAACTCATTCTCAAAACTAATCTTATAATTCTATTTTTTTAAGAAAAAAAAAAACAAAAAAAAAAAAACACGTCGAACAGTTTCAATAGCAACTAGAACTTGTTACCGCTGCTGTAGTGAGGTAATGAATTTGTAGATATGTGATTGGTCCCAAAATCTGAAGAAAGGATCGACCTGTTGTGATTTTTTGTATGTGTATTTATAACATCCTTGCTTTACACTCATTGTCTTGGGCAGTTGTTCAAATCAGATCCATGTTTCCTCTTCTCAGTTGCTTGTTTTACAAATTGCCTGATTTATTTGCTCAAATTTGCACAAGTGCAGTGCAGTGACGTGAAAGATAACTCCTGCTTGCTGTCACATCCATGCATGCCGAGTGTGACTCCGGCTTATGAAGATGGATGCAGGAAAAATGAGCAATTTGATGGAAACTCTTATGACCCAAGGTTACACAAACGCTCTTGGCAGAGGGAATAATTGTGTAAGATCTTAGCGATGATTGCTGTGGAGAGGTCTGACTGGAATCCTGTTAGCCAGAGCAGGATGCATTAGAGGTGACGAGCCTGCGGCCCAGGTGATGCATGGCCTTTGTAATGAACAAAGTGGAAGCGCACAAACTAATCTCCTCTCTATCTTGCTGACCTTCTCCAGGGTAAAATTAAGTTTATGATGCCTCACTCTCTGTAGAAATTGTTATGGGATTATTAATCAGACTGGAGCAAAATAACGTTTTTCCATAAGAACTCCAATCTCCAAGCATAGCTCAAAAATGCTACTGTAAAATATTCCTACATTTTGGATTCCTACTATCAATAATACTTACTTAAATGATGTCAAGAGTTTTTGAATGCATCCATAGGAAGAAAACGTACAATCCATAAGAACAAAGGAGCACTGTTACATACCACAAAACAACTTAATACACCCGATATAACACATAAAAACATCTTAAAAAAAAAATCCATAGTGAATCAGCCAGTCATCATATGAAGTTTATTCCGGATTATTCTAAAAGTTGCACTCTTGGGAGCAGGGTAAATGGTGCTTCACCATGGATTATTCATCATCACTAGTTTTAATCAATCAAAGCCTGCTTATAAAGTTCAATAATTTACATTTTAAGGAAAAGGACTTGCGGTAATCTCGAAACGTGCATGTTCTGATGTTCAGTTTGACGACTTTGGTGTGGTGAAAACTGATGGAAAAGGTGTGCAAGTAATCCACTTCACTTGACATGCAGCTCATAAGCATTTTTTTATTCTTTTTCCGCTATTCTCTCCCATTGACTTCAATTGACAATTTTTAAACAATTCAGTTTATTACAATTAATTCATTACACAAATATTACGGCCGAATCAACAATAATAGTAAAAAATTCCTCAATAAGCTCCATGATTTGATGAATATTTATGAATATTTGCACAAAGTGTTATTGAGTTGCAAAGGTCCACAATTCTGCTCTAATAATAAAAATGGGGTTTGACATCCCATACCATAACAAAAGGTGATGTCTGCCCAGCACTCACTTAACCATTAGAATTCTGGGGGCTTTTGAATATTTTTGATTACTTTACTAATTGCTCTAATAAATTACCTTTAAAACATTTTAGTGGAACTGCTTGACATTTTTTAGAACAACCTCAACTTCTTTTTATATATATATTTTTATACATTTTAAGTATTTTTTTCATTACATAACAGAATAATTCCACAACAAACCTGAAACTATACAAACAATACAATTCCAAGTATTACATTTTCTTTTTTTTACTCCAAAAATCTCTATAATTGAGATCAAATTGAGATGAAATCAAACGAGACAAAATCTTCACAAAAAAGCAAAAATAAGGTCAAAACAATGTGAAGAGTGTATAAAAAAAACTCAAACCTCTCCTAAACCTTATAGACTGTTCCAAGCATGTTTTGTTCCATTTTTTTTCCTTTTTTGTGCCTTAGAAAAACACAAGGCATATCACAAATCTTGTACTTCCAAGGGTTATCCCTTCTTTTTATCACTAGTGCAAAATAAACATACTAGTACTGTGCACATTCATTGAGTCAAAGAGTCTTGACAGATCATAAAAAAACATTACCAGAAACTTTCAAGCATTTAATGTCTCACAAGAATCCTTTTACAAGAAATCCATCATATAAGAAATGAGTGGTGGATTCCTTATAGAATGGCGTTGTAGAAGACTGTTTTAGGTATGAAATGCACAGTGCTTCCAAACAGGTGGTCTTTTATCCAGCATGGATCAGGGACAGGGCTGATAAGAGAGCCTTTAATTGCCAATCGTTTTCTTTTTTTTCATTTGCCTATCTGCTCTATTCTCTCCAGCTCGCCTTATCTTCTCCAGCTCTGTCTCAATTTGCAATGGTGGGATTGTGATTTATATCACACACCTCCGAATTCCTCCATCCTAGGAAAGAGGATGGAATTAAACCCACCTACTTTACTTCCTGCGAGCGAAACCATGCCGCGCAATTACCAAGCCC
Source organism: Danionella cerebrum (assembly GCA_007224835.1). Classification (NCBI taxonomy): domain Eukaryota; kingdom Metazoa; phylum Chordata; class Actinopteri; order Cypriniformes; family Danionidae; genus Danionella; species Danionella cerebrum. Next base: position 1,853,660 of record SRMA01027345.1, read on the forward strand.
TTAATTATGTGCTAATTCAACACGAGAGGTTTTGAAACATATTATAACCCCTGTGAAAAGGTCTCTGCGTACTTCACAAAATGTAAAAAAAGACTACTGCGTTTTTCTCCATTGCGTTTCCTAACAAAATCCTTTGTCATCGTAGAGCACTTGGTTGCTAGGGAACATAGGAATTGCATGATAATTTTATATTAAGCCCACTTTTTAATTTGAATCTGTTTTTCTACAGACTTAAGAAACTGTTTTTGTTCCTATAACACAGTTAACATATTCCTTATTTTAGAAGAAGAGTGTTGTCCATTATTTATGTGTCAAAACTGAAGCGATCCTGTGCAACTGGAACACTGAAACTTGTAAAAACCTAATGGGTTCAGGGGTTCACTTGTCAAATAGTTGTCATGGAGACTGAGATTCTATCTGTAGCGGCAGATTCTCTCCGTTAGGTGTGATGTATCTATGATAAATCAATGATCTCTGAGCCTGAAGGAAATATCCTCAACCTTCCTCTGGGCAATATCTCCGTCCAACCAGGGAGGCGTTTTCATACCAAAACTCACTCTCTCTCTCTCTCTCTCGTAGGTTCTTATTCAATATTTTGATTTTTCACAGCAAACAAACTTCATGGATGACTGGTGAACATGAATCAGGATCTGTGTGAATTCCAAAAAAGTATTGATGTTATGGTCAGATATTCCCTTTTATATCGTAAATAAATATAGTTCCAGCTCTCTCAAAGGTCTGCTTTTGCCTTTTTATGTTTCTATAAGGCAACCTTTGTGCTTGTGAGGTGAAATGTGAAGAACTTTCTACCAAAAAAAGACACCTAAAGAGACATTAGATGCCAATTACTCACTTTAAGGTTGTTGCGTTTTAAAGGGACATTTGTTAAATTATGATACAGTACTGGTTTAGAAGTCTGGGTCTTTACTGAGTCTGTCTTTCGAAATTTGATAACTACATCCAAGAGTTGTTGGGAGCAAATGATGCCTTGTATGTTAATTTTTACACCCCATATCGGTGCAACCAACAAATAGTGGACTGAACCACAATAAATGATGACTGTAGGGTTTGTTGCTATCAGAATTCTTTGCAAACAGCAATATTTGAATATCTAGGATTAATGGTGATTAATGTAAAAAAAACTAGGTGGATGTTGGTCATCGTTGGTCACCTGTAAAAGTGGTATTTTATTATAAGGCCCTCTTTTTTGTTCTTTTTTCCTATATAAACTGACTGTACAATCTATACATCAGCTAAACTATGCAAATTTGGTTAAAACAGAATAAGTGATGTAACATTTAAATACCAACATGTAAAGAGACAGCAAAACCATTTGATTGCGCAATCCAAGGTGAGGCCAGGCGAGCTGATGCCTCACTGCACATCCCTGTCTCTTCTTGGTATTTGAATGGTAAATGTGAAATTCAGCCAAAAAATCATTTAAAAATTTTGAATTTACATACACATTACTGAATAAATTTGATTTATTTTTAATTTAATTTATTACATTTTTTTAATTATTATTATTTTTCAATAATTTCATTCATTTTCAAATGTCAGGTGAGACACTTGAACATCACTGGTATGTAACTTTGGGCAGTTTACTTTAAATATGAGGAGTTTCAAAACGCAATAAGTGCCAAATCTTAAGTGCGTTGTGTTCACAATTGAAAATCCCATAAACAATTTCCCAAAAAACACAATTATTTCAGTGTAACGGATTCCTTGTTAGTCAGTTTTTCTCAAAGATGATGAGTGGCTGAGGAGGTGGAAAATTGCGACTGTCAAAAGTTTTGAATCATTTATAATCATTCCATGAAGACGGAACAGAATCCGCCCATTTTCTAGCTGATCACAGTCAATAGCGTTCAGTGGAGACGTTCTAGTCACCGAGAAGCGTCAGGAGAGACTCACTTGACCGAGATAACTCTGAGGTTCAGAGCAGTGAGTCCAATATCTGCGTGTGAGTTCTTACACAGTTTAATCAATCTTTGTTTAAAAACTGTATCAATGTTTTTGTTGTATTAAGAACCAATTTCAAAATAACAAAAAAAAAAACAATTTATTTAGATTAAGTGGATTTGTAGCCTTTTAGTTATTGCATTTTGGGAATTTTTTTTTTTTGAATGAGTAAATATTAAGATCAAAATTAGAACTTTTTATGAGTAATTCATTGGTTTGTTTCCATTAACATTATACATGCTTTAGTTGACATTTATTAGACATTTTTTGAATCCTATTTATTTGAAATCATATTTATTTTATTAGGTCTTGTTTTGATTTCATAATTTACTGCCAATATTTTTTCTGATTTGGTTTCTTTGTATTCAAGAGTTCGTTTAGTCTGCACAACCTCTCACTGCATGCTTCCGTGTCATTAGAAATGGATACTTCAGTAAAAATATATAAAAATCCATATTGAAAAGAGGCACATTCATCTGTGCTTTCACAGGGGGCTAGAAGTCTCTCATTACATCCTCATATTGAATTCTGCTCCATCCAGCTTCTGGGCTGTCAGAAAGTTAATCAAAGCTTTGTTTCTGTGTGGTGGGAATGCATAATCCATGTGCCTCTTGACCATTAGGAGTGAGCCACTCAGATGAGATGTTCTGATTCAGATTTAGTCGATTCTTAAACTGACACCCTCCTCTGAGGCCAGTTAAAGCAACGATTATTACGAAATCCCTCCAGAAGGTTATAAACATTTGTTTGGCGTCTGATTCTTCTTGAAGAATGTAGTTTAGGGGTTGGACAGACATTCCCTAGTGCTGCCAAAGCAGGGAAATTATACAGATGAATAAAAGGCTAGGATTAGGTCAATGATTAGCGAAACGGGCTTCTGGTCAATTTGGCTCTGCTGCAGACTTTGAAGCCTTTCACCATGCTGATCAATGAAAGAGCGCCTGCTTGTAAATGCATGATTGAAAACAAATGGCTACCTTTGGCATCATCCCTCATCAGCCCTCCTGTGCCGCTGCCAACATACACAAGCACACCACAAACACACACATCAGTAATGCTGCTTTTTTTGCATCTCATGTGATCTTGCACAATGCTTTAATTTTTTCCTTAAAATCACATTGCTTTAGTGGTTTTAATCCTTGGGTTTCATTATTTTGTTGAAAAAAATGTATATACATGCAAATATTGTTTATCAGAGTTCGGACACTCTCTGTTTTGTTCATTTTTTATGCTAGAAGTGATAGTAACATGTTAATACACAGGTTTATGAGGTTAATAATGCTGACACACTTAAATAAATAAATGTGATGCGATATATGCTAACTGTTGGTGCGTCATTTTGTTGTATGAAGCAAGGAGCGGACGGAGGAGTTTATAAAATGCATACAGCGATACCTCGAGAAACGACATCAATCCGTTCCAAAACGCCTAATCCATGCAAAGGTTTTCAGAAGCAACAGCATGAATAGAAAAAAAGAATGGAAAACCAGAGAAAAAGAAAGTAACTTTCTCTTCAATCCTTAAATCTACACATTGTTAATGTAGTAAATGATAGTTAAACAATGAAAACAGAATTTTAAAAAAGCCAAATAATATGTATACACATGTGAAACCTTTCCTTGCAAATGAGGCGATATGTATTGACGAATCCTGAAACCAAAATCCTAAAAGAAATAACATTTATCAAGTGGAATATGCTGTTCAGTAGCACAAGTTCGAGGAGAAACCTTTAGCGAAAACAGCAGTTTTCACTTTATAAACTTAACTTTTTAGGACCCCTTGACTCTAAACTTTATTATGACACATTATTGATGATCTGCACTTAATGTTTTGCTTGATTTAAAAAAAAAAAATTATGTAAACACAATAAATATATATTACACAGCGCCAAACAAGTCTTTGTCAAAGCATGGAGTGAAGAGAAGGGTTGGTGATGAGCACAGACAATTTCAGGAAAAGTGGGAAGTGCAGTATTACGTTGTTGAGCACAGGGGCACCTCAATGTGTCTCTTTTGCTCAAAATCTAAAGAGATTTGAAAAACAATAGAAAACACATCTCGGTAGAATGCCCAATTTATAACTCCATGAGGAGAAGGCACCTGACTGGACGAGATCTGAAAGAAATCCATGCAACATTTTTACTAAGGTCAGACTTGTGCTGGGAATGATAACTTAGATTGGAAATTTTAAAACACACTATAATAAGCTTTTAAGTTGAAATGTTAACAAACTTTCAAAATCGAGATCCGTACAGGCTTTTAAAACAAAAGAAAGAAATAAAACAATGGAAATTTTATATAATGCTTTTATTGTGGAAAACATGCTTTCTGCCCGTAGTGGCCCCTGGGTTATTTGAGTTTGAGACCCCTGGTCTGTGGAATGGGAATGGGTGGAAACTGAAACACTCGAAGCAAATTTTTTTTTGTTAATGGACAGTAGTAGACTACTTGGTTCATTGCACCTGATCTCCATTTGGGTGATGACTTCCTGCTTTAATCACATTGTGTGGTTTATTACAGGCTCTTAAATAAACAGTTTTTCATCTTTAATTTAGTAACTTGTTAGTAATTCCTCAAGTTAAGGTTCAACTCAGTAATCCATGGAAGTCCGTTTTATACTGCATTACTCAACTCAAGGATTTAAATGATCTTCTGTTTATAGCCATCATCCAAATGAAAGTATTCCCACATGCACTGTGTATATTTGTAGAAAAACATCCAGTAACGCCCAACACATCCTAGAGTTATCCTGACCTCCTGTCCTGAAGCACTGCCCTCTGTCTGTCCCACAGGAACAGAGCCCCAGTAACCAGACGTCCTTAACTATGATGCAGGAGCCACAGGAGCTGGTGGAGGAGACTGTGACCATAGAGGAAGACCCTGGAACGCCAACCTCGCATGTCTCTGTGGTGACCTCAGAAGATGGAACCACACGCCGCACAGAAACTAAGGTATTAGCCCTTTGTGTGAATCTGATACGCATGGCTTTTACACGTTTGAGTGACTTGGTTCCTTGTGAATGGCAACTTTAAAACGGGTGTTTTCATGAAGATGTGCATGATTTGTATTAGGTGCACTTCAAAAAGAAAAGGGATTTGTGTTGTAGGCAATGTGATGCACATTCCTAAATGCTTGAATTGTTTTCGAGAAAATGTAGGAAAAACTATGTTAAATATATTATGGTGACATAAAAAAATCAAGTCGTAATGTCCTTTTTACATTATTTCGAAAGGTCCTTTGTCAGGTTTTCATTTGAAATGCAAGTATACTCTAACTAATTACATTTTTAATTATCCTATCTATGGTTGTAAGCGAAAGTGCTCGTGAAAAGCCTTTTGTCTAGATTAGAGGGAGGTGTTGGTGTGTTTTCCAGTGGCCAGATGGTTCCAGAACAAGCTGGAGTTCAATTTCACCCCATCGGCTCTGTAGTGATGAGGCAGAGGGATTAACACGACAGAGGAATGCTTCTTTGCCAGTTGCTACTCAGCTGTTTTGACCATTAGATTTCGAAAACATGACGAGCAGAATGAATAGCATTTCAAGTCATTTGAAGGAAGTCAACACATTGATGTATGAGACGTCTCATTTATAATAGAGGGTCTGGGCAGCAGCCATTAAATCTCAGCAATGCTCAATGATCCAACGTAACATACAGCACTGTGCAATTAAATCAACATTTGGTGTTACTACCTTTTGCCTTTAATCCAGCATCCATTCTTATAGGTGAACATGCAAAAATGTGACGAAGTAGGTGCCATATGATCCACTAATTATACCAAACAGGTGCGAAAGATCATCAATGTCGCACGAGGTTTGAACCCCAGTCATAAACTGAAGCAGAAACAGCTGTGTAGGAGGTGTCGTGGGAGGTGAGAAAGACACGGACATACCGTTTAAAAGGCAAAATCAAAATCCACACACCAGTGTTGTATCGGTTGAGCCATAAAACACATACTGGAACACCTCTGGAACTTATATATGTATAGCGTTTTGTGAAATTTGTAGGGATGTCCCGATCAGGTTTTTTGAGCCCCCGATCCGATCCGAGTCATTTAATTTTAAGTATCGATCCATACCGAGTCCCGATCCGATACTTGTCTTTTCCTTGTGCTAATTGCACACTTTAAGTGCATGCAGGTTATTAAATCAATCCAGTGTGTACTCTTGGCAACCAAATAGCTCAGCAGTGCATCAATAAAAAAAAAACTGAAAGCAACCTGTTCCTTTACAGTTTTTTATTTCTCACAAATATGAAATCTCAATTTTACAGCTCAGTGAAGTCGCAATATTCTGTCGTGTGTTTCGTTTTAAGATGCCTTATCAAGTTGGTAGTATTAAAGGCTGCTTTGCTAGTACCACCGCGTCAAACTAGAAAAAAAAAGAGAAAATAATATATTTTACATGGGGTATTAAATAACAATCAGTAAATAAACATTTCTATTTCTTCAACAACGAAAATGTTACACATTTTAAGTTACGAAGAACACTTCAACATGTCACAAACCTATTAGATAAAGACATGTAAATCATCACAACACACAAAACTTAAACACGCTATTTAGGCGCTTAGGCGCTAATATAAACAACAAATAGCGATCTATGAAATCCCTTTTAAATAAACAAAATATACTTTTTTTAAACATTAGCTTACCACGCTGGGAATAAATAAGCATTAAATGAAGGTTTTTGTAGAGCTTGAACCTTTTTTTTTAACACGAGCACAAACATGCGAGTCTCTCATATTTCTTCCTGATTCACGCACGCTCTAAGCACGTCATCAACGTCCTTAAAGGGGCAGCACACAACAGCTCGCATTGCAAACGTTGCATGTAGCTACCAGACTAGAATCACTTTCCAACTTAAAATACTTCCACACTGCAGACATCTTAGCACCGTATTGCAAGTAGTAAACAACATGCGAGTTTAACATGCGAGTTTGCGACACGTGCGTGACGTAGCTGACGTAAACATTCGATCGGTCCGATACATAGAGCCGATTCCGATCAGTTAAAAAATGCCTCGATCGGCCCCGATACCGATCTTTATGATCGGCTCGGGACATCCCTAGAAATTTGGCGTGTTTTTTTTTTTTTAGCACAAAAGTGGTTTGAGGAAAATCTACGTTCCCTAAAGCACCTCAAAGGCATACAAATATAAACATTTCAAATTCAGATTTTAATATTTTAAAATAAGTCAATTTTGTTCCCCCGAACCCTGAAACGGTTCAAAATGCAATAACAAACAACATCGATATTGAATCAAGCGACTGGTTCCAGAATAGAACCCATAGCAGATATTGGAATCACTGCTCCGAACAGCAGAGGTTTCCATGAACACAAGACACTACAGATTTGCTGTAAAAGATGGCGTTTATCATATTTTGGAACCAAACTCTTTATATATAAAATTAAACTGAACAGAAGTTTAAAATAAAGACAGGATTTGAGCTCAGCGGGATCCCTGAACTTGAGCACTGGGTCAAACAGAAGAACAGCCTAACTCTGCTACAAAGCCGAGGTTGAGAAAGACCTTTCCTGTCATAGCAACAGGATACAAGGTAGTTATGCTGCAACAACAAGGGCTCTCCTAGACAAAAATTTCAAAGCAGACTCTGGTTTCATTTGAAGAAACACATAGCAGCGGGAACTTCGAGGCACTATTCAACAGCGCAGTAAGCTCAGAACAGAAAGTCGAGTACTGACCTTTTTTAAAAGAGACTCCATCTCTGTCTATTTTCATAACACACTCTTAAATCCCACAGTTGATTGTCCTTTTCTTTTGTTTTGTTGTTTATAAAAGGACAATGTGTCGAATCTGAAGGTGAGTTCAAATCTCTGGCTCACATCTGCTTTCTCACACACGCCTCTTGTCAGTCACCATTATTGTGCCCATCGAAGCTCAACAATGCTCAGCATCCCAGCACTGGTGTGAAATCACTTCATTAAGCTTGAACTGGTGGAGCGGTCACCTCTTAACACACTTCACTGCTGCAGTCCATTTTATTCACCTCACACCGAGTCTGTATTTCAATTAGATCACAGTGAAAATACATCTTTAACAAACTATAATTATGATTGTTATGTTTGTTCCAAATGAGTGAGCGATGATAATGGTAAGAAAGCACCTGAGACAGGTCTGCAGACGATGGTTTCTCTGGGAAATGCTGAAGCCAATTACTTCCTCCCTGTTTGTACAGGACCTTTTGTTTTTAATGCTGAGCACGGTTAGCAGCAGAGATCAAACACATACAGTGTTAATGCAAGATGTCATGAAGTTAACCTAACACAGACTGCAGTTTTAATTCAATGAAGCAACACTTTATGCAAATGTCAATGACATCGAATGTTCAAAGGGTTCTCATGTTAGTCTAGACAGATTTTTATTCAGAGAATGTCTGTGGCTCTTTTGCTTTTCTCAATTTCTGTTTTCTCCCGGAGAAGCTTTAGATTCCCGCTCTGTTATTTGTTCCAAGCGACAAAGCAACTGTGACTGTCTAGCCTCACTGCTCCAATCCCTCTTTTCCCCGGATGTCTGATTTGAAGGTGGAATTGATTAAGAAACAATACTGTAAAAAGTTGGTAAAGATATCATGAGAAGTGGGCTTCATTTTTAAGAAAAATTGTAATATAATTTGTCACTTCCTCCTATTGTAAAACATAAAATAACTGGTCACTTTATTAGGTACACTTTGATAGTACCCAGTGGGACCCCTTTTGCCTTAATCCTCTGTGGCTAGGACACTGGAAACATTCCACCACATCTCAAAGCTGTTGGATTGAGATCTGGTCACTGTGGAGGATATTTGAGTACAGTGAACTCATTGTCATGTTCAAGAAACCAGATGATTCACTCTTTATGACATGGTAATGTTATCCTGCTGGAAGTGGTCATTTGAAGATGGGTACACGGTGGTCGTAAAGAGATGGACATGTTCAGTAAAACTGGGTTTGCTACTGGGTTTGATACTAATTGGCCCAAAGTATCCCCCACACCATTACTCCACCACTACTAGCCAAAACCACCGTTGATAAAAGGCAGGATGGATTAATGCTTTCATGTTCTTGACGCCAAATTCTGACCCTATCATCTGATTCTCCATTCTCCTCTGGCATCAACAAGGCATTTTACCAACTTTTTTTTCGGACCATTCTCTCTAAACCCTGTTTTTAATTCTTATGAGAAAATACCAGTAGATCAGCAGTTTCTAAAATACTCAGACCAGCCAGTCTGGCACCAACACCCATCCACGTTCAGTCACGTTTAGCATCTTTCTTCTCCATTCTTGAACTGCAGCAGATCATCATGACCATCATGATGACGATTGAATGTTGGATAGGTGTACCTAATAAACTGGCCAGTGGGTTCACACACATTAACCAGCAGCTAATGTCTAATATTAATATTGATTTTGAATAAAAGGATAATAAAATACTTTCACTCAATGAGCACCAGTGTACCACACAACCTTTAGTGTTGTATTGAACAGAAAGAAACATTTGAGTGATTTAATCTATATTTTCTATAGTACAGGTGTAACAATATATCGTGGCACTATATATCATAATACAAAACTGTCACAATAGTGGAGCTACTGGGAGATATCGTCTAGGAGCAGAATTGTATTTGCTTCTTAGTGTGATTATGATTCTAGTCACTGCTGAAACTTCTTTACCTTCTTTTTTGTGTAATGTTTACTAGAAGAGCGTTATCCTTTACTCACATTTTAAATGAGACATTATAATATTAGCTCTCGCAAAGAGTACAATAGATGACTTTAACACTGCCACCTAGTGGATGGATGGTATCAAATGCTCTCATACAAACCAAACTGGACCCTAACCACTTTGTGGTCACAAAACTTTTTAAATTCCTTTTTTCCAATGATCGTTTCAATAGTTGGTTAAAAATAGTGTTGTAAAATATTGTGATGCATATCGTATTGTTGATATAATATTGAGGTGTGTATCATTGCACCCCTAATCTATAGCATTGCATAGACTTTTGTCCACGACTGCACCAGAAAACCTTCCAAAATTTATTTAACACACATCTTTTTTTTTTTAATCACCTATTTAAATGAGTCTCATATCATAAATAGGGTTTGGTGGTAAGTTTATACCAGTTTAATTGGTTTGTACCAGTGGAGATCAAATGTTTGGACAAAGTATTTTCTCATCTGTCATTTTTAGCGATTTTCTTACAATTGAAGTCTTTTATTAGAGAAGAAGTAGACATATATAAGTCATAGTTTGTCTCAAGGGCATTTTTATGTTTTAAGGCAGATAATAAATATGGTCTGGCAGAGTGTTTGTTTGGAGCATTCTGAAGTAAAGTTTCTCTTTCAAGACTTGGCATTAGAATTTTCATGAAACATTGCTTTTCATTGACTCAAGGCTCCTGAATTCACCAACCTTTAGGTCACCAAGGTGGTTAAAACCATCACCCGTCGTACCTTCCAGCCTGTGATCCTGAACGAGTCCAACCCATCTACTCCTGTTCCTCCATCCACACCAACGCCATCTGACTCAAAACCAGTAAAGAGTCTCCATCACCCGTCTTTCTGCTCACTAACTCTGTCTATAACACACAGCTGTTGAGGCAGCGCTCTGTAAAACTAAAAACCAGGGTGATCATAAAACCCTTAGAGAGCTGTAAAGTCTGGCCATGACGCCTGTGTGCACTATTTAACCAGGAGAACATTAGTAAACCACTATAGCTGCAGACAGAGACCTTTCACATGGCAGGCTGCAGTTTAGACGCGCTTGTGTGAAGCTCATTTTAAATTAGTTTTTTCTTTGTACAGGTAAAAAGTCAGCAAAGCTTCTTAAATATTTATTATAAAATGCATAAAAAATCTTCAAACATAACAAGCATTTAAATTTGATTATAAAGCATCGTTATAAAATATTATAAGCAATGTGCAGTCTGCCTTTAATTTGGTGCATATACATTTTTCAAAAATATTTGACATCATCTTTGACATAATGTCTTTTGGTCAGAACTATTTATTTACAGCTATCTAGCAAGATATAGCTAGTACCAGCATCCTAGATCAGTTCTTTTAGGCCTTTTTCATTCTCTTGCCCCTTCATCTCAGATTCAGTGTTCAGATGAGGCGAAGGCATTAGCAGAGACGAAGGGCTAAGACAAAGGACTGGGTACCCCTCAGCTCCTACCAATTTTTTGCTTGTTAGTGCAATCAAGAGACCAAAAATTGTCTCTTTGTAATTGTCATTTATAAAAGTTTTAAAATTAATACATCCAAAAATTTTGGTTTCTATGTGATGCATTATGGCTCATGTATATGTCTTCGTAGGGGAGTCCCAATTCTTTTTTTAGCCCTCAATTTAAATGGCAAGAAAGTGGAAGAACTCTTTGGAACTCCACTTTTTTGACATTTAGTCTCCACAACCACCGAGATAAGTGTTTACCATTCTCTAGATCTGGCGACCACACTTAGCATAGCTTAGCTTGATCATTAAATCAATTAGACCAGTTGCATTTCGTTATATGATTAAAGAGTTTCCATCATAATATAGTGTTCCTATATAATACTGTATACTTTTCTAGTTAAATCATGTTGCAATATCAGCAAGCACTAATACATGTACATCAGGGTTTATTTTGGTCTTTTGTCAATATCTGTACAATACGATAATGATACAAACGGCACAAAAATCTGGGGCTATTAGCATAATGGAAGTAAAATAAACATCTATCTACAAATAATAATGTGTAAATGAAAATATGAGAGTGTGTGTAACATAGTGAAAGTAGTTTCTGTCAATATATTTGGTTGTGACTGAAAAAATGTCCATATTTTCATTGAAATTTGACACCATGCGATTGATAATTTGTCATTGTACATCAAAGCGCTTTGTGTAAGCATGATTTTTGCACGTGTTGGTGCCTATTTTAATAAATTGCATTAACCTCGCATGTTTGTGCGTGTTTGTGTATCTGTTGCAGTGAGGTGTGTTCGCTCTCAAGGGGATTTGTTGAGAAAGAGCAACAAACATACATTTTTACATTCAACAGAAACATGCCCAACATTAAGCTTTCGGACAGCAGACATACGGTCATTGCGGCTACACGTGTAATCCCATTTGAGGTGGAAATGCAAGGAACAGCAGCTTTTCTTCTCCAAGTACAATACTGTGCATAGATGCATTCTTTGACATATTCCACTCGCAAGATAATGTGGCTCATGCCCACATTCAAGCAGTCATGGTCCATCTCCAATGACGATTAATTTTTTAGCAAGCTCATTAATTTCCAATATGAAATTACAGCCATGAACAAAATAGTCAATTAATTGTTCTGCGGAATTCAACGAGCAGCAAATTAGTTTCTGTATCAGCACTGAACCTTCAGGAGAAGCAGCACTCCATCCTCTTGACGGGAAAATATTAAAAGAAAGAGAATGAATTAGCACTCAGGAGGGACTAGAAATCTATTTTATTTGAGTCCCAAAGACAGCAATGCCTGTTATTCCTTGTGTTGATTTTGAAGTTGATATCACTTACACAGCTCTCTCTCTCTCTCTGTCTGTAATTTATCTGGTAAATGTTTCATTTAGAAGTTGATTCACAAGTGCAAGTTAAAAGTTGGGGTCTGATTGAGTAGCAGATTTATTCATCTCAACTAAAATGAGCAGCTGTAGTAAAAGTCCCTAATGAGTCAATCCAATTGCATTGAAATGGAAAAATACAGATGCACTTAAACAATTCACTCAAAATCCAGGCAAGACGTCTTTGTAATAAACCTAAGTAAATATCAGGTTCTGCTCAAAAGCCATAAATTCAACAGCTATATCACCAACAAGAAGAATAAATGTAGTAAGTAAAGTGATTTTAAAGGGTAGAGTGGCTGATGGGGTGATTGGGAACACCTGGTGATTAACAAGCTAGGAACAGCTGTGTTCAATTAGGCTAATCAAGAGTGCAGGCAGCTGGGATTCTGGTGAAGTGTGAAGTTTTATTTTTTTAAACTATCATTTGACCACAGGTAAAGATATCTTCTGTTGTTTAATAAAATCAAATGTGCAAAAATAAGCTTAGAGGTTGTAATTGGGGGTTTTTTTTATCACGGTTGGGTTCTTTCGTTACTGTAGTAGGGCTGCAACAACTAATCAACGTTACCAATAATGGACAGTAGGTAAATAATTATCTTCAGGTTAAAGAAAATAAATGTATAAATCCTCTTTCATTTTAAAACCGTGTTCATTTTTAAACATTTGAGTTGTTTTGTTTGTAGATTAGGGCATACAACATCGATGATAATCTCATTAGAGGTTTGTTTGAGCATGGTGTCTGTATGATGTGGGAAAAAATCACATTTTCCCCCATTTTTCCCTTTTAGTCTTTATTATTAATGTATGTTATTACTGAAACATTAACCAAAACACATTACAGAAGTCTCTGAAAGCAGGGTTTAAGAAGGTTAACAGAAGGCACTGCTTTATTTAGCTTTAAACACTGGACATGCTAACAGCTAACACTGCATTGACAGAGAGAGAGAGAGAGAGACTGAGAGAGACAGAGAGCGGTGGATTAGGGAAACAAAGGGGAATTAAAGTGACTTTTTGAAAGTTCAATGCAGGAAAAAGAGTTAGGATCTCGCAGCAACCTCATTTAAAAAGCGAGTGCATTCCTGGTTGTGATGTCACTTCCTGTTCAATCACAAAACAATAGAATCTTAAGATGATTGAGAAAAGGAGAGGGTGGAAAAGGCAACGATTATAGGGACTTGAACCCAATCCACCATGCGCATATGTGTCTTGAACACAATCCACTACACCACGATGCAGACTTTTCTTATACAAATGAAATAGTAAAATATTATGTTCATTGTGCGAGCAATTATACAATGCAGTTTCAAATTAATCAAACATTAATAGTCATATGAATAGAATATGGGAGTATACAGTTCATACATAGGTAGAAACATTAATTTATTTTAGATTGGAGTAGCATTAAATTGTTTTAATATCAAAGCAACAAGTTAAATGTTACTTGTGTAGCCTTAATTTATATTTTGAAGTAGAACAAACAGAACATACAGCGAGTAATTTATTTCAGAGAATCTTGTTGAAAGTCATTTCATTTCACTGCTGCTCTTCAAGGTCAACGTGACACTCACTTCCTTGCTGATGTTGAACCACTGAGACTGTGTGCTGCATTTCACTCATTAATGCCTGTGGTGGATTTGGCTGCTGTTATATGAGCAATCGGATATAATGGCTATGTCCTGATTGGCCTTCATACCACTAATATTGCACACGTTGTTCATGAAATGCATGATTGAACCAAGAGTCCAAACCTTCTGTTTTCTCCATCTTTCCAGGTCACTAAAATGGTGAAGACTGTGACCACCAGAACAGTTCGGCAGGTGCCCCTGGGTCCTGATGGTCTTCCTCTTCCAGAGGGTACGTCCCCTTTGGGGAGCTACACTGACTCCATTGACCGGCGCTACTTGAAGAACGGGGAACGCTTCATCACCCCGCAGGCCACCTCCACCCTCACACGCTCCTATAACTACAGCGACTCCTACAACGAAACTCCGGACACCCAGTTTCGCCATTATGCTCTTCACGATGGTTATGGAGACATGCCTGAGAACTATGGGAGTCTTTCTCGTGGAGTCAACTACCGGCCCTACCGACCCTACATGCCAACTGGAGGATACCGCCCAGAGAACAGCTACACTTTGCCCATCCGCAAGGATGATTACGGCCATGTGGCACAGCCTCAAGTACCAATGGGAAGCAGCACTGTAGATCTGAACCGTTCTCAGCCTGAACGCTTCCAGCCTGAACCCTATGGTTTGGAAGATGATCGCCGCAGTCTCGGACCTGAGGATGAGGAGCCGTACGATTTGGAGCCAGATTATTCGACAGCAAGTCGGCGCACTCTGCCTGGGCGCACTGTTCGAGAGCCACTGCGGAATGGACCTCGAGTAAGGTAAGAAACATGTATTTCATCTTTGATTGTATCTCAATATAGATAAAGCTATTACTTTGTGTTCAGAGGAGGACAACACCTGCAAGGAAGGTGTTGGTGGTGTAGTCAAGTCTTGGAAAAGTCTTTCCTTGCTTGAACGGTCTTTCTCCATGACAAGGACACATTCGAAAACCCTTGTTATGCTTTACTTTTTCTATTTTTGCAGAAAGAATGAGCTCTTAAAGTTGACGTGAATTTTAAGTGTTTTCATGACCATTGAAATTATATTATTAGGAAATGTCAGATTGTACCTTCAATAGACATTTTCTGTTGCCTATGTAGTTCTATAAGGAGACATCGTTAAGCATGTACCGGTAAGTCACTTCAAAATTAGAAGTGTAACATATATCATGGGACAATACAAAATTGGCACAATATCTTGCGTGGAATTAATGAGATTTATTGTCTAAGAGCGGAAGTGCATTTGCATCTTCGAGTCATGGTGCTTAGTCACTTCTGCAACTTCTTTACTTTGTCTTTTCTTATGTTTACCAGGCGACAATAATTCTTTAAAAAAAGGGATATTTTATTATAAACATACTTTTTCTAGTGTACTCTGTACTGGTGTTAATGTGGGTTTTGTGGACTCTATCATTTTAATTAGCATTCTTACACACATCCACTGCTGTATCCAATCATCGTCATTTTTACCAACTTCTTGCTTTCGACCAATGATGCATTTGTTCACGTTCTTGGAACTTTCAGTGCAATTAGCAGTTATGTCAATCCTTTTGCCCTGGATGTCAAACTCTGGGATTCTGCATTCATCATTAGCATTGTCATAATAACAGACTCTAACAAAATCCTTGCTAATGAATGCATCAAATGAAAATGTTAATTAGAGCTTATTTCTCCTCGTTTTGGAAACCCAACATTGTAAAACAGCCAAAATTGCGCCATTTAACAAAGAAATGGTTGCCTGTTGTGTGTTTGCATGCACAGTGTGTATTTCATGTGGAAGATCTACTCAAGGTCCCATCTTTATCTCCCTGACGTTATCTCAGAGGAACTGTTGTTGTCAGGATGATTAATAGTCTCTGGTGAACACTGCCAGACAATGGGGGCGTCGCGTCTCCAGTCCTATCTCTAATGCTTCATCTCTGGCTGCTGATCCTCCTTGCTCTTGCCAGCAGGGCTACTGCAGGGCAGCCATGAGGTCCCCATGTTCGAACCTCCCTGGAGAACACTAGCAAACCCTCACCAGACTGATTGCAACTTGTAATTTTAAAGCAGTTTAAAAGTTGATCAAAGAATTGAAATTAATTTGCCACGTTACACCATTGGCCTTCAAAACAATGAAAATTAATCACAAATATTTTAATAAGTTCAATTATTATTAAAAAGTTTTGGGACCACAAAGCTAAGAAGGGTCTAGTTTGGTTTGTATGTGAGCATTTGATACCATCCATCCACTAGGGGGCAGTGTTAATGTTTGCATTGTCATATGTTTACTCTTAAGTGATGGAGAGATAATTTTAAAATATTTTAAAATGTGAGGAAAGCATTATTGTCTACTAGTAAACATTACATAAAACAAGAAGACAAGGCAAAGCAGTTTCAGAAGTGACTAGAATCACAATCACTTTAAGAAACAAAAACACTTGAACTCGCAGACGCTAGCTCCATGATACGTATTTGTGCCTTGGTCTTCATGGAATCTAGAAGATTACAAAACAGTTACAGGATCAGCATCATCCCCCATCAGGAGATTAACGGTGTCTAGTGGTTCCAACTCAAAGAGTCTTTCACTAGAAGGTTCTCATTCACTGTTCTCAGCTGGTGGCATCCTCATCCAGAGTCACAATTAGCCAACTTTGAACTTTGAAATACTCACAACTTTGAAAAAACGGATAAAAACAGTGTTGTTTTTTTACATGCTTAAAAAAAGAGTCCTTTTTTCCAATCTCTGAGTCCCTTTGGATAAAAGCATCTGCTAAATGAATGAATCTAGATGTAACCTTAAGAATCCTATCAACTGAGAAATGATCATGTGATGTATCTGAAGGATTATAACAATGAGTGACATCACTGCCCTCTAATTTATGAATATGCAAATTTTTAGTCTCTTTCTGTTTAGGGGCTTTTACCATAAAATCTAGAATTAGGGAGAGATGTAATGAAAATATAAATGATTGTAATTAACATAATGTGGTTTTAATTGACAAAATAATCCGTTACACATTGACTAATAAAACTCCCAAACACATTTTGAGAATGTGCACAACAATGGGCTCATTATTGAAGCTTTGGTAATAACTTTAGAGCATCACATCTAGTAGAAGAGCATCAAATGCAGTGATTTCCTGTGTAATGAGCACACTCGTACATACAATGGTAGCAATTTAAATGCAAATCTTGACATTCCCATCACTTAGTCCACAGGGTTCTTCATCTGAGCTGTCGAAATATTTTTTTCCAAAAGCCTTGGTGAGAATGTGTTCTATTTTTAGTGCATGTGCATATGAGAGAGAGATTGAAGGGTTGTGGCGATTAATAAATCAGAGCTTTCTCTTTGTCTCAAAGTAAAGTTTACTCTCCTCAATCCATTTTCAATTTGCACTTGACCACAATGCTGCAACATTGTAATGAGTCTTGGCCTATATTCAATTTTTAGTCACCTTCCATAAAATCCTGACTCTTGTAAGGTTCTGTGCTGTGCAAGTTTTAAGCTGGTGTGAAAATGCTGTAATCAAAGAATAAGTGGCAATCTTTTTTTTTCCATCAATGAACAAAATGCAGTGAATGATAGGACTGTAACAATATACCAGGGCACAATATATCGCAACACAAACTTGTCACAAAATGTATTGTGGAGCTGCTGGGAAATATTTGCTTCTTGAAGTTATTGTGTTTCAAGTTACTTCTGAAACTTCCCTACCGTCTTTTGTTGTTTTATGTAATGTTTACAAGGAAACAGTTGTCCTCTACTCACAATTTAAACAAAGGAAAGATTACAAAATAATCCCTCTCCATCACTTAGAGTAAAAAAGAAGACTTAATGCAAACATTACACTGCCCCTTAGTGGATGGATAGTGTGAAACGCTCTCATACGATTTAAACTGCACCCCAGCCTTCTTAGCTTTGTGTTCTCAAAAGGTTTTAAATTCCATTTTTTCTAATGATGGTTCGCAATATTTGGCTAAAAATAGTGTTGTAAAATATTGTGATGCATATCGTTTCGTAGACATAATATCAAGGTATGCATCGTAACGTAAGCAGAGTGTGTCATTACAGCCCTTGTGAATGATGAAAAGAGAAATCTAAATGAAATCAATGTTGATGTGACTTTTCTTTCCTCAAAAATGGCAGTAATTCATCCGAGTAGATTTGCGTGTAATTTTTGAGGGAGCTCGACTGGTTGGTGTTTCCAAACATCTTTGGAGAACTACCCACAGATCTTTTTTGGATATAGCTTTCTGACATCCGGAGATCAGGGCTCTTTTGGAGCCATGCATCACTTCCAGTGCTTCTTCTTCTTCTATATGAAACTATTTTATGTTAGGACTCCTATGTCTGATTGTTAAGATAATTCATCTTAAAAATGTGACAGATATGTAAACACTCAATTTTTAAATCACAGCTTATCACAGGGTTATGAAAGATATGTGTAGTGCCAGCTACCAACAGTTCCCTCAAGAAATGCTCATTTTGTTTAGTTCTAAATATAAGCTCAACCTTGTTTGAAAAAACTGTCAAAATATAACGAATTGCTGCAGAGTTATTTTTAGTTAAGTGCTCAGCTTGAAACGTCACCGTTTCACTCCAAAAGCACTGTTCCTCGAAAATTGAGAAACACTAGAGTTCAGTTAATTCTTTACTGTCAGGGAATATCGAGACTCCAAGTCTTGAAAACAATCCAATAAAGGAAGAGAACCCGGTCATACTCATTACCAAGCATGAGTCATGGTGACAGTCTCTGTGCTGTGTTTGCTTGCTTAATTAATTTTGCCAGCACACCGTATATAACTGTTGAATATAGATTTTAGCTGTGTTGACGCTAGGCATACAGAGTACCAGCCCCTTGATTTTGTCGGTACATGCAATCCTTTCAGACTATTTGATCATTTCAGGATAATATAGATCTTAACTAACTTTTCTAAAGCATAGAAAATAAATGTTTTCCTACTAAAACCAGGAGTTTCAGTTTCATGGTCCATTCCATTTTTATATATGTTATGGTTTTTCACTTATCGATTGACGTGACGAAACAAGTCATTGTGGAGGATTGACATTGAGGTTTGGTGTTTCTATGACAGCTTAAAGTGCCGATAGGTTCATGGGGATGTCTCAGTTTTGGTCAGACTGATAATGAAGCATGCGGAAGGTGTTTTCTGGGAAATCTGAAAAATCTCCGTAATACAAATGTCCTCTGCTCTAAATCTGAGAGATGTTCAGTCAAATTACAACGTGACACTCCTGGGAGTGGGAAAAGTTAGTGGGATATCCTAAGATGCAAATCAAATTGTATTTGCGTCTATGAGAATGAGCATCTCTTATGCATAAAACTAAGTTTGTCCTTTTATGTCACCCCTATGTTTCTGCAGTTTTATTGTAAAGCTAAACGTTCCTTCTGCTTTAAATGTACTTTTTATACCTTTTTCATTTTCACCTTGTGTTTCAATTATAGTGCTCTGCACAGATGATGAGGTTTTACCAAACACAAATGGCAAATATAGTAGAGCACCTCAGTACACGTCTACACTTTAATAGCCTCAGATGAAATCAGATCATATTTAGTGACTAATTTATTCTGAAAACAATGGGTTTTCAAAACTTTCACAATATTAATGTATATATCTCCACAGATGGAGAGGTGGAGCACAGTATGAACTGTACATACCATGACCGCGTACATGCTAGAGCGCCTCAATTGATGCGCTGCCAGCTGGAAATGGGAACTGAGCTACTTTTATAGGAAATTGAATCATTGACTACTCTGTCAAATTCATAAGATTAGATATGTCTCCAGAGGCATTCAGAAAGTCAGATTGATTATTTAATTTCATATTATTGCATATTGCTTGTGAAAAGTCTTGAATTTTCATTGAATAGAGAACACGTATAGAAACCTTCAGGCTTTCTCTCTACTGTACATCTGTCTGCATCTTGCTCACTTGCTTTCCATTGGTTAAGTTCTTATTTGTATTTAAGATTACAATTTACATAATCAAATCAAAAGAGACTAAAAATTATACCGTTTCTGTGAGTTAAAAATGCTGCAAAAATGGACATCATTTGGAAAAGTGTATCATGTGCATTTACTCACCAGCTTAGCTCAGCTTTTTTTATTGTCTTTTCAGTAAACATTACCTACTGTATTTCTACTGTAACTCTGCAGCCCTTTGTCAAATCTAATACAAATGTGGCTGCTGAAACATTTTCATCCAAAATGCATTTTCTGGTGTATTTTAGTCAACACACACTTTTATACTCTAGTGCAGATGTTGAATTGAACATCTCTACTCCAATGATATTCAACTTTCCACATCCTGTGCTCCAATAATGGACCCAGGAGATTAAAAAATCTACAAGTAAAATTGGTATGTGGCAACTTTAATACCAGTTTCAGCTAAGATCATTTTAATTTCTGCAGTTATCTACGTAACGTGAACACAATATAAACTAGATGGTTCGTACACATTTTATTTTTGGCTCGGAAAAATATTTTATAAGCAATATGGACTGATTGTCAAGGTAGAAGTTTTGGTTGCTATGGAGGAGTCGGTCACATTCAAAGTCCCCCATTCAAATAGGAGGGATTTAAACAAACCCACATTTCTCTATGACATTTCTTAACTGAGATGTGTGAAATTGGTAAACATTTTTAATTTGGTTAACTAAACTGAGATAGTTCTTAGGGCAAAGTTTGGTTAGGAAGCAGTCTGTAATGTCATACTTTTTTATTTGTAATTATGATTAACATAAACAAATCTCTGTGACGTTGCATCTTGAAAATACTTTTGTCACCTCTTCATATTTATTTTTAATGGCCACTGACTGTCACTGGTAATTATTTAATTCTCTCTAAAGCTTGGAGTTGAACCCAAGTCGGACTGTGGTTCAAACAGTCCAGGAGGCGATGTGTTTAGAAATGTTTGTCCAAAGCAAAAATACGAATAACAAAACATTGGCTTTTATTAATGAGAGCACTGTATAAAACCCATTTCAATTTGAAAACTTTGTATCATTTGTGTTTTTAGCCATTATTGTAACCCTTATAAAGGCCAGTAAACCAGTACAGATTTTTATATTTCATGTAGTGCTTAAATGAACTACATGCGGTTTGAACATGTGGTCTTGTCTTGTATCGCTGTAATGTTGATGCTGTCCAGTTTCATACATAAAATGATAGATGTCTCAGATGTAATTTACAAAGCTAGTCCAGTTTCAAAAGGACTAAAGACTGGAGTAATGCACATAAACGACTGGAAACAAAAGAGCGCACACACACATTGCAAGTTCAGGGACCTGCAGGGAACAAAAGTAAAGGGGATGAATGTCTTAAAAACTCAATGGTTTTAGTTTCAGTGTATTTTTTGAAGCTTTAAAATGTCAAAAATCACTCTCCCTGTGTTAAACATTTGAGTAAATGCTCTATAATAATAATAATTGTTTGCTCTGAATGTTGAATTGGTGCCCTACTGAATCTAGGTTTTACATAATGTAAAGAACGTTAAACTTAAAATGATTTCTGTGCCTTACCGCTGGAAGATTGATGATTACATTTTTTTTCAGAGGCTATGATGACCCTCTTGAGGCAGAGTTAATTGATGAAAGACACCCATACATCCATGGCATGTTCCCGGCACCTCTTGCCCAGCCTGAAAGGGGTAGCATGGCCAGCCTTGACCGGATGGGTGGCCGTCGCTCCCCCTCAATCGACAGCATCCGCAAAGACCCGCGCTGGAGGGACCCGGATTTGCCTGAGGTCATTGCCATGCTGGGCCACCCCATCGACCCAGTAAAGTCAAATGCAGCGGCCTACCTGCAGCACCTCTGCTATGAGAATGACAAGATCAAGAAAGATGTGCGGCAGCTAAAGGGAATCCCAGTGCTGGTGAGTCTGCTGGACCACCCCAAAGCTGAAGTCCACCGCAAGGCCTGCGGAGCTCTCCGGAACATCTCTTTTGGCAAGGACCATGACAATAAAGTGGCAATCAAGAGCTGTGATGGTATTCCTGCTCTCATTCGACTGCTAAGGAAAACAAATGACATGGAAGTTCGGGAGCTCATCACAGGTATGATGTGTTTAAGTGCACTTTCTTCATGCTCCTAACCTTAACAGTGTTAAAAATAGGGGTTGCTCTTTCTGTGTTTTTGACTTTTTCTCTATATAATCAGGTCAATGTGAGGTATTTAATCACACCTTATTCAATTTAGGGCTAATGTCAGGTATCGATCTAATGACTAAAGTATCGATACTTATTAATACATTATTCAAAACATAAAAACAGGAGAAAGTGTTCTATATTCTTCTAGCACTACCTTCATTTGTGTTGCTAAACACCCCTCTGGCGCAGCTGAATGGACTCATCCATCCAATCAGAGTGCCGGAAACCCAACTCCGTCTAGCTAGCTAGCATTGTCAATATCAATTTAAATTTAATGGAGGAGCACACGTTTGGCGTCAACAAAACTCTCCCTCTTTTAGACACTTTCAGTTTTTCATTTTTTTTAGGTGGAATATCATCAGTGTAAATCTTGCTTCTAAAGTTTACTTCCATGTAACATTAACATTTATTTAATCTAATTTACAGTATTAGGACTAACATGCCTCCTTCTTGGGTAATTCTCCCTTACCAGAAGAAATATGTTGTATGTGCATATGATAATTCTATTTTTAAGGCTTTAGTTTTTCTCATAATTTTTAACATATACATTTTTTTTAATACAGTACACATTTAAGATGTCAGTTATATTAAAAATACTGTTTAAATCAGATTATACATTGTTTACTGCTCTCTTCAGCTGATTTACTTTAATGAAGTTCATTAAAAAAAAAAAAAGTGGTATCGCCCATCCCTAAAGTGAAGGAAATAGCCAGAACAATAAAACTGAGGAAAAGGGAATGATTTGTTTTGTACACAGTAACATTCTTAAAATCAAATGAGCTCAAGCGACCACATACAATTATTTAATTATCTATATATGTCAGTTAACATCTAGTTGAGTGTTTTTTTTTTTTTTTTTTTTTTTTTACATTTTGATTCTGTTATCACACCAAATACTTTGCACTGATATTAAACAATCATGTGGTCCCATTCTGAAAAGAATGTACTCCCATTTACTCTTTCCCATTTACTCTCTATGTGTTCTGGTCATATAATTAGAGCCTAATGAAAAAAAATCTTTATTTCTATTTTGAATTGAATTAAAAACTCCAAATTCCATATCTCAGAGTGAGAAATTGTGAAAAGGTTCCATATTGAAGATGCCTGGTGTTACACGCTGATCAGCTAGTTAACTCAACAGCTGCAAAGAGTTTTAATTGGTTTCTCAGTCTAGTTGTGGGAGCTACACAACCATGAGGAAGACCGCTTACTTGAGGATAAGAGGACCAATGACACTTTGCTCAAGAAGTCCAAAACTCAAAAGGTCATTACAGGATGACATAATGAGTCAAAGCACATTAGTAGAATGGGGACAGTGAGAAAAAGAAGTGTTAGGAAAAAAAAGTATACAAGCAATAGGTATAATTACATCTTGGAGAGGATTGTGGAACAAAACCAATTAAAAATGTGGGGCAGATTTCCAGAGAAGGGATTACACGCACTGACGTATGCAAGATATGGGATTCAGCATTCCTTGTGTCAAGCCACAAGACACGGCATCTGAGTTGCCCCCCCATGAGCTAAAAACAAAAAGCACTGCTGCTGAGTGAGTTAAAGTAGAAATGCATTTTAATTGGAGATATTACATTGCCATTTTGCATATTGCGTTTCCATTTGATCTTTGCTACGCGTAACTTTTCGTAGTTTTGGGGCTGAGGAAGGAAAACGCAGGTCATTGGAATCCTCTGAAGGAGAAAGTTTCTCTAGTGCATATACAGTAAGATGCTTCTCCAGACCAACATCCAGTCAAAACTGGTCATTTTTGGAGCATTAAATACCGGAGTGTATCCATGTTTGGCTCGAGTGTACATTACCCGAGTAAGTCCTTGTACAAGAAGAGTGTGAAAGGGATGCGTCACAGCAAGCAGCCTCAATGATTAACTTTACAGCACATTGACTCTGTCAGTCTCAGTTAAAAATAGCTTTTCCTCTTCAGGATGGATGGAATAGTGTACCCATTCCAAGCTCTGCAGAGCGTTGTGGTTTGTCTGCGAGGCCTCTGTGAAAACATAACCCTTTCAGCAGTCTGGAAAACCTGGATTTTTTTTTTCCCCTCTAACAATTAAAAATAGCGGTGGTACTGTAAAAAGAGTTTCTCTGTTTGCTGCTGCATGCTGTGGTTGTTACCATGTGTTATTAACAACTCTCAGCAGGTGGGTTGTAACAGAAATATATAAATCATTTATTTATATAAGATTTATAGATAATCAGAGATAACACCCACTGCTTGTGAATAGGTCATTCTGCATTATAATATTGTTTATTTCTTTTTTAATCATCTCTAAGTTGTTGAATCAACTGTATTTGTGCAAAAAAATTTCAGTGAAACTCTTTACTCACAATAAGCTCCCCTTGTCACATGATGACTCAAAAGATTTTGTAGGATATTTGCAGCGAAGCTGTAAAGAATCAAAATTCCTTGAGTGCAGAGATCGCATTTTTGAGAAGATTACCTAGTTTACCCTTCAATCCTGTTCCTTTGACTTGGCTGTCCAATCAGTGTATGATGAATGGTCAGGGGCAGGATGGGGCTCTAATAGCCCTAAGTGAATGGCCTGTTAGAACAGCATGTCTGCCGCTCCCAGGAAATTGAATTAGTTTGGAGGCTCCAGTGACGAGCAGGAAGGAGTAAACTCAATCAGACTGCACCTCTTGCAAGATACCCTTTCTCCTTTATGGGTTTCAGTGGTTGCTTTTTTTTATTTGTGGCACGTCAGTCCCCTACATAAGGTCCTTGAGGAAACTAGTCGGCCTACAGCTTTTGCATTTGATAATGGTCTTATTCTAGTGGTGATGAATCTCCAAAGAAATACTCAGCTGTTTAGGCACTGTTGAAACCAATTGAAAACTCGAAATGCGTCGTGAGAAGCAGCCAATCCAGTTTATAATTCTAATTCTGTATAAACACACGCCAACACAGCGACCTGAATTGTCGAACCTGCATCACGTCCGAAAACCATGGAATCACAACCGTGACATCACAAATCTAACTGAATGAGTGGTGCCAAAAGAAATGGCGACAAATCCTCTCTGTACTGCAAACGCCATCTTCAGGCAGGCGGAGTCATTGCATCAGTATTTCTTTAACCCACATCAAGAGCACCTTACTGAGAAGCCATCTGAAGATTCGAGCGAATCTCAATTTGGATTTTGGGTGTAGTTTTTGCATATCCCTCAAATATTGGAAACAGTACTTTTTGCAGACACATGTTGCAGGATTTCATATGGCAGTAATGTACTGATGTGAAGGGCTGGGATATTAAAGATAAAATCTGACTGAATAATTTTAGTCAGTGATGTTAAAAAAATTAAAACATAGACTTCCTAAATTATTCACCATGTGTGCAGCTTTTCTTACACGAGTACTGCTGCCAGCAAGAGATGACGTTGGGGAAGGTCTGTTTTCCATGTTAGTCAATCATTAGTGTTAAAAAGCAAAGTTTGTGTTCTGATTAGAGGTGTAACGGTACGCTAAAATCGTATTCGGTTCGGTACAGTGTCTTGGAGAGTTCGGTTCGGTTCATTCGGTTCGGTACAAAACAATAAGAACTTACATAATCTTTATTTTGAAAAGCTGCCAATACACAATAGAATTCTTGCATAAAATAAATAAAAGTGACACATTTGGGTGATATTTTAAATAAATTGCACTCTTTATAAAGAAATACACATTTTTTTAAATAAAAAATTAAATACTGCAACTAGTTAGGACCTGAAAACTTTAACACTAGCAACAGCTTCAGCTTGTATATCAACAAAACTAACTTTTTAAGTTTTAGGCTACAAAGATTAACCCATCCACCTTTTCTGAAGAGAGCACAGATCTGGTTGCAGTGACAATATCTCCAGCAGTAGAAAATGTTAGATGTGTTGCCTGCCCGATCTCCGTGGAACAATGTCGGCATACAACTTTAAATTTATCCACTCGTCTATCCCCGTTATGTATTTTAACAGAGAAGCCAAAGTGTTCCAAAACAGGAAACAGTAGTGAGGTGGGAGGGTCTTCAAGCTCTGGCTTCTCTTTCGCTGTTGCCATGATGTTGTCATTTTCTTTCTCGTGCTCTGCTACTCGTGGCGTGCAGCTCTACGGTGCGTCACTCAATAGCGTCCGTGTGGAAACTCACCTAGGAACATAGTTCCGCTGCGCTTAATAACGCACTAATAATAAATGTATATTATTTAATAAAAATACCGAATACCGAAACGGTACGCAAGTGAACCGAAACGGTTCAATACATACCGTAAACCGTTACACCCCCTAGTTCTGATATATAAATTATGATCATTTTCATATCACCCAGTCCTTATGTAGAGGGCTGCATTAAAATTTTATTAATTATCAACTCTCAAACGTTTCAAACAAGGTTGCTGTTATTGCAAAATATTCTATTACATAAAAATAATTCTATTCCTAGATGTATCCCTGCAGTTCTTTTATTTTTGCCACTGCCTAAAGTCCCATAAACGCTGGTTTATTCCTTTTGTCCGATCCACTCAATCTGCTGTTAGTCAATGAAGTGAAGTTGAGGAGCATGTGCTATGTATAGAGCCCTCCGTCTTCTCTAACTACATGTCTGTTAGATACAATAAAACAAGCTGTAGTGCATGAGCCGGTCGGTAATGATCCATGATCCTTAATGCTCCACTTTACAAACTCACACTCTGCAAGAGCCATGTGTACAGTGTCTGTTATCCAGGCAAGGGTCTAATGACCATGTGTTGCTCAAGCGGTGATGCAAATACAAATGTAATTTTGTACTAGATATACTTGGCTGTCCACAAGAATGTGGACTTGAGAGAAACGATGTGTTCGAATGTCGGCTTCGTGTTCAGATGGCTTAAAGGACAGGAAAAAATACACTCAGACTGTATTCAGGATGTGCAGTTGTTTATATTTGTAGCGACTATATAAACACATGCTATTTCTGTTTTAGTGAGCCTGCCCTGTGGTCCAAGACGTTTATTATTGTTAACCCAAGAGAAGGCTGTTTATTTATCCACTTCTGTAAGCATTCCAGTAGTTGAATGGGGTTTGCCAGTTTTAGAGCCAGTTTTAAATACAAAAAAGACTAGTTCCATTGTTTTCTGTGTACCAGAACATCCTTTTTCACTTTTTTCTGCATTTGGTTCCTGCTAATTTAAAAGGAATATCCTAAAGGTTCTATCTGTGTCAGATAGATCTATCTATGTAATCTTAAGAGATGCAACTTACCCCCCTTTTCCTGTTTCATCTGTTAGGAACACTTTGGAACTTGTCCTCCTATGAGCCGCTGAAGATGGTGATCATTAACCATGGGCTTCAGACGATGACTAATGAGGTAATCATCCCTCATTCAGGATGGGAACATGAGCCAAACGAGGACTCAAAGCCCCGGGATGCAGAGTGGACCACCGTCTTTAAGAACACGTCTGGATGTCTAAGGTAATAGAAAAATCCTATTGTTCTGAGATAAAACAGGAAGTTAAATCACCACAGAATGTTACATTACAACAGGAAGTTGCTTGAATAAAGCAGGTTCTCCCAGATTGCAGCTGCTCTCTCGGGACCATACCCTTTTACCTCTTCCAATCTTACAGCATTGTATTTAGCTGTTTGCATGCTTTAGTGTTTAAGCTAAATAAAGCAGCGTTTTCTGTTAAATCGTCTTAAACCTTGCTTCCAGGGTCTTCTGTAATGGGTTATAAATTAATATTCTAATAACAGGTCTCTTCTAATGTGTTCCGCTAATGAACTTTGTGTTTGTTTCTCCAGCCAGTTGTAGGTTTTTGGAAGTACTGATTGACTGTATTATAATATTCTGTTTTGTATTATCATTTATTGCTTACTATCTGAAATAATTATAATCTGCAAGATATCTGTTTTTATACGTTTATATCTGCAGCCAGCTTTCCCTATGCAATTAAAGAGTTCAAAATATAAATCTTTTACGTTACCAAAAAAAACCTGTATTTTGCAAACCTAATGATGCAGGAAATATAACACAGATTGAAAGAAACCCACCTACCTTTTGGTAATTGTAGTCAAGGCAAGTGGAAGTTTTCAATCATACAACCATAACCTAAGTCTGGGAGGTTAAATCCATTCTCACTTTGTATTCTATATGTCCCCCCACAAGGTAGACTTGATGATCTGCTGACTAAAATAGTACAAATAGGAAGATGTTGCTAAATTATAACTAAAGGCGAAAACCAACCATCTTTGTTCTATTTTAAACATCTTAGCTTTCATTATGCTTCAAACCTCTCTGCCGACACTGATCCGCTCCTTTGGGTGTCATTCTAGCAGCTCAGCTTTTGATTAAGATATCCAGTCTCTGAAGGGCTTTATGTTTCCATGGCTACCGTGCATCCGTCCACAATAAATGGAGTCACAATTTTTTCCACACTCCTGTGTTCCAAACCTAAATGGTTGGATTTAATAGACAATTTCTGCATAAGAGGTTCCAGGTTTAGTTTGCCCTTTCGAAAACCAGAAAGGTCTTTGTGTTTTAATGTGATCGAACATGATTGTTCTGACACAAATAAGATCCATGTACAAATGGAAAAGTCAACAGTTTTACACTGACCAGCAGTGACCTGCTGAAACTGACAGAGTAAATTACTCTTCAGATTCTTCTAATTTTCCACCCTTTGCTGACTTCAGATTCATCGGCCATTGTGCGATTCTTCATTCATTCAAATGAATGAAATTTTGCATTAGTCACTGGTTCTATGTTTTTTCCCGGCGACTGGCCCTGTTTGCCCAGACTGTGTTTAGTAAGGCTTGATACTTCTGTGCTTGAAATCTAGTGTTTGAATAGAGGCCAAATACGTTTACATTTGTATTCAAGAATTTGGCAGATATTATTATCCAAAGTAACTTCAAGGACTGAGCACAAGTTCTTGCTTTTGCTGAGATTCGATCCCAAGACATTGGCTTTGAAAATGCCACACTCTACCAACTGGACCACAGATACTATTCTTTTTTTATATAATTTCAGAGCATTTTAGACCATTTATTAATACAATTTCTTACGCTTAAAATCATTTGAGACAATTAAGCAGATAATTTAATATAAATAAAGATAAAGCAGCTAGCAAAGTATACCAAAAAATACCTCTTGCATTTTCTTTACTTGGCGGTCAGTTTGTTGCACTATGACCAATCATTATTTTACCGGTGCTTGTGCCAATCACACCGGCTTTTTTATTTCAAATATATTGTGTTGGTGTCAAAAATGTTTTTGAACATTTTATTCCAAATATTTATGCATTTATAGTTTTGATATTTTAGGTTTTAAACAAACATTTGCAAGGTAATTCAAATAAGATGTGTCAAAAATGCGCGATACAAAAATGGCCCTAAATCGGTGACATCTTGTGGTGAAAATAAAGCTTTAATCTTGTCTTTTAATTTATTTTTTTTTATTTTGTAACAACACTTTTTTTATATAAAACATAAAAACTGTTCATTCTTCTTTTTGATAGTTTTTTTTTTTTTGGTTTTCAGTTTGGTTGTGAAATTTAATTTAGAAAATATTAGTAAAACAAAAGATTCTGGCGTTGTACTAAATAATTTCAAGCATTGCCCTTTTTTGGTAATTTATTAGAGCAAATTGTAAAGTACTAAAAACCTCTTAAAAGGCCCCAGACTTCTAAAGAAGTCTGTTTTCAAGGGAGAACTGATCTAATTAAATGGTGCAACTAAATAATAGAAGCCAGAAAATAAAACGTTTTAACCACCCGTTTAAACGTTTTATGTTCTATTCCATTATTGCTCTGGAGAAAATTCTCATCACATGTCAAATATGGTAAAAGAAGTACATTGAGTGTTAATTCCTGCATTTCCTGTGACCACAAGAGATTCTACCTCTTTGATTTAACATTTACAATTGTTAAATGCAGGTATGTTATTTTTTTTAAAGCAATTCTGATGAGCCATTTATAGATTTATAAACCAATGATACATTTTGAGCATTCCAGTTTGACCTGAAAATGTAATGTACTATTACGTTTCTTTTGCTTTTTTTGGCTCTCTTCTTCAACCTCCTTATCTCTCTTTAGCTCATTCGTCTTTGTCAAAGCTCAATCTGACCATTACCCTGTGACGGGTCAATCAATGTTATCAGGTTAACCACTGTCTCAGCGCCTCTGAAGGTGCTTGCAGGGAGAGCGAGTTAATAGAACAGCCACCACGTGTTACCCCAGCACACATCATCATAGACACAACTACACTCCATCATACTACTCTAGCCTCACCTCAGCAGCCTGTGACCATGGAAACTGTATCCAGCGACATCTGTTGCCTAGTATGCTGCTTAGAGGCAGAGTTTTTGTCTGCATCAAAGGGATGGCTCAGCTGATTCATTCCATTGCCCTTCATGATAAATGTGCACAACATAAACTAAGCATAATTCTCTTCACTTTCTAGCCCCGCAAACTGAAAATAGCTGGGACAAAATTATCTGTGAAGATGTGTTTCACTCAAGTTATGTTTCTTAAATGGGGAGTGCTTTAAGAAGTAGTGCGTGTTGCTCAGAATTTTTCGAAAAATACATTTTATTGGATGTAACTATTAATAATCATGCAAGTGCATTAAAAGTGTGTATTTTGTTATCTATAATTAACTCTGTTTCAACCACAAGTATTAAGTGTCAAGGCAGAACCTCAAGCGTTTATAACGTGATGGGGGTTTTGTTCTTCTTTGAGCACTGCACTTTGTCTGCTTGGTGACCGCACATATCTCCAGCAGTGAAGAATACAGTTTCTAGGCATCCCAAAGTTTTTCAAGGCAACTTTCTGAGTTTTTGCTCCTCAGAAGAACAAGCCAATGCTGAAGCTCAAACACTGACGACCAGATTTGCTCTATTTGTCATTAATGACCTGTTCAGGATTTTATTTTTCAATGTTTTATTGTGATCACAAGATGTACTTGAGGATTTAATTAATCTTATGAGAGTGAATTACTAGTATATTTTGTTTGAGCCATTCTTTGCTAGTTATAGAAATGTTCAGTTGGACCAAAAATGATAAAAATTTTGAGAGCTTTACTATTTTTTTTTAATATACAAGTTTTTTTTTGTCAATAATTATGAACATGTTCTTTTAAAACCCATAACAGATAAGATGTTATGTAGTCACTGTTTATTCCAAAGGATTGTGTGTTTCCACATGATTGACTCAGTTTCAGGCAGCTCTTGACCATGTTTTGTGTTCCTTTGTGGCATCAAACGATAGCTGTTTATATACAATCCTACATCTGTAATATCTGGACCACAACCGGTGCACATCTGGAAACCGTTACCTTCAGTACGGCTGCTGTACCTAAAGATGCTTTCAATTCCTCACGCTGAAACGGCAGCTATTAGTTTGTCAGGGTGCTGTGGTTTAATTTATGTTTTCTTCAGTTGTCTTTTCATAGTGATGACTTTGGGGTAAAGTGATTTATCTTGGCGTTCTAGGGATAAAAGTGAAGGCTTGAAGGAAGAACCCAGATGATTTCAAGTGCTTTTCTGGGAACTGAACACGTGACATTCTGGTCATTTTTACTATTAGTTTTATAAGAAAACTAATAGTAAAAATAGTATCCTCCATAAAACCGTCTAAATAGATATACTTTTTCTGATGACATCTGAATTATTATCTCAACCAATCCCCTTATTTTTATCTGAGGTCCTGTACTAATGACTAAAGGCAGCTCCAGTTCTTCTATAATGCTGGGTTTTTTGTTAATGTGCTTTTTTTTTATACCAAAACCATTTTTTTGGACTTAATAGCTGCATCTTTACTTTTTGGACTGGTGTTTTCTTTATAGCTCTTCATGCAATGTTTGTTCATCATGTGCTGTGGGATTTTTAAACCATGCCTGCAAACTTTTTTGGTAAACATCAGTGTCTGTATGTCTTTAAAGGTAGTATAGGTGATTTCTGGAAGTTGTGGTTTATATTTTGAATTCATCCAAATTGCACCAAAAGGACCATGCCATGCTATGATAACCTGCAGACGTTCTGGTTTGCAGAGCGGTCATCCATCACAGCTGAAGTTGTCCCTTTGCCTCCATTTTAATGAGGAAACAATTGGTAGCAGTTAAAACTAAGCACCAAGAGACAAGTTTATCAAGTTTAAGCTCCAATAACATTCAAACTGAACACCAGTGGGTTGAAGCCTTGTATTAATCCTGCAGCTTCACCCAGTCACTTCACTCACCCCTGCATGGAAAAAATTAAAAAACTATTGTTTTTTTTTCTCATAAGATGAGAATTATAAACTGTGCTGATGGTAAAATAATACAGTGTGTCAAACAAGGTCATCTTGCTTCTTTGGCTAAACAGAGTTTTACACTATATTTCTGCAACATGTTTCTTTAAGAAAACTTTTAATTGTGCAGCTTTAATGTGATAATGCTTCTGTTTTTATTATTGTATAAAAAATAAACCTTTTTGAAAGTTGCCAATCGAATTGAGTCTAAAAAATCAACATTCCTTTTTTGTCTTCAAGTCGTCAAGCTCTAGCAAGCATCCAGCCAATTCTATAAGGGCTTCATGGTGTCTTTTAATGTGTTTGCCTGTGATGGAGAAACTAGTAAAAATGACTTGTTTCTGCTGTTTGTGACAGGAATGTGAGTTCAGACGGGGCTGAGGCTCGCAGGCGCTTAAGAGAGTGTGAAGGCCTGGTCGATGCCTTGCTGCATGCGCTGCTTTCTGCTGTGGGCAAGAAGGACATGGACAATAAGGTGAAGAGCATTCTTTCATTTAGGTTTGAGTAAAAATACACTGCTGGGAATGTAATAGATAAAAAAAACAACAACTTTATAGTAAATCTATGTCTGGTAATAATAATAATAATATATTTTATTTTGAGGCTGCTTTCAAGGACACCTAAAAGCATAAGAGATGCAAATATAAAAGGTCTCTGGACAGTAGGGTTAGGGAGCAGATTAAAATACTTTAAATGAGGCACACACTCATTGGATCTCAGTGCAAGTAAGCGAGCCTAAACAAATGTGTGGCAACTAATGATTATGTAGAAGTATAGTGGTGATGTGTTCTGAACGAGGAGTTTTTAATTCTGTATTTTGAACAAGCTGTAATTTCTGAACAGATTTGGAAGGCAGACCAAATATTAATGAATGGAAGTAGTTGATGTGTGATTTCCCCAGAGCATGGTACAGGATGGCAGATTTTATAGAAAGTAGAGGGCGATTGATATTTTATACATGGAAAACTGTAGAGTGGGAAACTGAGTTGATTTGAAATTGAAAGTGGAGGGTTTGGTCAAATATGTCAGCTATGCTCATGACCTTTTTGGACAAGGAGACAGGGGAGTTATTCGTTGGTTTGTTAGCAATGTTGACTTTAGATTTTTGTTTTGAATTAATGTGTAGAATTTTGGATTTGTTGTTTATTTTTAGAGCTTAATGGTGTTGAAGTAGTTTTCTCTCAAGATAAGGTGGGAATGAAGAGAAAGGTCTGGTGTAAATATATCATGGATCATCTGCATAGGAGTGAAATTAGATTCCAAATTTATAGAAAGAGGGGAGGACCCAAAATAGAGCCCTGTTGAACACCAAATGTTACTTTTTGTGTTTGAGTTAAAAATGTAGGTTTGATTGTGAATTATTCAGTATTCCACTTCTTGCTTCTTTTATTTTGCTCTATGTTAACAGCTTCCTGTTTCTCTCTTGCTGTCAGTCTGTAGAGAATTGTGTTTGCATCATGAGGAACCTGTCATACCACGTGCACAAGGAGGTCCCTGGAGCTGAGAAGTTTCAGGACCCTATGACTCTTCAGGGCTTGGGCTCTGCCGGCACACAGAGGAAGAAGAAAGATGATGCTGGCTGCTTTGGGGGAAAGAAGGCCAAAGGTCAATATTCAGTTCTTATCGAGTGTCTTTAAAGTTTTCTACATCTAAAAA
Organism: Danionella cerebrum; assembly: GCA_007224835.1. NCBI lineage: Eukaryota > Metazoa > Chordata > Actinopteri > Cypriniformes > Danionidae > Danionella > Danionella cerebrum. The sequence goes on from SRMA01027345.1 coordinate 1,887,846, forward strand.
AATGATCATTAAAAGCTACCCTAGCAGCTATTTCACAAGATGATGCTCTGAAATGCACTCAAACGCTGAAGACTGTAGAAAGCTACATTAATTTGCTTGGCCTCTACTCTTGCTCTTTTGTGGTTCATGATTCATAACTATGCTGTGTTCCTGAGGTATCAGTGATGAATCAATATTAATTTTAAATGGATGTGGGTGAGGGATCAATGTCTGCAGTGCCATAGTATCTGAGTGAATGTTGTATAGGTGCTCAACATTTGAACAGAGCCATGAGAGGGGATTCATTTCCAGGTTCCAGTTGGCCAAATGTTTTTTTTTTTTTCTTTTTTCAAGTGATCTTATGATAGACCTCTTGAAATGTTATTGACCTGGATTAGCAAACTGATTCACCACATGACCTACTAGGAGTAAATGGATAAGGAATGAAAATACCAACATAGAAAAAGCACTCTTTGACTGTTTTTGTCCTTGTAGAGTTACCTCAAGCAAGACATTGCCTTGTATTTAACCTTTAAAAGGCTCCAGCACAGTTCTGGTCATAATTGGCCCTTGAAAGGTTAAAATGTTAAACTGCATCAGTCTGAGTAAATGCCTTGTTCCCTTTATTACATTTATGACCGAGATTTTACAGATTAAAAATATTCAAGGCTTTCCAAGTAATCATTCATAGTGGATAGTGGCAGTACCACTGCAAGTAATGGTAACAGTGATTCTGTGCGTCTGAAAACACACACAATTTTTTGAAAGAACGACCAAACTGGCTCTTTTGACAGCTCACATTTTCATTGCGACTTTGCAAAGGAAGCAGGACAGAAATAGCAAGACACAAATGTTTTTTTTTCCTCTACATTTTTGTCAAACAACTTCCTTTGATCAACCACCAACACTATAAACCGCTTGACAACGTTTTTTTTTTTTGTATTCTTTGTCTGTCGTCTTCTTCTTCGTTCCTGTTTCCTTGTTTGAGTGCATCTGCTGTACCGCAACCGCCATCTTCAGGCAGGGAGTGTCATTTCATCAATTTCCTCGACTCAGACCAATCAGGATGCGTCGGTGTTACAACGTCTTTAGATTCAGTCCCTTTATGTTTACTGTGAAAGCACAAACTTGATTATAGTCAATTTAATTTGTCTAGACCAGCTGAATCGTCCTATCCCAATAAGTTTGTTTAGCATGTTTTGGACCAGGCCAAAGAAGAGTTATATAGGGAATATTTCAATTAATTCACGTGGGTTTCATGCTGCGTTTAAACAACTGATTATGCTCACGTAGGTTGTAATTGCATTATACGTGGCACATTGCAAACTTTGACAAACTCCATAACCCCTCGTAACCTCTTCCTTATTTGAGTGAACCAATGGAACTGACTCCCTCCTCAACTTTGTTCTCACTTTTTCTCGTTTGCCTATGTAATTACGTGGATGAGTCTAATCTCTGTTGATTGAAACACTCTCTGAATGTGGTCTATTCTTTCCCTGCCTACTTTTGTTTTTCTTTATGTCTTGCTGGCATTGCTGCATTGGCTAACTGTAGAGGAATGGTTTAATCAAGGTGAGTGTCTCCTCTCACTGACTTGTTTTCTGCCTTTCTCTTCATCAGTGTAAACTTTTCATATCTGCATCTCTTCCACTCTTTCACCTTCCACTCTTAAATGAAGAGCCAATGTTGATCTGTTGAGGGAAATGTCAAACCTGTACCAATTTAGTCCGTTCAAAGTTGCTTTTTGCTGCTATAGATGTCTGCTGTTGTCTGCTAATGAGGGCTGCCTCCTTCTTTCTGTCTCTTTAGCTGTCGCTCTAAATGAGTTGTTCACCCAGCAATGTCATCATTTACTCACACTCTCATATTTAAAGATTCTGCAGTGTAGCTCTTTTTCGATAACTAATTGAATGTTTTTAAAATAGAGAGAAAATGTTTGGACAATTCTTGTGGAATTGTTTTTAGTAGAAAAAAAAATCACCATGATTTTGATGGTGTTTAGTTTGGAAAGGACCATTGTAATTATGATTTTTGATCTTGGGTTGTCCCACACAACTCAGCATTTGTCGTGCCGACAATTATTCCATCCGAGTCCACCTTATTTGTTTTTTACTTTTACAATTTTAAAACCTTTCTGAGCACTCAAAGACACTTAACCAGTAAAACAGTAAAATGAAACTTCAACAAGACAACTAATAATTAACGTTACATGGATACAGTTATAGAACTAGGCCTCTCACGATAGCACATTTTGCAGAGTGAGTATTTTCACATCAGTTATTGTGAAAAGTGATGTTGGTCTGAGACCATTTTAATTAATGTAATGGTTACAGCATAATAGTGCAAGAACACCCTTTTAATTCAACACTGGAACTAAAAGATATTTGAAACATTTCCCTATTTGCAGCATGTTTTTACAATTTAATTGCCTCTCTCTACTTGAAAGATATTTAATAGAGTGAGTAATTATTAAGGGGATTCCATTTGATTCCAATACCAAATCAACTTCAAATTGTGTATTCCTAAAGAATATAAAAAAAAACACTTTAAAAAAAAAAAAATTCAAGGCACTGGATTTATTTGATGGTGGCAACACTAACTTTTTCCAGGGTTGCAGTTTTCAAATATTTGGCGAGCTAAGGCTTCCTCTTGCACTGAAAACTCTTTTTCTTTTATACCACAATAGTTCTTCCATAGTAAAACAAATTGAGTCCAAACATTGTTGGACGGATAAAGATTGCATGAAACCATTGGGAGCTGATCTTCTCACAAGATTTACTGGACATCCACAAGAGGTGGTTCCAGGAGCTGTAGTCTCAAACGGCTGTTTGTGTTTACATTAGCTGCATTTCCATCCACCCTTTTTATGCGCCTTTTTTGGAATTTTGCATTAAAAAAAAACCTGGAAATGCACAAAAAAGGTGTGCATAGCGGAGTAGAATAAACCTTTTACCCGATGAGAAAAAATGCACATAAACTTTGATGGAAACACATTTACTGAATGGTAATGTGCTTTTCTGTTAGAATTTGCCAATGATTATTTTGTTCTCTTGGACTTGGTAGATTGAAACAGTGTTTTATCCACAAATATTTTTTTGCAATATTTGCAGCGCCATGAGGGAGTGCAATTGTTATTTGCCCTGGGTTCATGCGAGTGACAGAGAGAGAAACGAAAAATGTAAATGATCATGGCTGGAAACTTTACCAAGCTTTAATCTATTAATCACACAATTAATCAATATATTGCTCATCATGACAGGCCTAAACACAACCCAGAATAAAAAGGCAAAGCCACACATACATCAGTGTCACAGGCTAGTATTTAAATAACTTGGGAGCCAAGTTACCACTTTTCAGGCTGGTCCCTGATCCGACAACATGGTTTTAACTAAATTCAGTGCATGAAATTTTAGGCCATTTTTGTCTAAAATGCACCAAAGTCTGTCAAAAAGCTGAGGTCAGCAGTGTCGGCACTTAATTTCTCTTAAAAGTTCTCTCTGTGAGTTTGTTGCTGTTGAGCTTTCATTGCATCACACTAGTATCCTGAAGCTGTGTTTAAATGTGTAGTGCTGGCTTTGTGTGTCCCATCGTATTTGTGTGTGAGGAATACCAGTTAATAATTTGAGTAACACAAACTACTCAGTCTGTATTGTTCACTCATACTCTCTCAATCTGTCTTCTCTTCTTCACTTAGGGAGGAAAAACGGTGAGCATGACAAAAACTATGACACACTGGACCTACCCAAGCGCACAGAACCCACTAAAGGTACGACTTCCTTTGACACCACCCAAATATTTCATCTTTACGATGTTACTGTTCTGACAAGAGACATGAGAGAGCACAAAAAGAGCTGTATGAAAGGTGGGGAATTTATTAAAGCTTGTGATTTTTTTCAGTTAGATACTGCATGAAATAACTCTGTTTGATACAATTTGACTCGGATTGAAAAGAATTATGGGATTGGATGTTTATTGAGACAATTTGGAAACAATGACAAAACATAAGTGGGTAGCATGTTCAGGGATCCTTTGATGGTTTTTCAAACCTATCAAAGATTAAATGTTTGTCGTTTTATGCCTTTTTTTCAAAGTGTTGTGAATTTTATTCAGTTAGAAATAAATTCATTTCATGTTATTTGAACATTAGGTCAAGTATGTGGTCTGAAGAATTCAGAAAGAAAATAAAACAAACGTTTGAATGATGTGCTACTTGGTTTTTGAAGTCGCAGGATGGTTTAGTAGTTAGCAGGCAGCACACACGCTTGTGTTTGCATTATTGAGTGCAGATCTCTTGGGAATAGCAGCTATCAGGTAACAGCGCTCTTCTGCTCTGGGCTTTTATCATTATGGCAAACACAAGTGTAATCCTAATGGGCAGGGAGTGCTAAATAGACTTAGGGTTTTAGTGAGACCACTCTCTGAAAGTTCATACTGGTAGGCTAGAGCGTTTTTACTGGTGCTGGACAGACAGAGATCAGTGCTGGGTTGAAATATAGCTAGCTTTGTGTCCTCCCACTGCATACTTCCAGTTTTCAATAGGTTTTCCAGCACATTAATTCCCACTTATTGAAATTGTATTCAATCTGGCCAACCAGTGATGTCCTTTTTGGATCGTTTCAAGTGAATTCTTCCAGAGCTTTGGTTGTGTGAAAGTGAGCCCAAAAGGGTTGTGTTGACATCCTTTAAAGGGAGAATTCTCCACAGTGGTTCATTTTGCTCTCTATAAGGATTTGAGGGTTTTGTAAAAGCTGCATGCAGTGATTAAAGGGCTCTTGCACCTCTGGCACTATCGCCCCTCAGTGGCCAATTTGTTGCACTATGAACAACGACAAATTTAAGAGATGCATTTTAAACGAGTGAAATATACAGGCAAATTAAATAATATAAACCACAATGTAGTATTGTGATTTCGGGGGGCACTTTAAATTAGTTTAAATAACTTTCTGTTATTTTGGGGGGGTAATATTCACAAATGTAACAAAGCATGTTATGAATATTTCTTTTGGCCACTTGGTGGCGCTATGAATGTGAATGTATGTATATACATGTTCAGCCATGTTCTGGTAAATTTGGGACTGATCAGTCTTTCTGAATTAGAACAACTTCCTGTTTATGGTGAAATTTTGATGACCACTGTGCACACATAGTTTAACGAAGTCAAAAAAGCTTCACTATTTAACATCCAATGTGCGTTTCGTTAAGACTGATTGAGTTTGAAGATGAATAGATAAAATTTCTAGGAGGAATGGCTTGCAAAAGTGCCATTTTTTAGCAAAATAACCGACTTGTGCCAAATTTCATTCCTGTGCAACAAACTATTAGCGCACCATTTGCTGATGGTACCTTAGTTGGTGCTATAGAGCCATTTTTCGACACTCACTTTTTAAATCCCAAATAAAATGTACTGAAAGCTGATAAACAATTATACTCTGAGCAATTGTAATAGGATTCCATGCACCTTTGGTGCTCAACCCCTAATAATTTTGCTTTTCTGAGTGAATGAGAGATTTGTTGGTATGTGAAGATGCTCCGTTAAAGAAAAGAAATTCTGTTAATTGATCCCCTCCTGATAGCAGACTATTATTTGTGTAATTTGTTAATGGGAAATAAAGTAAAATGCATAGAGTTTGGTTCAAGGTAGTAAGAAAATGTAATGATTTGGATTAGAAACTGTATGTATACTGTGCAATGAAAAACACTCCGGTCTTTTCTGTGTTTGTGTCCATGTGTCATAACCATTCGTCATAAACATGTGCTCGAGAGGCTGCTGTGACTGCTTTGAATATTGATATTTAATATTTAATATTGAGGTGTTTTCATCGCTGAGCTGAAGCAGAATCGCAGTCATTGTTTATTCACCAAGCATTGCTGTTATTTGCCTCAAGCGTTTGGTTTCAGAGAGGACCTGTTTGAAAACAACAAACCATGAAGGATATGGAGGCTCCTCGCTGAATTATTCACATGCATGAAAAAGAGGAAGACCAGAATTAATTAAAGATTGAGCGGGAGATGAGATTGACAATGACGAGACAACCCTTAGTCAGAGGACATTTGGCGCATTAAATATAAGAGTGAACACAACCATGTTGTCCAGATGTGGCAGTTGCTTGTTTCATTACATCATCATAATGTTCTTAGACGTTAAATATACTGGCAAATAAAGCGAAATGATGGTGTCTTTTTCTGGATAGTCAGGCTATGGAAAGTGTAATCCTGAAAACATTTTATCTATGGCACTTTTTCACTGAATGCTACATAACATTTGAGTTCAGTGTTCTAAACACATAGTAGTTTTGTATTGGTCACGCTCGACCTGGTCCTCTGTAGTGGTGGAACCCAGTTGAGGTGACAAGTTCCATGCTAGTCTTTGAGTCCCTGGGAATCCTAGAATCTGGATGTACACAGCAGTTAGCATGGACTACTGGGTTTCCCTGGTCAGGTAAATGGCCGACTGGTATTTAATTTCTGATGTCACATTTGCCTTTATTATCAAGACTTCTTATGAAATCCTTATTTTGATAGCAAAATTCACTTCCTGTTGCATCCTTAATTGGGGTTCTCAATTTAGCAACTTGTAAGATTAGTTTGGTGAGCATGAAGTAAAGTTTTTTTTTTCTGAGCTTATTGGTAAGTGTTCGTGACTTAGGCATGATAACATTGTTATTTTAGTCGTCATCTGGTTCAGTCAGGCACTTTTATTGATGGTGGAAAGGTATTTTATTCATTTAAATCCTGAAAAAAGTTATATCTAATGTTTTTACAGGTGTTCATCTCATTAAAATCTCTTGTCTTTCATTTTAACCTCCTTTTAAACACTTGTTGCAGTGTTGTTTAAATGTTAAAAAGAACTTTTCTTATAGAACTCTGTATGATAAATCAGGAGACAATGAGCAAATTAAATTGTTTGCTGGTGCTCTGATGACCTTCAGTCAAATCTTGTTTCTGAAAGTGAACAGTTTCTGAACTTTCTTTTCTGAACCATTTAACTTTAGCACAAGATATGCTTCTACATCCAGTTCCATCTTGCTGCAGTTTAAAGGGGTAGCTGTGCAGGAAAAAAATATATATATATTTATGTAATGCATCAAAATCAAATTGTGAACTGGAGTATAATACATTGAGGAAATTTCAGTCTTGGTACTGAGGCCTTAATCTAAATGTTGGGGTCAGTAGGGTTTGAGTGTCAACACTCCAAATTCAAGAATGCACTTCTTTTGAAGCTTAGGTCTGTTATGGAGTAATACAAGTTTGAAGCTCAGTTTCACCACTTTTATCAGGCTCCCTTCAAACTCATAGTTATGTTTAAGTACATTTCCACAATTCACAAAGGAGCATGTAATCTTTTAAAATTAGTATAGACACATCGAAGCATGTTTTTTATAGACTGTGGATGATGCACCAGTTAAAGTACTGATGATTCAATTTTCCCAATCCAGATTTCACCACAAGTGTAGTTTGGTTGCTTGTTCATTTGAACTTTAATGCACTTTTGACCATAGACGGTGTTCCGTTTTAGCTGAGGTGACCTCTCGTGTCTTGTGTCAATAACGTCTCTGTAGGGTTGGAGCCGAGATATAATGAGGCTTGTTCTTTGGCGTTAAGTGATTGGCATTTACACTGGCAGAGGTCACAAAGGCTGGAGTCTGGGAGCTAATGGAGAGAAACTGGTTGTACTGCTATTGTGTTTCTTGACCTTTAATTCAATGCGCTGAAGCAATTGTCTTATTAACTCTTCTTAATGGAGTCCTGAGACGTGTGTATGAATGAGTAATTGTCATCGTCTTATACCTCCACTATATTTTTAACCCTCTGTTTCCAATGGAAATGTTTTGAAACCGCTCAGAGGTTCAATTCTTTTGGGGCTGGATTGAAAAGCTTTTATTTGAAAACAAATGTCAGAATATTATTAACATAATTATAATAATAAGAGTACTATATAGTTTAATATAATTGAGCTATTCCACCGAATGTCATACTATTTCTGTCTCTGTAAATTAGTGTTCAAATAAACATTAAAATTGCTTGATTTGAGTTACAAAGCAAAGTGTACATATACTTATTGGACATCTTTAGCTAGAACATTTAAAATGTTGATAGAATGCACATAAAGCACTGCAGGAAGTTGCATCACTTGTATATTTAGAAAGCAACGGGAGGAGGTAAGTGCTATTTTGATGATTTTGTGATGATATCTTAGGGTGTCATTTATAAAAAAACTATCCTGTTATTCAAATTATTTGAGAATGTTATTTAGTTTAGTGTAAAAATGCACAGATTCGGTAAATAACAGAATTTGCTGAATTTCATGGTTCTATAATCGTGCACCATGTGGAAAAAAGGCACCCATCATTTGATTATAACTCTAATAAAACATTGAAATAAGTTGTTTGAGATGGACCAATACCAATTTGCAATACTTAAGTGAGTTTGGAATCTATTTGGAAATTTTGAAAAGTCACAGCAAGCAAATGGTCTCCATTTGGTGGAATTAAGTGACATCTCTGTCTTTAAAGTGCTTTTCATTGGTTTTATTTTCAATCTGTACAGGCTTTTATGAAGCCCTGCTTTAAAGTCCCTTTTTAATACAAAAAAATATATATTATACGTTGTTATAGGTACCTCATGGAAGACGTGCATTTCTGAGTATGCTCGTTTGCCTTGAGGCGTGCATAGCAGCTTCATAGCAAAGAGTGATTCCTAATGCTTGACTTTGTTGATTCATGCAGATTTGATGGAGGGCAGATACAACAACATTTGGGGTCACTATTTCGGGATGTGTTAGGTCAATAAACGGTGAACATGTGTGTTGGCTTTAACTTTGCGTTTTAGGAAACTGTAACGTAAGCACTTCTGCTGGTCTAGATTACATACGTCTCTTAAAACGAACACCGCTGCAGCTGAATTTCAAAGGGAAAATCTGCGTGTGCTATTGGCTGTGGATTTGAAGTTCTTAAGACTTGAGACTGTATAATTACAGAGACTAAACATGTTTCTTTGTAAAACAGTCTTTGTAAACTGCAAGCGGTTGTTTATTCATGCACACACAGTTTCTCCCAAGGTTACACAACACTTACTGATAATGTGCCTCTTTGATTACATTACGCCATATCTTGTTTCATTTTCCTCTGTTGCCTCTCAAAGTCAGTTTGTGTAGAGATCTGCATTTTTCTCCGGAGCTCATAGAGGCTGGCGGCTATCTTTTGTAACCTTGCTATGAATTCCGAAGGCTTCCTAATAACAGGAACAAGATTCTTAATTGGGATATTCTACAGCAGTGCTCACTTGAGAGTTGTGCTTGTGTTATCTGTTGGAGGAAGGGGATCTGCTGGGATTCTAAAACTGAAGCTGCCATGCTCTTCACTGATGTTTTGTTAATGAATTCGAGCTCTCAGCGACGTCGCTGTTTATCAGAGCTGTACATTTCACATTTATCATGACATGCTTCAACTGAGCCTCGTTCTGTCAACACTCGCTTTCTCTCACACGCTGAGACGCCTCGCTGACTTTGATATAAAACAACCGTTAAAAGATCACCCTTGATATTTTTAGTTAAAGTGTATATTTTCTTTAAAATGTCTAGTAGCTTTGTTCTTAAATGTAATACATTTATCACATTTTAAGGTTCAAAAGTATATCTATTCCCCACATAATTTTTTAATTGACAGTACTGTTACAGCCTTTGTACTTCATCCGAGATTTATTTATTTTTTTATTTATTTAATCTTAAACAAAGAGCTAAGTGGTCATTTTTTTTTTTTTTACCTTGTCCTGTCCTGCTCAAAAGCCATCACATGGGATAGTACATGCCTTGCTGAGTTGGACAGTTTTGCTTTCTCCAGGGGAGTAAAACGCCTGGTGTGGTGTTTTCTCCTCTGGATTTGAACATTGAATGTATTTATTAAATATTTATTAGTTGTGGTTCCCGCGAGTCAGTTTATAATAGTTGTGTCAGGACAAGACGGTGTTGAACTGAAAGGGGGAGTGGGTAAAGGATTGGGGAAGGGTGAAGGTACACGAGTGAAAATTAAAGAAAGGAAGAGGAAGAGGAAGAGAAGAAGAGAAGGAAAAAATAATAATAATAATAATAAAGCTAAGTGGTCATTATTGAAAAGCACTGATTTATAATCTCAATGCCTAGTCTGACAACTTGTTCATACCCTCATGTAGTATGCAACACCTGCGTAACGTCTCCAACAGTAGTGTGTTACAAGTCACATATGCTTGATGGTAAGCTGAGATTCAAACCAAATCACCGTCTCAATCGCTTGCTCCATGATTCATTCAATGGTCTTTAACTTATGTAATATCTAATCACTAGTGTCTGCTTCAAAACAATAATGTTTGATACACTAATGCATTTCACATTTGAAAAATGCCTAAAAAGCTGTTAATCTCAGATTTGTTTAATCTAGACTCTTCTAGATATCGGTTTTCTGGTTATATTCCTAGTGGTCAATAAATAAAATAAAATTGTATACGATAACCTCTCCAAATACGGAAGATTGATCCTCTGTTGACTCCTAGTTTCTGACAAGCTTATTAGACATATTTGAACCCTAAAAAAAAGGCACTCACATTTTTCTCAAACACCGTAAACGAAGGTTGTAATCTTCAATAATTTACAAGCCGATTGAACCCCATATAGTAATAAAAATAATTACCTAAATCAACTTCCTGGGTTTAACAGATGCCAATTATTAATCTTTTGTCATTTTCTAAAAAGCAAACATTCAAATTTAATGTTTGGAAGGTAGCTGCGACCGTCAGAGGACTGCTCCTATTAAATTATTACAATTTAATTGCTTTTTGATGTCTGTCATCAATAAAATAGTTGTTCATATTGCTCTTCAATTATTACGTTCAATTGTTCTAATTAAATGAACCTGTGCAATAAGTTCAGGGTTTAAAGAAACTCTGGAGGGATTCGTGTGAGGTTCATCCTCTCATCTGCTTTTTAGGCAGAAGAGGATGTTTCTGTTACTCAGAATGATGCTATACACAAACACAAACCCACACACTCGCACGAATGCTTCTAAGCAATTTTGAGCAGATTACTCTTCAAAGGCATCAGAAGCATACGCTCAAAGAACGGCTTGCATTGATTTGCAAATGTGTCATTTTATAAATAAGACATTTCAAAAGTTAAAACTGTCATAAATATCAAAGCACAATGAGATAGATGGTGTGTTTCTGATTGGTTTTGGTAAAGAATGAGCTTTTGGAGACTGTAGGTACTAGAATGAACAGTCGAGGAGGGAAAGGAATGATCTGGAGCGTGTGTGTGCGAGAGAAAATGAGCACATGTGATTGTTTATCATGTGCTCAGGCAGGAGATGGCAGGAGGGTGGCTTGTGAAGAATGGGAAATGACATAAAACCTGCAATGGGACATCCTTTTCCAGACATATCATCTGCTGCCGGGATCCCAGCAGTGACTCAAACAAGCCTATCATAGACCGTATGAGCTAGGAAAAACGAGGGAACGGATTAACAAGAAATGAGAGTAGGATTGGAAGACGGCCTGTCCCCGTGCTAGCACTGCATTTTCCTTCTCTCTTGAGAAAGGTTGCATTTTGTGACTTTAAAATCGATTCTGCCACATTTGACATGAACACTTTTAGCATAGCTTAGCATAGATCATTGAATCCAATTAGACCGGTAGCATTTCCATTCAAAACACTCGTTTTACAAATTCCATACTTTTCATATTTTAGATTTCCATAATGTTTTGAAACCATTGGGAAATAAACTATTCGGAGCTATACTCTCATTCCAGCATTCTAAACAAGGAACTTTGATTTCTTTTCTGATGCAGCAAGTGTAGGGATGCGACACTGCGTCCTCAGAGAGGTAACTGCTTGTGACTGGCACTGATTTGTTTTGTTGCAGAGTTGGCCAGAAAGCTAAGAACAGCAGATTGATATGCATTAGATTGTGTAATGTCTCATGATGTGAACGTTTGTGTTGACATTGACGAACGTGACATTTGAAACTGTCAGGTGCATTTCCTGAATCCGTGGCAGACGTTCAAACAAAGTGGGGTTTTATCTTGTACCGCTGAGATTTGATGTTTATTTCAGTGCTTGGTGAAGCGCTGTCAGAGGATTCAGTCGAAAGGATTATTCTTTGTTGGAAAATGCTGTGTATTGTACTATTTGTTTTTAGCTTCGGGTATCTTTTACTGATTTGAATTTGATGCTTGCTATTCATGGAACAATTTCTTCTTCTGCAAACCTCCTGAAATATCACAACTTGAGCCCAAAACACCAGAACGTAAATCTAGCTAAATGCTTTAGCTGGATGTTAAGCATGCCACATATTGCTCTCTTGTGTCTGTGTGAAAGTTAAATGAGCAGCGCTCAAGGTGAACTCCTAAATGGTTGTAAGTGCCGAGATTATATTAGTTTTTGTTTTACATACCATCTTTTGTGGAAGCCAGCACACATTTAGCATCTTATTAAGTTGAGAAATACACTGGAGTTCTATTAAAGTTCTTCTGTTTGAAACAACACTGATGAACTATTTTATTGTATTTATTACTGTCAACCTTTGGGGTTGGACCTATACCAATCTAGAACACAGTGTGTTATGTAGTGGTTTAATAATTATAATTTACTTGATTTCTAATGATTAATCAAGACCGTCAATTCTTTCCTTTACATTTTTCATTACAGCAAACTACGTATTTTATAATTATGACATTGTGCTTTAATTAGAAAATCAAAATCCTTTTAGAAGAGTTAGTTGCCTTCATCACTTTTAATCTCACGTGTCTGACAGTGATATTGATTTTAGCTTCTGTATAAACATAAAAATAACCTCCAGTGCTTAGAAATATGATTGATCAATACACAAAGTAACAAGCCTGATTTAAAAAATGCTAAAGTTTAAAGTTATAAATAAAAATAAAGTACTGGGGCTCAATAATCCTTGACTATTGGATGCCTTTATTTTCCAAAGTACTTTTTTCTCAGACATGAATAAAGGCGTCTACACACCGATTCGAATTGTGTTTCGCCTGAATCTTCGGTTTGGCAGTGTGCTCTTCATTTCGGTCGAGGAAATATTGATGCATTAAAATCAGGTCTGAAAATGCTGTTTGCAGTACAACAGATACACTCCGTGCCTTATGGGGGCGATAAACCACTGTACGCATGTAACGCACACTCTCTTTCAAACACTGAGAATGTGTTCACAATAAATACAGCTGATGCTGCCCATCACCTCTGTTGATTGCTTAATTCGGACTGCCACTTCAGTACCCTAATCCCAAATATTTAATAAAATACCTCATTGGCAAGAGGCAGAGACTAGTTGTCCAAATTGTACAAAGTATTGCAATGATCTGAACCTTGGCGTCAAATGGAGCTGATTTCACGAAAGGCTTTCCTTTGAAAATAATAGTTTCTCATTAGCAGAATATTGGTATTTACTGAAAAAGTATTCTATGTGTGTTTCACACAATATTTGTTTGTTACAGGTCTCAAACGCTCATATTCAGAAGCTGTTGTTGCTTTTTCTCCAGTTCTTGGAAAAATGCACTCTTTTGAAGAAATGACTATTGCTGGATGCTCATCCATCTCCCACTCTCCGCACTCTGAGCTATATTGTATTGGGCAGTTCTTTTCTCTTCTTTCACATGAGGTTGTGTCTTTTCTCTCTCTCTTCTCTTCAAAGTATATGAATGAATGGGTTTGCTCTTGAGGTCAGTTGCTGGAGTGAATGAAGTGTTGGCTGTTTTGAAGTTCAGTTAAATGATCCTCTCCTGTAGCTACTCTGCATGCATCAGCTGTTCATTGTTTAGAATTCAACAGCAGAGCTCCTCTTACTTCAATTCTCACATTTCTATCCCTGCCCTGTATATTACTGTAAGAAGATTTGAGCTGATTCCTACCAATGGATATTTTCTAAATTAATGCAGTTGCCTCATATTTGCCTATACATTACGGTGAATCCTTCGGGATCAAAGCTTCTGTTCTTGTGGTGCGTGGAAGATTGCTCAAGGATTCGAAAAATTTGGCCTGTCAGGGTTTCTTATTGAATGAATACAGGAAGGTTTGAGATTAAGGATATCTTTTCCATCATTTCAGGCAGAGTTTTATGCCAGCGCCTGCTCTATCATCATCTCTGGAGATTCTTACAAAAACATCCATTCATTTGCTCTGTATTGCGAAGCTTTGTGTAAAAGGGATGTTTTAAAAATGTAAAGTTTCCCAGCTGTTGAAAATGTATTCTTGGCAAGTTTTGAGCCTTGTGTAAACATTCCGCTTCACCTCGAGATGCACTGCGTTCAAAACCCACAGGAACCTGAAGAAAGATATTAAGTGTGTTACTCTGGTTCAATAAGAGGTAATAGTCTTGTATGTAAATGTACTTCAAAGATTCACATATAGTTTATCCTCTTCCTATTGAAGTTAAATGAGCTACTTTTAAAGTAAAAATGAAGTTCAGCTTTTTTATGCACAAAACAGAACTGCGATGGACTGGAAACCTGTCCAGGGTGTACCCCTGTCTCTCGCCCAATGTCCACTGGAGATGGGCACCAGCAGACCCCTGTGACCCCAAAAGGGAATAAGCAGGTTGGAAAATGAATGAATGAATGAATGAATTTCTTTGAATCTGGATCCATTTACTAACAATTTGTCAACGTTTTATTCAATTATATTTTTGTAACTCCACATTGTTGCAGGAAAAATCTAAGCAGATGCACTTATTTAGAAACTGCTTTAAAAAATAAAGACGTTCAATAGATGATTTACATTTATAATTCAATTTTTAAAAAAATATCAAATCTTTTTATATATTTTTTAAATTGGGATTGTCAACGTAACTACTTTCTATTACAGTTATAGAAAGTCATAGTCTTTACTTGTTCATGTCTTTCTCTAATTCACACAAATACTTTATTTCTGATGGTAAAGTTTTTAAAAGAGCTTTGTCACTGAGCATAAAAGGTTTTGTCAATTTCAAGGATGGCATGAAGTAAGCTAATGAATTGAGAAGGAAAGTCTGCTGTAAAGAAGGGCTTTTTGAAGACTGCCACTCTGCATAATGCACGCTTTTAGAGTCAAAAAGAAAGCAAAATAGACCTCCTCGGGTGAGCTGTGACGAGCTGTTCTCAGCACAGTACGATTTGGCCGAACCGAGCACCGAGGAAAGCACCAGAAATCCCATTTACAAATAAACCGGAGCTTTTTAGGAGCTGGCCAGACAGTTTCAATCTATCTATTCAGAATCGTTTCCAGCTGAAATCAAATATTTGACAAGCAGTCCCATTCTGAGGCCATTCAGGGGCCTGGGATGAGGCATTCAGATGGTGAAAGAAAAGTAAGGTGCTTTGTTGGTGAATACTATCTTCCTGTCTCTGTGGCCAGTGTGTTTGAACACAGACTCTGGGATGTTGACTGAAAACCATTACCATCTTCCCTTTGGTGCTATCTGCTGGCATTCAAGCATGCTGCCACTTTGTCGATTTAACTGCAGAGCAATTGGCTCCAAAGGTAGCGAGTCTATCAAGCCATCTTCTGCCTGCAGTTGAATGGACAAGGCTCATCTCTGCCTAGGGAGATGCCGTGGGGAACCTCTTTTCATCTCTAGTCAGAAAATACAATATAGACTTTTTATTTGTAAACCATCATGCCCAGTGGAATATTAAGAATGTTATAAAGATGAGGTCCATGTCCCAAAATAACAATAATACATTTTATTTCCAAGTGCCTTTCATGACATTCCAGAATATAGCACTATAAACTATAAAACACACTGCTATAGAAATAAAACCGATAAAACACTTAAAGAGAAATGCTATAAGATTAACTCTTGAGGTTGGGGTTATTCTGTACATCCCCACACCACTTTTTTCTTTTCTTTCGGAGTGTTGAGGCCGCAGAACTAAAAGCATAGAGCCCAAAGAAGATTTTAATTGTGACCTCAAAATCAGTTTATTAGTTTGGAGAACTGGTGAGAAACATTTAGAGTGGCAGGGTTTTTGTAACCAGACTTTCACCTGCAGCTAAAGTTTGCGTGAGATTGTATAGGTTCTAACAGCTCCTCGATCCTCGATTAATTTCATAATGGGGGTACCAATTTCCTAAAAGTGAAAAATTAATTCAGATGTTGACGCCTTGTATAAATTCACAGTTTGGTACACTTCTGAAGTTCCAAGTGGCACGGGTGGTGAGAGAGACACGTACACAAACTTTTGAACAGGAGCATTTATTAAAATCAAAGGTTAAAAACATGAGCTGGTGTTACACTGGTAAAAACAAGGTGGCTGGCTCACAATCCAGTCCGGTGTCAAAAAGAGGAGTCCACTGTGAGAATCTCGGTGGGCAACTCACGAGAGAGAACTTCCCTTGGTGCTCTGGTCCAGTTGCGAACTCTCTCGATTCAGTGTCTCGGGCCGGTTGTGTAGATGGGCATCAACTTGGATCACACCAGGGGACGCAAAAAAAAAAAAAAACATGCAAACTCCTTCCAGGAAGATCACTGGCGAGCCTCAAACCAGCAACTGGTTAAAACAAGATACTTAATCTTCATGTCAATAACACTCCTAACTCTGTATTTATTCCTGTGTCATAACTGCCCAAAAGTTTCCCATTGCTTATTTATATTTTAAGCACATCTCTGTATGTGTAATGACATTAAATGATTAATAACCACCATTTTTTATTCATTTGTTCTTTGAAAGTCATTCTGTTTGAGTTTCAGTTGACCTACTAGAGTGTGGGCGCTAACAATCGACAGGGAGTGTTTCTGAATCATGTTCATGGCCCTTTGTCTCTTTCCATGGGGATTGTACATTCAGATAATGAGGCACCGGGGGAGATGTATACGAGGTTTCTTCCACCAAACAGTGGAATGCTTTTTCCTGTGTGTTTATGCTCATATATATATGTATAGGATCGCTCATTTAACTTGTTAAACATTCCAGTGCGGTTCCGCCTTTGTTCAGATTCTGCAATCAATGATCATTCCGGAACCTTGATGTTTTGTCTCTTTCTGGTTTCAGCTCTCTCTCTCTCTCTCTCTTTCTCTCTCTCTCTCTCTCTCTCTCTCTCTCTCTTTCTCTCTCTCTCTCTGGGGGAGGAATAGTTTGAGAGCTAATCCCTAATCACAGCTTTAAATGTCCAGTTTGGTAACTGCTCGGTAGCAAATCCGATCTTCTAAAATTGCACGAAAAGGGAGAGACATGTGGGCTTAAAAACTCCTGAGGATCACAGGGCTCTCACATGAACCTGTGAAGGAGTGTAACACAAACATTAGTCACATGGGGAGAAAGGTCTCCGCTTACGGTGAAATGTCAGTCATCTGGTTCACCACAAAACAAAGTGCAATTTGAACACCGTTAATATTAAGAGTAATATCGATGTGTAGACATCTAATCCATTCACTCATTTTTTTTTATTTTTTATTTTTTAATAAAGCTCCTCTTTTTGCCTAGTACCATACTCAAAAGGAATTTTAAATCAGCCGAGAGGGGAAGGATTTAAAATAACCCTAAATGGTAATTGAGGCTGTGAATGTGTTGGTACTGCTAAAAAGAAATGCAAGGATGGTTGTTTCACTCTAACCATCAGACAGAATAAAAAGTGCAGCATGCAGCCCGCATCCCGAAGGCCACTTTTCTCTCTCTAAATGATAGTTGTTGGGTGTATATTTAGAACGGTACCCTGGGCCAAGACAGCTCAGCTTTTCTTGCAGCCACACACCACCAAGAGCTGTTGTGGCACCCATTTCAAATGTTATTTGAATGACATCTCAAATAAACCAGTCAGCACCCTCTCCATCTATTGTAAGCAGAGTATGTGCAATAATGATGGTGAATTTAATCTAGACAATAAATATTTTCTAATGAAAATGGGATTGGAATTAAAGGTTTAATTGTAGCTGTCGAACTGTATATTGGGATGTCACATTTCGAGTTACTGTGATGTATATAGATGCATACCTCAACGCCATGTTAATATGAGATGCAGCAATAAACTTTTATCAAGAAACAAAGTGTGCCAGAATTTAGCGCTGCCCTTTAGCTAAGATGTATTTTTCAAGCTATAATACAATCAAATCAGACCCTGACTTTCTTGGCAAATATATTTGGAATGTTTGTAACTAAATTGTTTTGTTTACATTTTTACATTTTCTATTAATAGCTTTTCAGTGTTCTGATGCATTGCAAATGTACATTTTCTCTGATTTTATTGTCGATATAAAGCACATCACAGAATATGCAAGTTGTCATCATTTAGATTATAATAGTTTTTGTTTTATTTTTATATTGTTTAAACAACAGAGCATTGTGGGTGATCTACTAATGTACATGACTACTTGAGTCAATATTCTTTATATCTGCAATTCATTGGGACAAACATCCAGGGCCGCTGCTGGTCACATGGGTGCTCTGTGCGGTGTGCCAAAAATGCGCAACTTGGAATAATTAAAAAATGTTCCCAATACACAATTCACCCATTACGCTTTTAGCAAACAAATACAAAAAAAAAGTTCAAGATGGAATAATTTAAAAAAATCTCCTTCAATAGTATGAACACAATAGTATAATGCTAACAATAGCATTACACGTCTTGTTAAGGTGGACCGGGAAGCTTCAATGAGAAGCTCGATCCAGCTCTTATATATTCTTGCAGTTATTTAAAAATATAATATACATGCAGATATATGCAAATAACAATAGTAATGTATTATTAAAACATAGCTATTAAATTTTTTTTGTATGTGCAAATGGGATAATGGCGTGCTAAATGGTAGTGTGCAGTGCTACACTGCAAACCTAATAATGATCCAGAAAGTGAATGGAAGAGTCGATGTAAATGCTCTTATCTATGTTAGAATTGTAATGCTAGGTCTATGGGTCTACAGCACCAACTTCATGTGGAGTAGGCGCCTACCAAATCATGCGAATGGCGTTTTTGATCACTAAAAATGGCTGACACTTAAACATCCAACGCTGCAGGTGGTTTTATTATTTTGATATTCTGTTTCATTCTGAAATTGTACACCTGCCTTCATGTTATGTTTATTTACTCAAAACATAGTATGCAAGTTTTAAAGTTTATTGAAAAATACAGAACAAACACCCAGTTATTTAAAGTCTGTTAGAATTCCACTTCATTAGACTAATTATCCATTAAATACAGTCTCCGTTTTGGTTCAAAATCTATGCTTTGTGCCTCAGAAGAGCTGTTCCTGAATCAGAGAGGAGGAGCTTTATTTTGTGATGTCTGGCATCAAGTCATGTTTAATAAAGCCTGACTGATTACACCGCTTGAGATTAGGCTACTGCCATAAAGAAACCAAGCTTCCATCAGACTATTGGATTTTTTAGGCAGGTTGTCTATTGAACTCCTAAGGATATCTGTGAAAGAAGGGTGTCTTTGATTTCCTGTCTCTGTTTCTTTGTCTTGATGAGAGATTGTCCCAGCTTGTTGTTTAAGCCACTTTTCATTTTGTGCCTCACAAAACCGACCAGAAGAAATGGCGTCAGTGTTTAAAATTCAAAAGATTCCTTGTGTGTCGACGTCTGACTGTGTTTACAGCGTTAACCAGTATGTTTCTGCTGCATGTGTGCAGGTTTTGAGCTGCTCTATCAACCAGAGGTGGTTCGACTCTACTTGTCACTGTTGACAGAAAGCCAGAACTACAACACACTAGAAGCAGCCGCCGGTGCATTGCAGAACCTCAGTGCTGGACAGTGGACAGTAAGTGTACTCCTTTCTGATGAAAAGGGCATCAGTTATTACACAGTGAACCACAGGAGTCTCTGCATGCACCGGTACATGAGCCAATCACAGCGGCTGTTTTGAATTAAATAAGAATTACACGACCCACCTATTGTTTAATTTTGATTTTAAATATGTTGTATAGGTTTCAAAATGTTATTAGTTTTTGGTTTTAAATGAACATTGTAAAAGTTATGCCTCTTAATTTGTAAGGAAATTAAAATGTGAGAATTCTTTCAGTTTCATTTAACAGATACCAAATCGCTGCCATCAGTGCCATCTAGTGGTGAAAGGAAGTACAAGACCTGTGATATGGCTTGTGTTAAAGTTCTCTGGCACCTAAAAAAGCACAATGAAACAAAACATGATTGGAACAGTTTATAAGGTTTAGGAGAGATTCATCTGTATGACCCTGTCTTTGCTTTTTGGGGGGATTGTTTTGTGTCGACACTTAATTTTTGTTATAAAACAAAAACTGTTCATTCTCAGTGAAAAAATGTAATAATCGGAATTGTATTTTTTTTACCATTTCAGGTTTGTTGTGGAATTACTGTGTAATGTAATGAAAAAAATATTTGTTAAAAAAATAAGGTGGAGTTGTACAAAAACGTATAACAAGCATTGCCACAAAAACTATTTTGAAGGTATCTTATTAGAGCAAATTTCAAAGTAGTAAAAAATGTTCAGAAATGCCCCAGATTATGAGATGTCTGGTTAGATGATATTGGGGTGTCAGTCCCAGCGGACTAATTCTGTTTACCAGTTTATGGTCCTAACTTATTGTGGAAGTACATTACAGTGTTTCCCCTACCATTCAATAGGAGAGACACCCCACCCCCTTAAAGACTGACTAGTGTGTGACTAGATATTTCACTAATATCTCACCATGCATAAAGTTGGTCTAAAGGGTGCTTCATATTTGAATTAAATGCTGATAGATACAAAGACAACTTTGCAGACCCCCATGATACCCTTTTTAACATCTATTTCTGGGGTTCTTGGAGACATTTGGAAACTGTTGTTGTGTCTCACGAAGCAGCTTTGGCTGTCTTCACCCAGCATAAGCTCAAATGTCACACTCAAGCTGTGTTCCAGTCCATGCACATGTACTTTTAAGGGTGCAAAAGTGATGCAATGTTGCACTGATCTAAGGAGGTAGAGCAAAGGAATGTGAGGTATGGAGGAAGAGTCTATCAAGTCAATCCATCATATGGCAGATGCCCCGGGAGTATGGGGGTGAAATTTCATCAGTTTCTCTAGCAAGTTACAGCTGGAATGCTTATGGTCTGGTGGAATGTAATTGCTGGGGAGAGGTTGTTGGGTATTTTGGACTTCAATGAATAGATTAACTACTTTAGTTTTATGCTAAATTGCTACATTTGAAACCGTGTAAGAATCCTGGTTTGCTGTTCTTGAGCAAGATTAACTACTTGTAATATCTGTCCAAGCTCTTGCTGCCCTTAACTCCTCGAATAACTGTAAATACTGCTTTTAGTTGAACCTTTTTTTTATTATATTCATACATATTATGTTTGTGTGTAGATGCTCAAGATTCTGTTGATAAATGAGCAATGTCAGTCTTTGCTGAATGGCCTGTTAAAACGGATTATAAATATTGACCAGTTTTCAGCTGAGCTTCATTATGTTTGCTTGAGTTGTGAAATTCAGTCTGATATCCTTGCACCCACAGTCATGTGTGGAGGTTCTTACTTCCAGACCTTTAGAGGAAAATTTCTGAATAAACTAAAATAAGGGTCAAAGCAAAGGTCTTGCAGCCTCCATATGCATTCACATGTTCACGACACAATCCTTGTCGTTTGGGTTGTTTCTATCCATTTCTAGTTTGGCATTTAAAGCAAAGAAATTTTCCTTTTAGTCTTTTTGCTATTCTGATTATAGACTCACTACCATCCTCTAGTTGTAAGAATGGGTTGTTGCCCTAAATTAATTCTTTTCTGGGTTGTGAGATTAACCCTAGATTATGTGTAAGAAGTGAGCACTAGTCCACCAAAACACACAGTTGTGAAACAGATTCCTTTAATGGGAGATTTGTATGACCCTCCATATCAACCTCATATGCATATCCTTGCACAGAGGAGAGATGGACCCCAAGTGGACTTGTTTTGTTTTTTACCTTGCCACATTCTGTCAGTTTTTGATCACACATCTGTGTTCTAATTTCTGCAGTGGTCAAACTACATCCGGGCGACGGTACGAAAGGAGAAGGGTCTGCCAATCTTGGTAGAGCTCTTGCGTTCGGACTCGGACAAGGTGGTTCGAGCTGTAGCCATCGCTCTGAGGAATCTGTCCATCGATCGTCGCAACAAAGACTTGATTGGTAAGTTCTTGGCAAATGTTTCTAGGTTAGAAATCTTCCCATACATTTTATTTACTCGTGTATTCCTGGTGAGGTTGAAGGGGTTCTGAGGGTGATCTCAAGATTGAGGTCTATGGTAGGGCAATCCAACTAGTAGGCAGCAGGGTTTACTGCCTAATGGCAGATGTCACATGACCATTCAGTTTAATGGGAATTCAGGGTTACTTGGAACGCACTCAATAACAGGGACACAGTTCGTACACAAATATCAGGTAAATGTGTGGACTCCATTAGACCCGAAAAGTGCCTGTTAACTTGCCCGTTAAATACTATAAAGTTGAATTAAATTCCTTTGTATGTGTGACTGGCGAAATATGAAATTGTGGTATTCTACAGAATGTTTAAGCATTGTTTAGGCACCCTAACCCTATTATTTTTGGCAAACTGTGAAATGTATGGGGTTTTTTTTTAGACGAGTTAAATAATTTTACCTATACTTTTTTCACACCAAATGTTAGAAGGGAAAGAGGTTAACACTCATTTGAAAGTGGAGGGATCCATCGTTTCATGTCAGCATGGTGCAATTCCCATCCTGGTGCTACACTTCCTTTCAAATCAGCGATGTAAGAACCCATGATTCCTTCCAAAAATGTAGCGTCTTGCGATTATTGATCTGTACCTTAAACAACGCAAGGTCCATGTGTAATACAATGACTGTACAGATGTTAACAATCATTTTATCTTTAAAGCTGATATCCATAAATAATACACAAAGCATCTTGCTCAGATATCCTCATTTCAGTTACCGCTCACTTTCTATTCTTCGCCTATAGAATCTCAGAATACTGTTCTCTGATCTTCAGGGAGTTACGCCATGAGGGATTTGGTCAGTAACCTGCCGAGCGGACAGCAGCGGCCAGCCAAGAACCTAGAGGAGGACACGGTTGTGGCCATCCTCAACACCATCCATGAAATCATCACTGACAGCTCAGAGAACGCTCGCTCTCTCATCACAGCTCAGGCTATAGACAAGCTCGTAGCCATCAACAGGACCAGGTCAGAATGCAACGGTTCTTCCAAAATATGAAGCCAACACTACAGCAACCAGTAATCATTAACAAAGCTGGTGTAGCGAAATATTTGATCAGTGTAACCATCTAACATTAGTTTGGATCCTTGTTTGCTTGCAAGAGTTTCAGCTCTTTGAAGTGTCTTATTTTTATCAGAACACATGTCGCCTTTAATCTACGAATGTGGAATAAATGAATAATAAATGGCGCAGTGCTTTAAATATCAAACATATGAGGCACGTCAGGAGGGTAAGCCATATGTTAAACAAACCTCCATACTTTTGCATGTGACCTCATTTAAATCTTCTTGTCTATTAAACTATTTCTGTCTGGATTTTTGTTACCCATAACTAAATGTTGATTGCTGTATATGGAAGGGCTCTGAAGATGCAGCTTTTGAAGTGTCGGGCCTTGGTAATTAAGTGTGGATCACTTTATAAAGAAAAAATGTAACAAGAAGAGATGGCTTTGAATGTGAGAGTCGTTCCGGTGGGCTCTGGATTGCTTTTAACTTTAGTTCCTTGCATGTTTGTGCATTGCAGCCAGTCAGCGAGGGAGACCAAAGCTGCTTCTCATGTCCTGCAGACTGTTTGGAGCTATAAGGATCTCAGAAACACATTGACCAAGGACGGCTGGAATAAAACACACTTTCAGGTAAATCAAATATTTATTTGAAGACAAGCCCGAGTAAAATTAAACATTGATATAGTGGCATTTTGCTTGGAATTAAACTTTTTAATCTCTGCAAGAGTGCCCTGTGCAAAAGTATTTGATTGAAGTTTTTATTTTGAGTAGACTTTATTAAAAGCAAACAGGACTATCGAAAATGTGTTTCTATAAATTTAAAAATACATTTTTAGAACATTAATTAGTTGTAATTGTACATGTTTAAACATGTGAATTTAATACTAATATCATGAGGGAGGGAGATTGTAGAGAAATGAAGGTCTGTTTATGTTTGGTAAAAATATTATGACATCTCTAACTGCTTCCTAGCAACCAAATTGTTTACCATAGCAACCAAATTTTCAAATATCTTAGCTTTGGTTAATGAGAAAGACTTGGGAATTGGTTTATGTAAGTTATAGTGACTAAGGGAACATTATACTGTGTCACTGACCCCTCCATAGCATACCACTATCTCAGCTAAGGAAAATTATAGACAGCGTGGAGGTTGGTTTATATCATGCGGAACATTGAATCAAGTCACTGGCCAAAGTTCTATCTTGGCAACCAATCCTAGAAAAAGGCGGTAACTATCAAAACAGGTTTGAAATGTTTCTAAAAGCTTCTTTGTTTTACAGCCCATAGCGACTGGAACTCCAAGAGGATCCAAGAGCTGCAAGCCTGGCTACGACGACACCACGCTACCCTTGATGGAGAAGAACCAAGGTTCGCTTTTACAAGCATTAATACAGATTCTACACACTGCTTGCTGATGACAGCAGCAGGTCTGGGAGCTCTGGGGAGCTCTGGAGATTCAGGTGCACCTGAGCAAGTGAAGTTTTTTAAAACTCCTTGGCTTTCTGTGTTTTAACACGTGTTCGAATGCTTGATCCTTCACCTGCACAGCTGAGCTGGCGTGTGCAGCTGCCCCTTATCCACTGCTCTTATCGGTCATTTGAGCAGTCCCTATTACAGAGACTGATTTATGGGGGACCGACAGCAGAGTAATGGCCCTCGGTATAGCAGCTCATTATTCGTTCAGTCCCAAAGAAAATGATGGTAAATAACTCTGGGGATACATTGCAGTGTTTCTAGGAGGTAGAACGACAGCTTTGGATGTGTTTCTGATTAGGATGATTCTGATACTTGAACATTTGATCCACTCTGTGGTACCACATTATTTACTCTTGAATAATAATCAAATTTATTTAAGGCGCCTATACAAGGAAGTGATAATGAAATCTGGTAAATACCCCAACTATAATTTCATAAAATCCACAAAATCAAACAATCCATCTATATTTTGCTTCTAGAGCAAAGGTCTGCCCAAACAGGAAGTTCGTTAGGCTGGTTCCTTAATGAATAAGTTGTTAGGAAATCTGTTCCAGTATGTGGGTCTCTTCACCGATTAAGGTTAAAGAGTGGTTTGTAAAGATAAGGTCTGAAATGTACTAAATCACCAAGTTTTAATAGCTTTATATTTTAAAAGCAATTTGCTGCCTGACTGGAAGCTAAAAGCAATTTTGCAGAATAGGTGTGATATGATCATGCCTAGAGGTACTGGAGATCATCCTTGCTGCAGCATTCCGGATGAGTTGCAGTTTATGCTTTTCTAGAAGCGTGCTACATACACTCACTGGACACTTTTTTTGGTAAAAAGATGTCCAGCCTGGCACTAGTATTGTGTACCTAATTAAGTGGCCGGTAATAAAAATTACTGGTTGCCAATGAAGGTAGAATTGTAGCTTCTAAAAGAATAATTGTAGAGCTGACAGTTCAAATATTTGTTCTACCTCAGAACCAAGCACCAAAGTCCTTATTTTTAAATCATAAAAAGATTTCATATAGTCCCAGAAAAATCCAGCCTGTAAAATGCTTTGCAGGCAACAGAGAGTGTAGCAGTGAGGATATGATTCCTATGGATGAACTCGGTCCAGGTAAGGCAGCGTCGGCATGTCGGCTACAACTAATACGGTTTAATCTGTGTGTTTTCACTCTTCTGGATATTCCTTCCCGGAAGAGTCTCAGTCCAACGCTATCTGTAAACCCCACTTTTAATCAGATGTTTGTAGTGTTATGTTGCGGGGCGATAAAAATGTGTTGACCAGAGAGCAGCAGCTCTTCGCTCTGCCATCGTCTCTCTGATCTTCTCCACTGGGGCAGCAGCTCCTCATAATAATTGGACAGAGGCTGCGGATCCCTGCTGCTTGAGTGGCCAGAGGGAGGAACGGGATGAAAGTGCTGTCTGTGGGAGATGGCTGACTTACAAACACACACTCACACCATAATCACACACTCTGTGGAGAATTTGTGAACATCTGGCATCAAATTCTCTGAAACCACTGCAATAAAGGCCCCTGTATTAATCATTTGAGATGATGCTTAACTTAAAAATTAAATAAATAAATGCAGTTATTTTACTGTTGACACTATAAATATTGTACATTTTTGTAAATGGCACATTCATAACTAATTTCTATTCGTAAAGTAAAAATTTTGTTATACTGTTAAGGGGTTTATTAAACAATATAAAATTAATTTGCAGTTCAGGTTTTAATCTAAGAATTTTTTTATTAATTTCTTTTCATACAATTATGACCATTTTCTCAGAAACCTGACTTTAATCCAACAATCATTAGACTTTACACAGACTCTCACCGTTTTTCGCTTTCAATTTAGAATGAAGACATTTATCAATCTGACTTTTTTTTCTTAATTTAATTCTGACTATTTTGACATTATTAACTTTTTTAACACAGGCCTTATTTTATCATCAATTTCACTTTTGTTTCAAAATTTAAAAACTAAGTTTTTTTTGTCGGCTTGACTTTTTTTTTAATCTTCATTTAATACTGACTCTTCTCTCTGTGTTCTGACTTTAAGCTCATAGCCCCCTTTTTTTATTTTTTTTGCAGAAATCCCTTTTTTCAATTATGACTTTTTTTTTCTCCCCCCATACTGACTTCTAACCATTTTCTCTAAGAATTATAACTTTGCACAGACTTCTTACATTATTTTCTCAGCAATTTTACTTTAATTTCAATATAAAGGTTTTTTTTTTTTTTTGGCCTGGCTTTTTATCGTTACTTAATTCTGACCGTTTTCTCCATAGTCTGACTTATAGTTCTCATAGTTCACTTTATTTTCTGTAAATTATTTTTTGTTTGAAATCCTTTTTTTCCTGTAATTTATCATTTCCTCAGTTCATATAATTGTGAACATTTTCTCTTGCGTCTGACTTTAAGCTCAGAATTATAATTTTTATTTCTTACATTTTTTTTTAAATCTTAGAAATATATGCGGCAGCAAGATGCAAGCATTTATTTCTGTCTTTTTCTTATCAGACGACTTACTTTAATCTAGGTATTCTGAATAAAAGTGTGAATCAGGTGTACCAATAAAATGTGGGCAGATTTATTCTGGGAATATTGTGTTATCCAATTTATGAGGCCAAATTTAGTGGCCTTCCGGTGCAAAAAAACAAAACAAAAAAAACTTCACTTTAAATAAGTCAGCAACAATTATATGAAAAAAAATCCTTATACAACTGCTTATGGCCCAGGAAACATGCTAAAAGTGCTTCCCTGCTTCTCTTCCCCACCCCACCTCTCAATAGATGGCTATTCCACCATTGACCAGCGAGACAGAGACTGCAAGTACAAGAACAGTGACATGTCGTCGGATCTGCAGGAGCGGGAACCACTAAAGGTCAGAGCACTCTTCGGTGTGTTTAATCTGAGAAGACTCTCAGCATGACAGCTGCCATTGCAAGAGCCGCGAAACCCTGTCTAATTGGCTGCTTCAACCACTAACCAGTTTTCAGAGGAAAGAGAAGTCATTTATAGAGTTTAACTAGACAGCAGCGGAAGACTTTATAGCTTTGCTACCAGGTTAAAAAAAATATCAACTATATTCTAAATGATATTATTATTAATAACACTTGATTTATTTTATGATTCGATTGTATTTCAACTCAGTATGGTCCTAAATTGATCTCTTGGAAACCTGTAGATGGTTGGCTCAAGCCTAATATAAAGCTCCTGTGTTACCCGAATGTTATGCTTCAGAATGTAATCGCTCACCATTGTGGATCCATTGCTCAATTTCCCTTCTGCCACAGATTTGAAGCTATGGTTGACTTGAATTTCAAGAAGCTTGTGTTCTCCATTCCCCCTCTTGAATTAAGAAGGACCAAGCTCTTATTTCAGGCGAGTTATTAGCCTAGCAGGAGTCTGTCCCATTTAAAGATGAGTGTTCATGGACACAAAAACGTTCTGGGGCATCTTAGTGAGCGTTAGTTTTATAACTCAACCGTAGATCTAAAGATTAAATGAGTGGCACATTTATGGATTCAATCTTCGTCATTGTTTGCAGTATGTGGAGAGAGCGGTGGAATACGGCACAGTATCTTAAATAATGCAAAAGAGCATGGATAATTTCCATTAATTCAGTTCTGCATGCATTTTCTTCTTCTAAAGCTCCTAACTGTTTATTTCCCCCTTGAGCTTCCCTGCAGCGAGGACTAACTCTGGCTTTCTCTGTGTTTGTGTGTGAACTCTTGGTTTTGCTGCTGTGAATCCCTCTGCAGAATGACACAAATAGGAAACACTATGTCAGGAGCAACAGGCCGACTGTCAGTCTGGTGGATGCTTGTGATGTTAAACCTCAGCCTGTTGACTCCTGGGTATAAATGCATGCATGGTAGGTCTTCTGCGTTTGATTTGGACATTTTCTGTTCTTCATGCAATTGCGTCTGAGCTTCATTATCATTTGCTCTGCCTTACCCAGAGCGGGGCACTGTCTGAGAATATTCCAAAGCCATAACTCCCATTTGATGAATTTGAGTTTTCTTTAGCACAAAAGTGGTTTAAGGAAAATCTACATTATCTCTTCCAAAATTTCATAAAATTTGGAGAGTGATTTACTCAAAAAGATAAAAACTAGGAATGGTTTTTTTTTTCACTCAAAGGTGGGTAGTCTTAAATTAATTCCCAAGTTAAAACTTAAACACAAGGAACAGTAGCTTTAATAAATAAAAAATCTCAAGTAAAGTTTACTCTGAATTTTAAGGGAAATGCTACTGACTGTTTATTTATATAATCTCAAATTAAATAGGATACTAGTATTTTTAATTTACAAATATTGAGTATTTGTACTTTCATCATCGACACTGGCAATTTTTTTTTTTTATTTTTAGAATATATCATGTTATTTGTTAAGATGCTTTTAGCTAAAAGGTACTCATGTGTTAACAGCAAAGATGCTAACAATGAGCAATTTAAGCAGCCATAATTAGCTCACATGTACTTACATAAGCATTAACTTTTGATTCAGCCTTAATTAAATGGTTAAACTGGGAGAAATCTACATATTTAAGAGTCGCAGGATTTTAAATATAAGTATATTTGCACCGAAGACTCATCTATTTAGAAACAAACCTCCATTTTCAGATTTTTAAAAGGCAGTGCTCCAGTCTTGATTTGGCTTCATTAACCTTCATTCAGTTTCATTATTATCCCTGAAAAATACCTGCTCTTCATCATGATACTCTTTATCACTTTCTGTCTCTCTCTCTCTCTCTCACTCTCTCTCTCTCTTTCTCTCTCTCGCTCTTTAGAAACCATGATCTGTTGAACGCTGGTCATTAAAACCAGCTTGACTTCAAGGACAGTTTTCATTCCTCACACAAACTTGAATTAAATGTTTTCTTTTCTCTCAGTTTCTTAAATCATATAGTCCTCCATTGTCACTTTCAAGTTCACTTCACTGCTGAGGCGGCACAGAACTGGCTTTAAGGTGTCTACACAAGCTGTTTATCACCAAGACAGACTTTTGTGAAGGAATGATTTTCCTTTTAAAACTTTACAATATGCTCTACTAAATGACCTTTACATTTAGATTGTTTGGGAGCCTTGAATTTTTATTTTTTAATATATATTTTTAAGCACTACCCCAGCTTTTTATAAATATTTTTTCATTATATTACACAATAATTCCACAACAATCCTGAACATATACAAAAGATACAAGAGAAGTTTTTAATTTAGTGCTGTCGATCGATTAAAAAAAATCAAGTAATTAAAAGAGAAAATCTGATATTCTGATTTATGATGCAATAAACCATTAATATCCTCCAAATTACCTGTTGGTTTGAAAGCAATACACAAAAAGCTGTAGCTGTTAAACTTTTTTTTTTTTAAATACGTCAACTATTTCAAATTAATCACATCCATTAAAGCTCTAATTTTGACAGCACTAATTAAATTGTTATTTTATAAATGCATTAATCTCAAAAATTCCGAAGAAAAGAATTTTTATGTTTCATAATAAAAATCCTAATTTTATAAAATTTCATGAGGTCAAAACAATGTCAAAATTGTATGAAAAAAAGACAAACCTCCCGCAAACCTTAAACACCGTTCCAAACACTTTTTGTGCCATTGGGCATTTTTGTGCCAAACTTTGAAGAACATGAGCTATATCACAGGTATTGTACTTCTAAGAGTAATCCATTCTCTTCACCAATAGATGGCACTAATGGTTCCGTATAAAGGTCTGTAAAATGAAACTGAAAAACGATTTCACATTTTTATTTTATTTAAATGGCAACTTGTCATAACTCTCGTAACGTTGTTTGAATTCAGAAATAACAAAGCTAATAACCTTTTTGAAACCTATACATTATATTTGAAATCAAAAGTCATGTCATTTCTACTTAATTCCAAACAGCCGCTGTGATTGGCACATGCACCAGTGCATGCAGAGACTTCTGATGGTTAAAGAAACAACAGTTCTGTATAAAGACCCCTTATTGCATGTCTAGTCTTGTCTTTTGAAGTGAAACTTTTGTAGAAATATGTCTCATGACTCTGTCTTTGTCCCGGCTACAGGCTTAGCATCAGCGCTACATCTTTAGCACACAAGGATTTCACGCATCACCACTGCCATTAACCGCAGAACTCTCCGGAACACACTCGTCTCAAGACTTTGGCCCGGAGAAGTACACAATCATTCAAAGGCCAGTTTTTCAATTGCTCAGCAAGTGAAAAAAGGAAAAAAAATGTTTAAAAGAAGAAAAAAAAAACACTTTTCACATGTACATTCCCACTGGATATAGTGTTCCCAGGACTCTTGGATGGATTATGGATGGATTGATTTTACAGGAAGTGCAGTTGTGGCCGTGGATGTGCTTTAGGAAGAAATGGATTGGGTTGAAGAAGAAGTAATAAGGTGGAAAACTATTTTTATGTCAAGAGAAAAATCTATATATATATAATTTTGCCTTTATTACTTTTGTGGTGTTTTTTTTCTTTTGCCTGATTGCCGTTTTTGTGGTGGATCCGTTTTCCCCAGGAGTGCAGTGAATGGTAGGGGTTCGTTTCCATGTAGTTCAGCTTTAAAGAAAGTTTGGGATTCTAGAAGAAAGGGACAAAGAATGTTTCTGGTGGTTGTTTGAGGAGTTGTGGGGGCACTTACAAATGATTCTGAAATGCACGCTTTTGCTGTTTCTGTGTGCTTTATAAAGCAACTTCGAAGACTTGCGATCACTGTGTTTGCTTTTTCTCACTGAAGACTGTTTTTCTGCTCATGCTGGAGCCGAAGGGATGAGCGCTGCTGGATTTGTTCTGCTGATGTTGAGGTGCTGATGCATGCTGGGTAACACTGGCAACAGATCAGTTTGGGTTATTTAACACAGGTAATGATGAAGAAATCGATTTGTTCATATGTAGATTGGGTGACTGTCTGAGAATTCAATTGTTTTGGAAGAAAAGTAGATTTTACAAACATTTTCTATTTTTGTTGTTTTATAAATGTATATTAGGTTACATATAAAGAGTGTGGGGGAGGGGGGGGGTCTCAGTCCTCTTTATAACATTGGAAGAAGTGACTCTTACAGTACAGAGCACATTCAGTATTCCCAACATAACGCATGGCCATGTTTGTATAAAACGAATCACAATATAATAAAAACGTTAAAGGCTTCGGTAAATGTGGATCGAAGGCTGCAGAGTCGTTTTCCTTCTCTATTTATATTTATCATTTTATATTTTGTCTCCAGTGGTCTCTTTGTTGGTTAAAAAAATACTCCAAAATATCTGATTGGTTTACAGGCTTAACAGGAATGACGAAGAGGAATCAGGGATAGACCTTTAGAGATGTGACCCAAGGTTAAAATGAGTAATTTAAGTCAATTTTAATTAAATATTAATACACCAAAAAAGAACCTTTATAAGCAAGACCATAAACACCCACAGATCAAAAATGTTTGAGTTAACTCCAATCCAATCACAGAAATGCTATAAAAATACACTGTAAATCGTCTGAATTTAACATTAAATACAGTAAAATGTATTAAAAAAATAATACAAAAAACATACCTGATATTTGCAACTTGCAATAAACGTAGAATTTACTGTTAGAATCTGAAATTAGTTGTACAGATAAAGAAATTAAATGTACAGTATTAGTTAAAAACATGAAAATACAGTTTACAGCTGTACACTGAATTAACATATAAAGGAACACATTCCATTTATGAGCATATGAACTCTCAGTGAATGTACGTTATTTCTTTCCAATATACTGAACTATAGAATCAGAATGGCTTAAAATATACACTGTAATTAATTAATTGATATATTTTAAAAAACAAAGCAAATTGTTTTCTGTTCCTTCGTGGAATGTTGGGTTACATCAGTAACTTTAACATTCCCTTGCGGTCGATAACTTCAATAGGGCTTTTCACACTGCACTTAATCCAGAGTTATTGGTGTTATAAACATCTTTTAAGTCTGAATAAAGACATGTTTCACACCTGTAACTGAGGAATGGCTTACAGGAGCAACCCATAATTTCTGAGATGAGGGTGCAACTGTAAACAATGACTCTACGCTACAACTAAAGTAGTCTCTCGAAATTTAAATAAATGTTCAGATACCCAATTGTTTTTTTTTTGTTTTTGTTTTTTTTTTGCATTTGTGTTAAAACAGCTTAAAACAGCTGATGACCTATGCTGCAACATTAAAAAAACTAAAGTGGAAGTGGTGTGTTGCCTGATGTAAGTCCAATCAGGTACAGTGACACTGCAAATATGCAAATTAGAATGTTAACCTGGGGGTTTAGGTATGTGCAGTGTGCAACGTGATTTTTTTTCTACGTATAGTATTACAATATGTTGTTAATAATACGCTCATGGGAGCATCCAAACAAATCACACAGCTGAGAATCTGACAAAAAAAAACGCAACTGGTATTTTTTTTTTAACAGTAAAAAATTTACAATTTGTTTTTTCTATGGTATGGTTGGGTTTTCCCTGGAAATCCATGGCTGTGATGCATTTTGCATCCAAATGTGATGTCACGAAATGCAGTATTTCCTACTGATTGACCAATATGCTCATTTGTACATAAAACTGTGAATTCTAAAATTTGGGTCATATTTGAATATGTAAAATCTGAACACCCTATTTTGAGACCCAGCTTATGCCCAGACATTTGAGCATCGGGCTGCAATACTGTCTTTCAATCAAGAGATGGCAGCACTTGAAAGTAGTAGAACACTTCTTAAATGTTGTGTTCGTTTGATTTAATTTCTGTAATTTTACAAGTTTAAGCTACCACTGTACATAAATTTAATTCATTGTTCATTGGCCACATAAACACACTAATTGGATTTTACTCCTTGTCATTTAAAAAAATACTCCATGGTTTTGCTTTAGAGTGAGTTTTGTCATGTGACCGTGTAACACTTGTTAGCTGTGCTTTTACCCTGCAGTCCTAAAAAAGGTGTGTTTTTAATTAACTTGTTGAGGTTGATTGATCTAATTTGACTTTCTGTTCCCCACTGCCTTTTAAAAGAATGCAACCAAAGCTTTGGTACCACATACAGCAGCAGTACTTGAGGTTCCTGGACTGTGAATCACAGTGTATATTTATAGAAGAAAAAAACAATGTGATGGGTTCAAGAGAAGACTACCTTTGTAGATATCCCTCATTCAGAGCATCAAAGTCGGTTTGTGTACAACTTGGTAGCAAATGTGTTTGTAACAATCATGTGCCTTAACCTTTTTCCATGTTAGAGAAACCAAGAGTGTTTTATATGTTTTACTGGTCCCCAACCGTCTCAATCGAACACTCTCCTCACATATTCACTCACTCTGTGTTCTCAGTGTAGTCTTGACTGCTGGTGGGTTTTGCCTTGTACTACAATGTATTATACACATTTAAAAGAGAGAGACAATAAAAGGGTTTGGTTCTGTGGTTGAGGTTTCTAAAGCTCAAGAACAATTCCAGTCACCGAATGTATTGTTCATTTTACTAATATCTTCAAGAGACTTGCTCTGTTAAAGTGAGATACAGGTTTGTAGAGAATCACGTTGGTGTGTTTTCAATAAATCATGCCTGAAAAGTGAATGCTCTGTGTGCTTTATCGCATTTATGACCACAGTCTTTTGTTTTGAAACGGCAAACTGAAACAAAGCAGAAATGAGAGACTGCAGCAACTTATTGCATCTAAAGTTGGAGCCACTGCGTTATCAGGAACTGTGCCTTTAAGATCTTTAGTTTATACCTCAAAAATTCACTAAATATTCATAGTTTGTACCTTTAATGGTACATTGTTAGTTCACGGGTGTTTATAAAGTTGGACCAACACTACAAAATTTGTATTAAAACCAAGAGCTTATTGTGTATAAGTCTCAAAGTGTGTTAGACTGGTGACCAGTGTACCTCTCACCAGGTTAACCAGCAGACCCACGTGACCCCGAAAGAAAAAGTAGAAATTTTTCTATTTTTCACGATGTCCTGTGATGTCATAAGTGAAAGGTAAGCCAGCTACATTTGCCATTCAAAACAATTGAAACGTTGTCTACTTTTGCTGACTTTAGCCAAAATTTAAAATCAGAATGTAAAAATTGGAGGGCAGAATTGATGTACGGTCGCTGCTAGGTCACATGACCAAACTGCATGGGTAGAAAGTATTTTGTGTGATCAAATCTTGCAGATTCATACATAATCATATGAAATAGTTTCAATCTACTCGTCATTGTTCCAGCTGGACTTGATTTAAAGGTTGAACCAGGGCGTTCTTTCTACACTCTTCGTGCCTTTGTAAAAAAAACTTTTCCTTGCAGCTTGTTGACATTGTTCAGATTAGATCCCATCCTGCAGAGTGTGCGCAGCCCCTGCGATGGCCTGTGTGAGGATGGAGATGTGTTTATGAGCCTGATTCCAATCCTCCTTCTCCACCGCGTCTGCCAAGCCAGGAAAGGTGGGCACTTTAGAGGACCGTGATGCCCAAATCACGTGCCTGGGAGGTAGCAGGGAGCACAGATGTGACATGAACAAATGGAGAGAGGTGATTAATATTCATTCAGGGGAAGATTCGGTAATTCTGTTCATACCTGAAATAGGATTTGTCTGGGAATGCTAACGGGTCAAGGAAAGCCCTGTCCAGGAGCATGAGCTGGTCATTAATCCGACGAGCCTTCAGGGGCCTGGTGTGAAGATACAAGGTAGAATTAAACCATACTTAATGTGCCCTTGACATTGAGAGGAAGTGAATAATTGTACTGATGTTATCAAGGACTGCTGTAATACACTGATCAGATTTAATAAAAAGTAACCAGGTCAAAAGGTCAAACAAGGTATTCTGCAGAGGAAACTGGTGGAAAAATGTTTATTTTTGCTTAGCTCATTGGTTGAGATTTTTTTTTGTCAGTACTTCAAAAAACTAATAGAAGTTTTCAATTTACATGTTCAAATGTTTAAAATCCACTATTATTTAAAAGGCTTCTTTCTGTTCTAAGAAATGATCTTAGAACAAATAACACTTAGAAACATTATGTTGTCCTACTGGAAGAAGTTCAAACACTGATGGTTGTAATCTGAAATTTTAGGAACAACTCATTTTCCACTAAAACTTGATGTTAAAATTAGTTTTTCTGGAAACTGATCTTTTTCTACTGACAAACTAATTGTCTGATTTGGTTCAGTGATACACTAAGCTATGCTAAAAGTGATCTCGTCTGGAGAATGGCTAACAAGATTAAAAAAAATTATAAATACTATTTATTTCAGAGGTATATGAGGTTAATAGTGTTTTACAATCCCTGGTATCTCTATCTCTAGATTTCTGCCTAAAGTCTTTATGAAAAGAAAAATATTAAACTGAGAAAAACAAACATTTATGAGAGTGCTACCATCAGCTCTTCCAAACAGAAGGTCAATAGCCAATAAGGAGCGGTTTGTTTCACATGGGTTGTGTATCAGCCAATTCATGACAGAGCTTCATCAGATAATGCAGATCACTTATTAGGAGGCGGATCAGTAACTAACTGAAACTGAACACGGGAAAATTGAAACTGGTGGGAACTTTTTTTTTTAAATGCATTAAAAAAATGTTTTTGGGAGTTTCTAATAATTTTTTTACTTTGAAAGCTGTAAAAACACATTTAATTCATTTATTAACGTTTAAGGTCATTTTTTCTACAAAGACTTGCAGTAATCCCATTACATAGTTTCTCAGAAAGCTTTTTCCACAACAATAAATCCAAAATTATATACTTTTATTGTCCTAAAACCTGTTTGTAACCCTAACTGTAATTGGTATGGGAGAACTGTGATCCATGTTAATTTTTAACTTTTTTTTGTGTGTGCAAATGTCAACAAATGCAATTTTGTTTGTGATCAATCAGGAATTACAATTAGACATATATTTTCTCAGAATGGAAGATGCCAAATGGAGTACAGCATGAGACACAGCAACTAGATGACTTTATATGTACATTATTTTTAAAAATTCACAAATCTATGCAAAAGAAACCTATTATAATGTACGGACAGAACTCAAAAATCAGACATATTCAATTCCAAATGTAACCCGTCTGTAACTGTGGTAGAAGTGTGTGCACTGAGCAGCTTTTTTAAAAGACACCATCACATAAATTAATTGATAAATTTTCTAAGCATATTTACTATTATGAATGGTCTATTTTTCATTTCATCGTTAACTTACGTTTCTTTGGCCAGCTCTGAGTCCCTGATCAAGCTCTCCAGCTTAGTTGCTGTTTCCTGGAATAACTGCACGGCTTTCTGCAACGGTTCTAGGAGCAGAAAAGCCCTACATAGTTGCTAACATAGTTCCTCCTCTCTCACCTAGTTCCAACAGTTGCATTGTCCTCATCCTAAGCAAGCGTGGGTGGTCTTACCCAGAGAGATTCCTTTATCTGCAAGCTTCTCCTCAAAAACAGAGACAGCTTGACTCAGGTACAGCTCCAGGCTCTCAGCATAGTCACTGCAATTCAGGGGCAACAGGAGACTGTCGGCCAATCGCAGCAGCACGTTCCCGGCTGTCCTTGCAACTGCCTGATGACTTGTGAAACCTGGAGAACATATTTTCATGATGATGTTCCTAGAGGAAAATATTCTGCATTCTTTCGGGTGATGACCTCAGTGTTCATTTTTCACCTGGGTCGATGTATTTTGAAGCATAGTCGAAAGTGTCATAGGCCGTATGGTAGGCTGGGTAGATGCCTGCTCTTGTTTTGCTCTGTATATTGATTGAGAGCGTGTTAGTGTGCTATACTTTTAACCATGTGCAAGAATGCATCAAACATACCCGATCATAATCATAGGAAAAATCTACAGATGTTATCCCCAGGTAATGCATGAAAGCAGCATAGTCACTTCCTGCTCCAGTCAAGAAGCCCACACTGCAAACACAGTGAATTGCAAGATCTAGACTCATTCATTTAATCAATATTTCATCACAATACTGTAACATTTAACATGAGAAAAGTCAATTACAACAATATCCACTCACCCTAATAAGGAAAATGAAGAAATTAATTGAAGGACCTTTTGTTGTAACCTGAGGTGTACTTCTTAAAAATGAATAAATATGTTATATAATCATATCCTCTGTAATAAAGAAATCTTAATTAACGTGTAAAAAATTTACCAGGAATTATCATGAACTTTTAAGAGTATAACTATGTAAAATGTAATATTAACTGAACATTTCTTTGTGGAAAGAGCATTTAAATACACACTGTTTATATAAAAAAAATTGTTCCTACTCCATAAATTATACACTACATAAATGTAAGCTATTTGCTCTCTTCTCTGTATTTTTCAGCCCAAATACAGAATATATCAAAGAATTAGTCTATTTTAAAAAAATACATATATTTATTTAAGAATTCCATGTGGAAAACTTATTTACATACACAATGTTGTAATGGAAAAAAAGGTTCTACTAAAAAAAAAGTTAGCGTCAAAGAATCTTTTTTGAAGATCTTATATCCATCTATAAAATAATGGCTTTCTTTTTCAATGGATGCGCCAATGCTGCAGTTTGCTAGGAAAAAATGTATTTATTTAATTTTCAGCCTAGCCCCAGGAATAGGCTTAGTGGTTACATGCAAATTAACGTAAATTAACCAACTGGAGTTCCGCTTCTTGAAATTCTCTGTTTTTTTGGGGTTTTTTTTTTAAATCATCTTTTTCAACTCAGATTTTCATAAATAGTTTTATCAAGTCCCCCAAAAAGAACCACCAGCGAGGAAGAATGTTCTCGGTTTCACTTTAGAACTTGAAAGCTTCAAGAAGCGCTTACTTGGGAATAACGCCATAAGTTGCACTGGTTCTGTTGTTGTACTCTATCCAATTGTCATAAAGGGACTTTTTTGTTCCAGGAGCATCAATCTGAAATTACAGCAATCATCAGCCTGATAGACAACAAAGAGGAGGAGGAAACCAACTGAGAACCTGTTCTTCACCTGTTTGGAAGCTGTGAAAATCACACTTTGAGCTGCAGGGGAAGCCGAGGCTCGGAGAGTGGTATTCCCTGAGATGAGCAAAGAGCGCTTTACCAAGGAGAAGACACAGAGGAAGGTAGTTCTCAAGGATTTTAATAAACATACCAAAGACTGAAATGTCTACGTTGATATAGGCCACCGTGCGTTCACTCAATCTGCTGAAGTATTCCTGAGAATGGACAGGTCCTTCAGCACAGCTGGAGAGTAACGTTATGCTTGCGATGGGTTGGTTCACAAACCTCTGTGTATTCAGTGGATCCGATGAGACCAAACTCTTCTGCTCCCCAACTACCGAAGATAATGGAGCGCCGCGGTCGCCATTTTCCTTTGATTATTAGAGTTTATTGTTAGAATGTGCACAACACTTTTCCTTTATTGGAGAAATGAGAAAACATGCTATGAGAAAACATTAACAACATATAGGCAGAAATTTATTTGATGTGGCTGACCTTGGAAGAATTTTTTAAATGTTGCCAATATCACAACGAGTAACATAAACCCAACCCCCATGTCTTTATGATTTTCATAAGCTAAGATAAAGAGTTAACAAATTAGTTGCTAAGGAAAACATTTAGTTGCTGTGGCAGGGTGAGTAATGTAATATAATGTTGCCCTTGTCCCTATAAGTATCATAAGCCAACCCCCATGTCTCTATGACATTCATAAGCTGAGATAAATATTTACCGAATTAGTTGCAAAGGTAAACAGTCTGGTTGCTATGTCGGGGTCAGTGATGTAAAATGGTCCACATGTCCCTTTAAGTGTCACAAAAACAACCCCCATGTCTTTATGATTTTCGTAAGCTGAGATAAAGATTTACCAAATTGGTTGCTAAGGTAAATAGTCTGGTTGCTATGGCAGGGCCAGTGACATAATATAATGTTGCCCATGTCCCTATAAGTGCCATAAACCCAACCCTCATGCCTCTATGATTTTCCAAAGCTGAGACAGAGATGGGTCAAATCGGTTGCTATGGTAATCAATCTGGTTTCTATGGAGTGGTCAGTGACATAATATATGCCATGGGGTAGTGGGGTGTGATGGTCATATATGCAGGGGCGACACAAGTTTGATTCTTGATCCCAGTGACTTTCCTATACCCCCCGGCTCTCTCTCCTGCCACACTTCCTGTTTCCCTCCACTTATTCAGTTCATTACAAAAATCAATAAAGGCGTTGGCCAGACAATTCTTAAACAAACTGCCAGTTGTTTTATTATTGCCTCATTGTATTTTAAGACTATTGCAATCTATTAACTCGAAGACCTAGAGAAGACAGAGACTTATTTTATGTAGCTGACCTTCCTTTAGCATCTTGCCCAACACTCGGGTGATCTCCAGCATGACTGCAGTGCCACTGCTTGGGTCGATGGCTCCGTGAACCCAGCTGTCCCTGTGGTTCCCGTAAATCACATATCTGTCTGAAACACACACAGCAACAAGTCATACCCGAACTATACCTGAAACGCCATGTTCCTCCTGTGCAGTGAGCCCCAGCTCTTTCGTTGCTGCTAACAACGTTACTCCCATCTCGAAGTAGATTCCCTTTTGAAATTCTTTGGCGTCCCTTTTTGTTCAGTTCAGATCAGTTTGGTAAATGGTTTCTTACTGCTATTTACCCAAATCTACAACTCACCTCAGGGAGGCGCTTTAAACATGATTTACAGTGATGTTTAAGGATTGAAAATACTATACTGTTCCTCGAAAACTCACAGCTTGAACTGATTTTGTCCTTTTTTGTGTGTGTTCAAAACATCTTCCTCTGTGCATTACTTGGCTGAGAGTCTGTCTCACTCCTGCACTTCCAGGGAGAGCAACTCCTTGAGGCTTAGCCACGTCAAAATCTATAAACTAGTGTTAAAGATTTATTTTTGCCATTTTTTCCCTTGACAGGATAGTAATTAGACAGGAAGAGAGTTGGCTAGAGAGAGGAGCAGCAATGGGAAATAATGGCTGGTTCGGGATTCGAATCTGCGTCGCCCAGCGCAACTGCGTGTATAAGTCTGGCGCACCATCCGCTATACCATCGGTAGCCGCAGGGTTAAAAAATGTGTGGAAAAAAAGACAGTGGCTTACAGTACAAAAATTGCAGTAATTGTGCTCATGTAAATTTATCATTGTCAACTGCTATAGAAATAGATGTGTTGGAAGGTGATTGTGCAGTTTATTCTACAAAACTTCCATTAGGTTGGTCATAAGATCCACCATTATTTTGGCTCGTTTATGTTAGAATAAAGCACAGCTTACCTGGCTCAACATTGCCTCGAATAACTCCCATAACATTGGCTGAATTTTCCAGTCTGTCTGTGTTGTATGTGTCCAAATGCACAGTACTGGGGAAAGAAATCTACATATAATCCAATTTTCTTTGTTAACACTCCATGATCGACCACAACATGGCACTGTTTACCTGTTAATGAAGGAAGAAGTGGCTTTGAACCCTGGTCCACCAAGTTTATACGTGCAATTAAGTGACCCCTGCCAGTCATCAGGCGCATCGTCTCCATCAAGCGAACTGTGGTAGACAATTCAACCAGAATCAGCAGGAAACATTCCTAAAGTAAGAAACACTTACCAGATGAGTTGCTCCGCATCCTCAAACCCTATTGGTTGTGTTGGAATTGGTGGAATGCCTGTAACTTCTTCTATTGGTCTCCGGTAAGTGTCCTCTTTAAATGAAGACGTATGCTGTCATCACCTAACTGTTTTGGTTTTGTTTAATAAAAAAATAAAAATAAACTGTATACCTTTTGCAGCCAAGTAAGGTGTTAGCAAGTCCCCAAAGTCAGTGCTGTAGCCTCCACGCTCAACACCTGAGGGGGGCATATACCAGGAGTTAGGGTATGTCCCACTCTCAGACACCACCCCATCATTAATAAAGTATGGATCCGTGAAGACCAGCACCCCAACAATCCCAAACTGGGCGGCATTTATAGCCTGTTAAATACATGGAAAAAAATTATTCATTTTATACATATAAGAAGAATAATATAAGTATATTTAATATATATATATATATATATATATATATATATATATATATATATATTTTACATTTAAAAAAATAATAGTATAATAAACTAGGCAACTAATACATGTATTTACAGGATCGACTCCGTAAACAATAAAATAATCTATTTATAATAATACATTTTATTTGAGGTGTAAAAAGCAGAGGATAAAAAAGCATGAGTTAAAAGCTTGTCATAATACGAATGTTTCAGTGTTTGTTTGAAACTGGTGGTAGTTTAGCTGTTGTGAACAAAGTCTGGTAGGTTGTAACAGAGTGCAGAAGATACCAAAATAAAAGCCCCCCCTCCCCTTTGCGTTTTTTTTGCAGGTGAAGTGGTTCCAAGTGTAGGAAAGAGGATGAGAGCCATCCTGCATCAGCAGCAACTTGTCTAGTGATTTTTTTTTTTTTGAAAGCCAAACGTAAGCAATTTTGAATATCACTGTGTTTTTATTCAGAATCTGGTAAAAAAAAGGCAGATAGACTGACAGTATTTCTGTGCAAAATAAAGTATTTTTTCCTGAAATTCAATATCCTGAAGGCTTTACTTGAGGCTTTCTCACTTTTTTTGATCGGCCTTCTCCTCCATATCTTGTGATGGCGATGGTTCCCTTCAGGTCCAGTGTTTTGTTCAACAGTTCATAGTCACTCATTTTCCCCTGGTTTGCATAAACAAGTTTTCCCTGCAGAGACAGATAGATATTAAGGAACGTGTTTGATTCATATCACTTTGCTGGTAACAAAACACAATCATTTTACGAACTGTTACTAGTGGATCATTGATGAGAGAAGAATGAACTGCTGTCAGTTGATGACTTTACAGCAGTGTTTGATTGGATCAAAGGTCTTCACTCGCTTTTCTCTTTGAGCATCTTAAAAGAAACAGTTTTACCATCTTTCAGATTTGGGTCTTAGACCATTACTCACTTTTTCATAACATACTTTGTCGTTATTACTCTTACGATAAGTTTTCTGAATAGTAACTACACCAAAGTTATAGTTAGCAATCCGTTTGATTAGTTCATTATTTGCATTTATTGAACAAAAAGACTTGATGCTTAGCTCTATATTTCTCATAGCAATCTGATGATATTTCACCCACATGTTTTGATATATTGACTTGTTCTTTTCGGATGTAACCTTAAGTTAAAGTCATTCCCTCATCAGCTCAATGGGATTCAGACCCAGAAACTGGTCCTCTGTTGCAGTCAGAATCCCTGCTGACCCCCCAGGTTACAATATTGTGTAGATAAGTTTTATCTTTGTCCTGATGAAAGATGAACTTGTTTCCAAACCTTTGATTGGCTACTATTGGGATCACTTGGGAATTTCTTTTATGGTGACCAAACAAAGCTACAAAATAAGTGTTTCTGACCATAATAGATTGCCTCTTTACCAGTCTCTGGCTCTGATCCTCTACTTGCTGCTGTGGGGTTCTTGAGCCCATGATACAGTGAGAGAAATAAGTGACCTCCAGCAGCTTTTGACCATTTTCCCACCAAGAAAAAGTTCATACATTAAAGATGGATGTATTTCAACACAACAAAAAAGATTAATTTGAAAAAGGGTGATTTGCATTTATGGGTTATCTTCTTTCAATAAACAAGATTTCCTGTTTTAAGAGCGCTCTTAAAAAGCTACCTATATAAGACACATGCAAGGAGCAATGAAAATACTTTCCATAGCCAAAAACAAAGAGTTTATGTGATAGCAAACTTTTGGGCTTTTGTTTCAAATGCTAATTGTGATCAATACCTTGACATTTCCTGCAGGAGAATATGCTGCATACGGCTGAACCACATCTGGATCCTCCTGCTCTGGTTTGTATGCTTTTTCTTTCTCTCTTGCCATAAACAGAACCTTGTTCTCTTCATCAACTATAAAACAGAGGGTTTTACAATTGATTTTGATTTTAAAGTTGTATAAACAATACAGAAATAAAGAACAAAATGCATTACAAAGTTCTTACCAACAGACACTTTGTTAGGGTTTGTTTTGCTTGGGAATGACAGACATACTTTGTAGTCTTCCCTCCAAGCACTGTCCAAACCCGTTTTGGGATCCTGCCATCTCTTGAGAATAAGTTCAACCGTTGCCTCATCTCCAGGGGTGCTGGCCAAGTGAGGAACCTTAGTCAGCTCTCTGTGGATAAAACACTACATTTAAATCCTCTTATTAAAACGAAACCCTTAAAATTACAACAATATTCTAGAAACAATTACTCGGAATGCTTACAAACATCACCTGAGGTTCTCTTGGATTTCATTGCTGTCCAGTTCTGCAAGGAATTTCTTAATGAGAGCCTCGTCCACATCTTGAGATGCGTCTTTAACCCACTCTGGC
The DNA here is from genome assembly GCA_007224835.1 of Danionella cerebrum. Classification (NCBI taxonomy): domain Eukaryota; kingdom Metazoa; phylum Chordata; class Actinopteri; order Cypriniformes; family Danionidae; genus Danionella; species Danionella cerebrum. Next base: position 1,931,782 of record SRMA01027345.1, read on the forward strand.
ACCTTCTCAATAGCAAAATGACCCAGGAGCATTCCTACGGTAAAAGCCACAGTCCCAATGAGAATGCCAATCAACACTTCCTTCAGCATAATGCTAGTTTATCAAAACCTGAACAAGTTTGCTTTGCTGTCGACCTCTCCCAACAACTGAGAATAGTGAATAAGAGATGACCATGACCTATCAACTTGTAACGTTAGTGTTTTGTCATCCTGACTGATCGTTTCGAAAGCCTTGATAAAGCAGGACTCAAACCATAAACTTTAACGATTGTTTGTAAAGTCATGATGGACTTTATCTCCTGGCACCTTTATCTCCCCATCAAAACTGACCAGGTGTAAATTACATGGATTCCGACCTTATAGATTAGAGCATATGTTGTTTTGAATGAAAGTATTTGTCAAGCACTTATTTCATAAAAACAATATTTCACATTGAAGTACAAGTACTGTTATATTAGCCTTGAGCCATTCCACCAAATAGGTGTCATTTGTTTACTTGTAAATTTTCAAAATTTCTTATACAGCATACATACTTATGTATTCCAAATGGGTATTGTTCCATCTTAGGCACCTTATTCAGATGTTTTATTAGATTTATAATTACAAGGTGAGTGCCATTTTATTATTGAGTATTATTTAACTAACAGAACTAATCTAGCCACAGGGGTTGCAAGCCAGTGACTTCTGTGCCGGTCCCAAGCCCGGATAAATAGAGAGGGTTGCGTCAGGAAGGGCATCCGGCGTAAAAAATGCCAAAAACCAAATATGCGAGTCACCAAATCGATTTCCATACCGGATCGGTCGAGGCCCGGGTTAACAACGACCGCCTCCGGTGCTGTTGACTTACAGGGTGCCGGTGAAAATTGGACTGCTGTTTGTCGAAGAAGGAGAGGAGGGAGAAGGATTCGTCGACAGAAAGAGAAGAGGAAAGGCAGGAGTATAGATCTGAGAATAGGGACTCTTAACGTTGGTACAATGACAGGGAAGGGTAGGGAGCTGGCGGACATGATGGAGAGAAGGAAGGTAGATATTCTGTGTGTGCAGGAGACCAGGTGGAAGGGTAGCAAAGCGCGTAGTATTGGAGGGGGATACAAACTGTTTTACTATGGTGTGAATAGGAAGAGAAATGGGGTAGGAGTGATCCTGAAGGAGGAGTTTGTGAGGAATGTTTTAGAGGTGAAAAGAGTGTCAGACAAGGTGATCAGTTTGAAGTTAGAAATTGAAGGGGTGATGTTGAATGTAGTGAGTGGTTATGCTCCACAAGTAGGCTGTAAGTTGGAAGAGAGGGAGGGATTTTGGAGTGAGTTGGATGAGGTGATTGAGAGTGTTCCCAGAGGAGAGAGAGTAGTAGTGGGAGCAGATTTCAATGGGCATGTTG
>SRMA01027347.1:12620-24089 GCA_007224835.1 Danionella cerebrum
GCTGCGCTTTTGGGAACGTTTCACTCAAAAACGCTTTGACGCCGAGCTTCCGCGTGTCCCTACCCCCCCCCCGACCATCTGTCCAATCCAGAAGATCTATATATCGACGGAAAGCTCTGATTCTATGAAAACCAATCAGCTCAACCATTTTGAGACTGACGGGATCGCCGACGAATCACACGACGCGCAGCGTGGAGAGACGCGCTCTTACGCACGGGGAGTCATTCCATATTTGGTGACGTAATGACGCCACAAAGCTAAAGAAACAATCAAAAATGGCGCTTGCACGAAGCTATTGACCGGACATAACAACAAACGGACTTTTATCGCTATGGAAATAACTTTTGTTGAAAAAACGGCAAAGGTAAGACAAGATTTACATGCTTGCTTTGTTTTTGCAGGCGTTTTTTTCAGGGAACTTTCGCTCCCTGCTCTAAAAGACTTCATGCAATGTAAATGAGTTGCATATCGCTGGATTCAGCTGGTTGTTAGCTTTCATTTAATGCAATGGTTTGGGTGTTTCCGTTTATATTGTGGATACATATCGCACATAAACAAAACGTGGTCATGAATTATACTCCGGCTATGTTGTTATTTATTTGCATGGCGTTCGAGCTGTGGTTAACGGATATGAAATTGAATTAGATACGTTTTTAGAGGAGTTTCCGCTGAACACAACAGTATTTAATATGTGTGGGTTATTCTCAGGGTTCGTGAGCTATGAGTGAAAATGTAACGCACAAGGGGGCAAGTCCCCGGTACCGGGGACTTTCGGGCTTAAGAGGTTAAACTAGGAGGGCTAAACCTTAACGAGGGAAGAAAATTGCTCCATTAAGATCAATGCATTTCACCCAGAAAATGATGCTTGAAAGTTTTAAATTAAGGCTTTTTCTAACTCGCCATAACTAATAGAATTTTCCACATATCTTGAAAAAATTTACACCATAATCTTTATTGAGGCCTTCTGCTTCTCACAAAGAAAGAATCATCTCGATATGTCTTACGGTTCTTCTGTAATGTTTATTTGTTTGAGGCATGGTCAACATCTGAGAAATGTCTCCTCCATTCGAAAAGTGGCAGTTGGAGGCAGCTGACTAATTACCTTAACTAATTTAAATACCGAAATTTGATTGGCTTAGGCTTCCCATAGACTCACAATGGGCCATAGAGATGCATTGCTGCCATTCATTTCAATGGGGCAACTGATTCCCATACGATCCCATTGTAAAAGTGCTTTTGTAATTGGTTCACAATGGAGTCATAGCAACATTAAGGATGCATATAACTAATCCAGCCAATCATTGCTTATGATTTAAGATAAATTCATCAAGCCACGCCCACTTTTCAACATTATTTTTGAATGTCAAATATCTTTTAAGTGGAACATCGTAGAAACATGGGAGTTGTTTTATATTGATCTAAGTTGAATGTAGATTACAACATGATGTCACCAACTCATCCATAGCAACCATACTGGTTACCATAGCAACCAAATTGACACATCTCTATCTCAGCTTACGAAAATGAGGGAGACACAGGAGTTGGTCTAAATGACTTGTAGTCACACAGGGAACATTATACAATGTCACTGACCCCTCCATAGCAACCATACTGGTTACCATAGCAACCTGATTGACACATCTCTATCTCAGCTTAGGAAAATGCTAGAGACATGGGGGTGAGTTTGTTTCACTAATAGCGACCTCGGGAACATTCATTGAGGTACCTGACCCTCCATAGCAACCATACTGGTTACCATAGCAACCCATTTGGCACATCTCTATCTCAGCTTAGGAAAATGCTAGAGACACAGGAGCTTGTCTAATTGACTTGTTGTCAAACAGGGAACCTTATATAATATTAATGAACCCTCCATAGCAACCATACTGGTTACCATAGCAACCCAATTGACACATCTCTATCTAGGTTTAGGAAAATGAGAGAGACACGGGAGTTGGTGTAATTTACTTGTAGTCACACAGGGATCAATATATTGTGTCAATGACTCCTTCATAGCAACCATACAGGCTACCATAGCAACCCAATTGACACATATTTATCTCAGCTTAGGAAAGTGTGAGAGAGACAGGAGTTGGTCTAATTGACTTGTAGTCACACAGGGAACATTATATGATGCCAATGACCCCTCCATAGCAACCAGTCTGGTTACTATAGCAACCCAACTGATACATCTCTACCTCAGCTTAGGAGAATGCTAGAGACATGGGGGTAAGTTTGTTTCACTAAAAGTGACCCCAGGAACATTCACTGATGTAATTGACCCCTCCACAGTAACCATACTGGTTACCATAGTAACCAAATTGACACATCTTTATCTCAGCTTAGAAAAGTGCGAGAGACACGGGAGTTGGTCTAATTTACTTATAGTCACACAGGGAAAAATATATAAAGTCAATGACCCCTCCATAGCAACCATACTGGTTAGCATAGCAACCCAATTTACACATCCCTATCTCAACTTTGGAAAATGCTAGAGACATGGGGGTGAGTTTGTTACACTAATAGTGACCCTGGAAACATTCATTGAGGTAGCGGACTCCTCCATGGCAACCAGGCTAGTTACCATAGCAACCCAATTGACACATCTCTATCTCAGCTTAGTAAAAAGCTAGAGACACGGGAGTTGGTCCAAATGACTTGTAGTCACACAGGGAACATTATATAATGTCACTGACCCCTCCATAGCAACCATACTGGTTACCATGGCAACCAAATTGACACATCTCTATCTCAGCTTAGGAAAATGCTAAAGACATGTGGGTTGGTGTAATTTTCTTGCAGTCACACAGAGATCAATATATAATGTCAATGATCCTCCATAGCAACCATATTGGTTACCATAGCAACCAAATTGGCATATCTCCAACTCAGCTCAGGGAAATGCTATAGACATGGGGGTTGATTAATTTCCCTCAGAGTGACACTGGGAACATTCTATTATGTATTTGATCTGTCCAAAGCAATCAGACTTTTTACCAAAGCAACGCATTTGACATTTCTCTATCTTAGTTTATGAAAATGCTAGACAGAATTTCATCTTACTAAAATTTTACCTTTTAGCTTCCACTTTCAACTGTTGTACACTTTCAACTTTCCAAATGTTTCACCTTTACAATGCTTCACCTTTCAACTTTTGACACTTTCAACTTTCTGTTTCACTTTTCTTCTTCCACTTTCAAATTTTTACATTTTCAACTTTATAATGTTTCACCTTTCATCTTCCACTTTCAACTTTTGATATTTTCAACTTTACATTGTTTCACCTTTCAGCTTCCACTTTCAACTTTTGACACTTCCAACTTTCAAATATTTCAACTTTCAGCTTCAATTTTCAACTTAAGATTTTTTTCAGATACTTTCAGCCTGCTTTCATTTTCAGCTCTCTGCATTCACACGCATTTTCCGCTAGGAAATGCATATTCTAGTTATTATTATTATTAGTGTGAATGCAGAGGCATTCACACTATTGTTATCCTACGTATTTATTATTATTTTTATTATTATTCCCGGTCGCTAACTACTCCCGCATACTTTGGCCTAGAAACACCATTCAAACGTCAAAATGTTCAGCTTATTCAGGACATGTATGCTATTACTTGTCACTTTTCAAACTTTTATACTTTTTATAAAATTTAACTTTATTTAAAATATTTTTTTACCATTGAAATGAATGGGAAACACTTCAAATCTCTTTCAATCTTCAGCTTTTTTTTCAACCTTCATAACTTCAGCATACTTTCAGCTAGAGCAATCATTCAAATTTTAAACAATTCAACACATTTTCAGCTTTTAAAATATGTTTTCAGCTTTTTCATATCTTTTACAGATTTTTATAAATAACAGTTTAAGTTTTATGAAGAATTTGGATTTTGACCTAATTCTGCTCCACTCTAGCTTCCACTCTAATTTTTCACATCTCAAACTTCTTCATCAATTCCTCTCTCCTAAACTAAACTTTACCCTTTATGCACAAAATTTATATTAAAGTAGTAGAGAAATTTGTCCTCTTTCCAAAGATGCAGTTGTTTCTTTCATATGACCTACAGTTTTTAAACTAGGAGGGCTAAACCTTAACGAGGGAAGCAAATTGCTCCATTAAGATCAATGCATTTCACCCAGAAAATAATGCTTGAAGGTTTTAAACTAAGGCTTTTTCTAACTCGCCATAACTAATAGAATTTTCCACAAATCTTAAAAATGTTTACACCATTATCTTCATTGAGGCCTTCTGCTTCTCACAAACAAAGAATCATCTCGATATGTCTTACGGTTCTTTTGTAATGTTTATTTGTTTGAGGCATGGTCAACATCTGAGAAATGTCTCCTCGATTCAAAAAGTGGCAGTTGGAGGCAGCTGTTAATCAACTAATTTGAATAACGAAATTTGATTGGCTTAGCCTTCTCATAGACTCACAATGGGCCATAGAGATGCATTGCTGCCATTCATTTCAATGGGGCAATTGATTCCCATATGATCCTATTATAAAATAGCTTTTGTAATTGGTTCACAATGGAGAGTCATAGCAACATTAAGGATGCATATAACTAATCCAGCCAATCATTGCTAATGATTTAACATAAATTCATCAAGCCACGCCCACTTTTCAACATCATTTTTGAATGTCAAATATCTTCTAAGTGGAACATCGTAGAAACATGGGAGTTGTTTTATATTCATCTAAGTTGAATGTAGATTACAACATGATGTCAACAACTCATCCATAGCAACCAGATTAATTTCCATAGCAACCCAATTGACAAATCTTTTTCTCAGCCCAGGAAAATGTTAGAGACACAGGAGTTGGTCTAATTGACTTATAGTCACACAGGGAACATTATATAATGTCAATGACCCCTCCATAGCAACCATAATGGTAACCATAGCAACCTGATTGACACATATCTATCTCAGCTTAGGAAAATGCTAGAGACATGGGGGTGAGTTTGTTTCACTAATAGCGACCCCGGAAACATTCATTGAGGTACCTGACCTTCCATAGCAACCATACTGGTTACCATAGCAACCCAGTTGACACATCTCTATCTCAGCTTTGGAAAACGACAGAGACACAGGAGTTGGTCTAAATGACTTGTAGTCACACAGGGAACATCATATAATGTCACTGACCCCTACATAGCAACCATACTGGTTACCATAGCAACCAAATTGACACATCTCTATCTCAGCTTATGAAAATGAGAGAGACACGGGAGTTAGTCTAAATGACTTGTAGTCACACAGGGAACATTAAATAATGTCAATGACCCCTCCATAGCAACCATACTGGTTACCATAGCAACCAAATTGACACATCTCCATCACAGTTTAGGAAAATGAGAGAGACACGGGAGTTGGTCTAAATGACTTGTAGTCACACAGGGAACACTATATAATGTCACTGACCCCTCCATAGCAACCATACTGGTTACCATAGCAACAAAATTGACACATCTCCATCTCAGCTTAGGAAAATAAGAGAGACACGGGAGTTTATCTAAATGACTTGTAGTCACACAGGGAACATTATATAATGTCACTGTCCCCTCCATAGCAACCATACTGGTTACCATAGCAACCGAATTGAGACATCTCTCTTTCTGCTTTGGAAAATAAGAGAGACATGGGAGTTGGTCTAAATGACTTGTAGTCACACAGGGAACATTATATAATGTCACTTACCCCTCCATAGCAACCATACTGGTTACCATAGCAACCAAATTGACACATCTCTATCTCAGCTTAGGAAAATGCTAGAGACACGGGAGTTGGTCTAAATGACTTGTAGTCACATAGGGAACATTATATGTCACTGACCCCTCCATAGCAACCGTACTGGTTACCATAGCAACCAAATTGACACATCTCTATCTCAGCTTAGGAAAATGAGAGAGACACAAGAGTTGGTCTGAATGACTTGTAGTCACACAGGGAACATTATATAATGTCACTTACCCCTCCATAGCAATTATAGTGGTTACCATAGCAACCAAATTGACACATCTCTATCTCAGCTTAGGAAAATGAGAGAGACAAGGGAGTTGATCTAAATGACTTGTAGTCACACAGGGAACATTATATAAAGTCACTGACTCCTCCATAGCAACCATACTGGTTACCATAGCAACCAAAATGACATCTCTATCTCAGCTTAGTAAAATGAGAGAGACACGGGAGTGGGTCTAAATGACTTGTAGTCACACAGGGAACATTATATAATGTCACTGACCCCTCCATAGCAACCATACTGGTTACCATAGCAACCAAATTGGCATATCCCTATATCAGCTTTGTAAAATGCTAGAGACATGGGGGTTGTTTTTTTCACTCATAGTGACACTGGGAACAATCTATTATGTAAATGACCTGTCCAGAGCGACCAGACTTTTTACCACAGCAACGCAATTGCCATATCTTTATCTTAGGTTAGAAAAATGCTAGACAGAATTTCAACTTACTTATATTATACCTTTCAGCTTCCACTTTCAACTTTTGACACTTTCAACTTTCAAAAGTTTCACCTTCAGCTTCCACTTTCTATTTTTGACACTTTCAACTTTGCAATGCTTCACATTTCAACTTTATTCGTTTTCAACTTTAGAATGTTTCACCTTTCAGCCTCCACTTTCAACTTTTGATATTTTCAACTTTGCTATGTTTCACCTTTCAGCTTCCACTTTCAACTTTTGACCCTTTCAACTTTCTAATATTTTAACATTCGGCTTCCACTTTCAACTTTACATATTTCAACTTTACAATGTTTCAGCTTCAGCTTTCAAATTTTGAGATTTTCAACTTTATAATGTTTCACCTTTTAGCTTGAACTTTCAACTTTTGACACTTTAACTTTCTAATGTTTTACCTTTCAGCTCCCACTTTTACTTTTTAACACTTTCTGCTTTCTAATTTTTCACACTTCAGCATCCACTTTCAACTTTACATATTTCAAATTTACAATGTTTCAGCTTCAGGTTTTGAAACTTTCTAATGTTTCACTCTTCAGCCAAGGAAGTCAGCAATTTGAGCATTCCTTTTTCAGCTCTCTGCATTCACACGCATTTTCCGCTAGGAAATGCACTTTCTAGTTATTATTATTCTCCCACTTTTTGACGGCTAACTACTTCCGCATACTTTAAGCTAGAAACACCATTCAAATGTCAAAATGTTCAGCTTCTTTTGGAATAGGTTGCTTGTATTTTTCTTATTAAAATGTTTTATACTTTTTATAAAATTCAACTTTATTTAAAATATTTTTCCCATTGAAATGAATGGGAAAAATTTCAAATCTCTTTCAAAATTCAGCTTTTTTTCAACCTTCATAACTTCAGCATACTTTCAGCTAGAGCAATCATTCAAATTTTAAACAATTCAACACAATTTCAGCTTTTAAAATATGTTTTCAGCTTTTTCATATCTTTTACAGATTTTTATTAATCACAGTTTAAGTTTAATGAAGAATTTGGAATTTGACCTAATTCTGCTCCACTCTAGCTTCCACTCTAACTTTTCACATCTCAAACTTCTTGATCTATTCCTCTCTCCTAATCTAAACTTTAACATTTATGCACAAAATTTATATTAAAGTAGTAGAGAAATTTGTCCTCTTTCCATAGATGCAGTTGTTCCTTTCATATGACCTACGGTTTTTAAACTAGGAGTGCTAAACCTTAACGAGGGAAGAAAAATGCTCCATTAAGATCAATGCATTTCGCCCAGAAGATACTGCTTGAAAATAATACATTAAGGCTTTTTTTAACTCGCCATAACTCAAAAAAATTTTCACATATCGTTATCAAATTTACATTATAGTCTTCATTGAAGTCTTCCGCTTCTCACAAAGAAAGAATCATCTCGATATGTCTTACGGTTCTTCTGTAATGTTTATTTGTTTGAGGCATGGTCAAAATCTGAGAAATGTCTCCTCGATTCAAAAAGTGGCAGTTGGAGCCAGCTGGGCCTAATTTGAATACTGAAATTTGATTGGCTAAGGCTGCCCCATAGACTTAGAATGGGCCATAGAGATGCATTGCTCCCATTCATTTCAATGGGGCAATTGATTCCCATATGATACTATTGTAAAAGTGCTTTTGTAATTGGTTCACAATGGAGATTCAAAGCAACATTAAGGATGCATATAACTATACCAGCCAATCATTGCTTATGCTTTAACATAAATTCATCAAGCCACGCCCACTTTTCAACATCATTTTTGAATGTCAAATATCTTCTAAGTGGAACATCGTAGAGACATGGGAGTTGTTTTATATTGATCTAAGTTAAATGTAGATTACATCATGATGTCACCAACTCATCCGTAGCAACCAGATTATTTACCATAGCAACCAAATTGGTAATTCTCTATCTCAGCCTAGGAAAATGCTAGAGACACAGGAGTTGGTCTAATTGATTTGTAGTCACACAGGGAACATTATATAATGTCATTGACCCCTCCATAGCAACCATACTGGTTACCATAGCAACCAAATTGACACATCTCTATCTCAGCGTAGGAAAATGAGAGAGACACAGAAGTTGGTCTAAATGACTTGTAGTCACACAGGGAACATTATATAATGTCACTGACCCCTCCAGAGCACCCATACTGGTTACCATAGCAACCAAATTGACACATCTCTATCTCAACTTTGGAAAATGAGAGAGACACGGGAGTTGGTCTGAATGACTCGAAGTCACACAGGGAACATTGTATAATGTCACTGACCCCTCCATAGCAACCATACTGGTTACCATAGCAACCAAATTGACACATCTCTATCTCAGCTTAGGAAGACGAGAGAGACACAGGAGTTGGTCTAAATGACTTGTAGTCACACAGGGAACAACATATAATGTCACTGACCCCTCCATAGCAACCATACTGGTTACCATAGCAACCAAATTGACACATCTCTATCTCAGTTTAGGAAAATGAGAGAGACACGGGAGTTGGTCTAAATGACTTGTAGTCACACAGGGAACATTATATAATGTCACTTACCCCTCCATAGCAACCATACTGGTTACCATAGCAACCAAATTGACACATCTCTATCTCAGCCTAGGAAAATGAGAGAGACACGGGAGTTGGTCTAAATGACTTGTAGTCACACAGAGAACATTATATAATGTCACTGACCCTCCATAGAAACCATACTGGTTACCATGGCAACCAAATTGACACATCTCTATCTCAGCTTAGGAAAATACTAAAGACATGGGGGTTGGTGTAATTTTCTTGTAGTCACACAGAGATCAATTTATAATGTCAATAACCCCTCCATAGCAACCATATTGGTTACCATAGCAACCAAATTGGCATATCTCTATATCAGCTTTGGAAAATGCTAGAGATATGGGGGTTGTTTTGTTTGACTCATAGTGACACAGGAAACATTAGATAATGTCAATGACATTTCCATAGCAACCATAATAGTTATCATAGCAACCCAATTGGCATATCTCTTACTCAGCTCAGGGAAACCTTAGAGACATGGGGGTTGATTCATTTCCCTCAGAGTGACACTGGGAACATTCTATTATGTAAATGACCTGTCCAGAGCAACCAGACTTTTTTTTACCATAGCAACGCAATTGGCATATATTTATCTTAGGTTAGGAAAATGCTAGACAGAATTTCATCTTACTAATATTATACCGTTCAGCTTCCACTTTCAACTTTCAAATGTTTCACCTTAAGCTTCCACTTTCAACTTTTGAAACTTTTCAACTTTCAAATGTTTCACCTTTAGCTTCCACTTTCTACTTTTGACACTTTCAACTTTACAATGCTTCTTCTTTCAACTTTATACGTTTTCAACTTTATAATGTTTCACCGTTCGGCCTCCACTTTCAACTTCTGACACTTTCAGCTTTCAAATCTTTCACCTTTCAGCTTCACTTTTCAACTTTTGAAACTTCCGACTTTCAAATCTTTCACCTTTCAGCTTCACATTTCAACTTTTGAAACTTTCAACTTTCAAATATTTTACCTTTCAGCTTCACCTTTCAACTTTAGATTTTTTTCAGATACTTTCAGCCTGCTTTCATTGTCAGCTCTCTGCATTCACACGCATTTTCCGCTAGGAAATGCATATTTAGTGTGAATGCAGAGGCATTCACACTATTGTTATCCTACGTATTTATTATTATTATTATTATTATTATTATTATTATTATTCCCACTTTTTTCTCCGGCCTACTACTTCAGCATACTTTGGCCTAGAAACACTATTCAAACTTCTAAACGTTCAGCTTTTTTCAGACTACGTTGCAATTACTTTACACTTTTCAAACTTTTATACTTTTTATATAATTTAACTTTATTCAAATTATTCTTCCCATTGAAATGAATGGGGATATTCTTCAACCCTCCTTTAAACTTTCACTTCTTTCAACCTTTATAACTTCAGCATACTTTCCACTAGAGAAACCATTCAAACTTTAAATAAATCTACACACTTTCATCTATTAGATGTATATTTCAACTTTTTTATATCTTGTATTGATTTTTATTAATCGCAGTTTAAGTTTAATGAAGATTTTCGACTTTCACCTATTTCTGCTCCACTCTAGCTTCCACTCTAACTTTTCACATCTCAAACTTCTTCATTTATTCTTCTCTCCTAAACTAAGCTTTTACCTTTATGCACAAAATTTATATTAAAGTAGTAGAGAAATTTGTCCTCTTTCCAATGATGCAGTTGTTCCTTTCATAGGACTTACGGTTTTTAAACTAAGAGGGCTAAACCTTAACGAGGGAAGCAAATTGCTCCATTAAGATCAATGCATTCCACAAAGAAAATGATGCTTCAAAGTTTTAAATTAAGGCTTTTTCTAACTCGCCATAACTCCTAGAATTTTCCACATATCGTTACAAAATTTACATCATAATCTTTATTGAGGCCTTCTGCTTCTCACAAAGAAAGAATCATCTCGATATGTCTTACGGGGCTTCTGTAATGTTTATTTGTTTGAGGCATGGTCAACATCTGAGAAATGTCTCCTCGATTCAAGAAGTGGCAGTTGGAGGCAGCTGTTAATCAACTAATTTGAATAACGAAATTTGATTGGCTTAGCCTTTCCATAGACTCACAATGGGCCATAGAGATGCATTGCTGCCATTCATTTCAATGGGGCAACGGATTCCCATATGATCCTATTGTAAAAGTGCTTTTGTAATTGGTTCACAATGGAGAGTCATAGCAACATTAAGAATGCATATAACTAATCCAGCCAATCATTGCTTATGCTTTAACATAAATTCATCAAGCCACGCCCACTTTTCAACATCATTTTTGAATGTCAAATATCTTCTAAGTGGAACATCGTAGAGACATGGGAGTTGTTTTATATTGATCTAAGTTGAATGTAGATTACAACATGATGTCACTACCTCATCCATAGCAACCAGATTATTTACCATAGCAACCAAATTGGTAATTCTCTATCTC
>SRMA01027349.1:0-10753 GCA_007224835.1 Danionella cerebrum
GAAACCCACAACAGATGAGGTCATCACAACTCTTGCAGAAGCATCTACCATGAGTTTTACAGAAAAACCCACAAGAGATGGGGTCACCACAACTCTTGCAGAAGCATATACCATGAGTTCCAAAGAGAAACCCACAACAGTTGAGAGCTCCACAACTCTAGCAGATACTTCTATGCTGAGTTCTACAGAGAACCCCACAACAGATAAGACCTCCACAATTCTTGCAGAGGCATCTACCCTGGGTTTAACAGAGACAACCACAATAGTTGAAGCCTCCACAATTTTAGCAGATGCTTCTACATTGAGTTCTAAAGAGAAACCCACAACTGTTGAGACCACCACAACTCTAGCAGACACTTCTATGCTGAGTTCTACAGAAAAACTCACAACAGATGAGACCTCCACAACTCTTGCAGTAGCTCCTACCATGGGTTTAACAGAGAAACCCACAACAGATGAGGTCTCTACAACTCTTGCAGAAGCATCGACCGTAAGGTCTACAAAGAAACCCACAACAGATGAGGTCATCACAACTCTTGCAGAAGCATCTACCATGAGTTTTACAGAAAAACCCACAAGAGATGGGGTCACCACAACTCTTGCAGAAGCATATACCATGAGTTCCAAAGAGAAACCCACAACAGTTGAGAGCTCCACAACTCTAGCAGATACTTCTATGCTGAGTTCTACAGAGAACCCCACAACAGATAAGACCTCCACAATTCTTGCAGAGGCATCTACCCTGGGTTTAACAGAGACAACCACAATAGTTGAAGCCTCCACAATTTTAGCAGATGCTTCTACATTGAGTTCTAAAGAGAAACCCACAACTGTTGAGACGACCACAACTCTAGCAGACACTTCTATGCTGAGTTCTACAGAAAAACTCACAACAGATGAGACCTCCACAACTCTTGCAGTAGCTCCTACCATGGGTTTAACAGAGACAATCACAATAATTGCAGCCTCCACAACTCCAGCAGATGCTTCTACACTGAGTTCTACTGAGAGACCAACAACAGTTGGGAGCTCGACAACTCTAGCAGATGCTTCTATGCTGAGTTCTACAGAGAAACCCACAACAGATGAGGTCACCACAACTCTTGTAGAAGTATCTACCGTGAGTTCTAAAGAGAAACCCACAACAGATGAGGTCACCACAACTCTTGCAGAGGCATCTACCCTGGGTTTAACAGAGACAGCCACAATAGTTGAAGCCTCCACAACTCTAGCAGACACTTCTACCCTGAGTTCTACAGAAACCCCTACAACAGTTGAAGCCTCCACAACTCTAGCAGATGCTTCTACACTTAGTTCTACAGAGAAACCCCCAACAGATGAAGTCAGCACAACTCTTGCAGAAGCATCTACCATGAGATCTACAGAGAAACCCACAATATATGAGACCACAACTTTATCAGATGCTTCTACGCTGAGTCCTACAGAGAAACCCACAAAAGTTGATACCTCCACAACTCTAGCAGGTACTTCTATGCTGAGTTCTACAGAGAAACCCACAACAGATAAGGTCTCCACAACCCTTGCAGAAGCATCTACCCTGGGTTTAACAGAGACAACTACAATAGTTGCAGCCTCCACAACTCCAGCAGATGCTTCTACACTGAGTTCTACAGAGAGACCCACAACAAATGGGAGCTCCACAACTCTAGCAGACACTTCTATGATGAGTTCTACAGAGAAACCCACAACAGATGAGGTCACCACAACTCTTGCAGAAGCATCTACCATGAGGTCTACAGGGAAACCCACAACACTTGATACCTCCACAACTCTAGCAGGTACTTCTATGCTGAGTTCTACAGAGAAACCCACAACAGATAAGGTTTCCACAACTCTTGCAGAAGAATCTACCCTGGGTTTAACAGAGTTAACCACAATAGTTGAAGCCTCCACAACTCTAGCGGATGCTTCTACACTGACTTTTACAAAGAAACCCACAACAGTTGAGTCCTCCACGACTCTAGCAGATAATTCTTTGTCGAGTTCTACAAAGAAACTCACAACAGATGAGACCTCCACAACTTTAGCAGATGCTGTTACTCTGAGTTCTACAGAGAAACCCACAACAGTTGAGACATCCACAACACTTGCTGAAACCACTACCATGAGTTCTACACAGAAACCATCAGCAGATGAGACCTCCAAAACTCTAGCAGATACTTCTACGCCGAGTTTTACAGAGAAACCCAAAACACATGAGGCCTCCACAACTCTTGCTGAAATTTCAAGTTCTACAGAGGAACCCTCTACAATTGTGGCTTCGACAACTAATCCAGAAACAGCCAGCAGAAGTTCTACAGAGAAACCCACATCTAAGTCTTCAACAACTGATGCGACAACCACTTCTAGTACAGGAGAACTTTTTACAACATCTGAGCCCTCCACAACAACCATCATCAGTGTGACCACAATGTCATTGGAGTTCAGATCACCGGAGACTTTCACAAGTGCTCTGAGCGACCCAAACTCAGATGCTTATAAACAAAGGGCTCAGAAAGTTCAAGACGCAGTGAGTAAAATACTACTTGAATTCCATGTTTAGTAATAACAAATATAAAATGCTACTAGTGATAAAAAATACTGTCTGGAAAAGCCTGAAGACATAGATCTGTTTAAACGTTTCTTTTTTTCTGTCACAGCTTGAGCCATTCTTCAAACAGCTCTATCCTTCTTTCTTAAGAGTTCATGTCGTGGGATTCAGGTCAGTGGGATTTTTTTTTCATTATATTGTATATTTTAATAAATCCATTCATTTGAAAATCAAAATCTAGTGCAAACCAAAGTACCAAGAAAGTGGTTATAATCTAAATGTAATTCTTCGAATGCACTTTAGATCTGGCTCAATCATCACTGAAACAGAGATAATCTTCAGAGACACTACAGGAAATCTGCCATCAACTGGAGACATTAAAACTGCTTTAGAAAGTGACACAATTGTCACCGATCTGAATATTACTCCTGGATCAGTCATCGTCAGTGCAGGTATGTACACAACTGGGCCGAAACATGTCATGAAATAAGAAATGTTAATACTTGTGTACAGTTTAACTGATTCGCCACCTGATCTAAACAGTGAACGCAGATGCTACAACTACAGTCGAACCAACAACAAGTGAAACAGCCACCATCGAAACCACCAGCATAGCAGAAACTTTCACAACATTATGGAAACTAGTTACTTCAACTGTTTTTGGGACTACAAGTGTCACTGGAGAGAAAACAACACAGGTTGAAAGTCAAACAACAACTTTTGTAACCTACAAGAGTACAGAACTAGATTCAACAATAGAGTCGTCTTCAACATTGTCTGGTAAAACATCAACCACCGGATCTACAGATAAAATCACAACACCAGTTGAAGCCTTCACGACTCTTGTTGTAACATCAACCATGACTTCTACAGAAAAACCCACAAAAGCAGTTGAGGTCTCCACATCTGTTGCTGAAACATTCGCCATTAGTTCTACAGAGAAACCCATAGCCTCTACAACTCTTGCAGAAACATATATCACTGGTTCTACAGAAAAAACTACAACAAATGAGGCCTCCACAACTGTTGCAGAAACACCCACCATGAGTTCAACAGAGAAACCCACAACAGTTGAGGTCTCCACATCTGTTACTGAAACATCCACAATTAGTTCCACAGAAAAACCCACAACAGTTGAGCCCTCCACAACTCCAGGTGAAAGTTCTACTACTAGTTCAACAGAAAAATCCACAACAGCAGTTAAAGCCTCCACAACTCTTTCAGAGGCATCTACCACTAGTTCTGCAGAAAATCCTACAACAACAGTTAAGGCCTCGACAGCTCTAGCTGAATCAACAGCAAGTTCTACGGAGAAACCTCAAACAACCGTTGAGACCTCTACAACTCTAGGTGAAAGCTCTACCACTAGTTCTGCAGAAAGACCCACGACAGTTGAGGCCTCCACATCTGTTACTGAAACATTCACCATTACATCTACAGAGAAACCCATAGCCTCTACAACTCTTGCAGAAGCATCTACCGGGAGGTCTACAGGGAAACCCACAACAGATGAGACCTCAAATTTAGCAGATGCTTCTACGCTGAGTGCAACAGAGAAACCCACAACAGTTGAGGCCTCCACATCTGTTACTGAAACATTCACCATTACATCTACAGAGAAACCAATAGCCTCTACAACTCTTGCAGAAACATCCACCATGAGTTCTACAGAGAAACCCACAACAGATGAGGTCTCCACAACTCTTGCAGAAGCATCTACCGTGAGGTCTACAGGGAAACCCACAACAGTTGAGAGCTCCACAACTCTAGCAGATACTTCTATGCTGAGTTCTACAGAGAAACCCACAACAGATGAGACCTCCACAACTTTAGCAGATGCTTCCACGCTGAGTTCTAAAGAGAAACCCACAACTGTTGAGACCACCACAACTCTAGCAGACACTTCTACACTGAGTTCTACAGAAAAACCCACAACAGATGAGACCACAACTTTAGCAGATGCTTCTACGCTGAGTTTAACAGAGACACCCACAACAGATGAGGTCTCCACAACTCTTGCAGAAGCATCTACCATGAGTTCTACAGAGAAACCCACAACATATGAGGTCACCACAACTCTTGCAGAAACATATACTATGAGTTCTACAGAGAAAACCACAACATTTGATGCCTCAACATCAGTTTCAGAAACATCCACCATTAGTTCTACATCTACAACAGAGACCTCAAGAACGCTTGCTACATCCTCTAGTAATATTGTAACAGAACCATCAACAGAGCCTTCCACAACATCTCCTGCTGAAACATCTACAACAGAGTCTGCAGAAATATCTACAACCATAGAGCCATCCACAAGATCTATTGCTGAAACATCTACAACAGAGTCTGTAGAAATGTCTACAAGTGTACAACCATCCACAACACCTATTGGTGAAAGATCTACAAGCACTGGAGAAACATCTACAACAGAGACGTCAACAACGCTTGCTACATCCTCTAGTAAAATTGCAACAGAACCATCAACAGAGCCTTCCACAACATCTCCTGCTGAAACATCTACAACAGAGTCTGCAGAAATATCTACAACCATAGAGCCATCCACAAGATCTATTGCTGAAACATCTACAACAGAGTCTGCAGAAATGTCTACAAGTGTACAACCATTCACAACATCTATTGGTGAAAGATCTACAAGCACTGGAGAAACATCTACAACAGAGACCTCAACAACGCTTGCTACATCCTCTAGTAAAATTGCAACAGAACCATCAACAGAGCCTTCCACAACATCTCCTGCTGAAACATCTACAACTGAGTCTGCAGAAATATCTACAACCATAGAGCCATCCACAACATCTATTGCTGAAACATCTACAACAGAGTCTGCAGAAATGTCTACAAGTGTACAACCATCCACAACATCTATTGGTGAAAGATCTACAAGCACTGGAGAAACATCTACAACAGAGACCTCAACAACGCTTGCAACATCCTCTAGTAAAATTGCAACAGAACCATCAACAGAGCCTTCCACAACATCTCCTGCTGAAACATCTACAACAGAGTCTGCAGAAATGTCTACAGCTGAACAGCCATCCACAACATCTATTGGTGAAAGATCTACAAGCACTGGTAAAACATTTACAACAGAGACCTCAACAACGCTTGCTACATCCTCTAGTAATATTGCAACAGAACCATCAACAGAGCCATCCACAACATCTCCTGCTGAAACATCTACAACAGAGTCTGTAGAAATGTCTACAAGTGTACAACCATCCACAACATCTATTGGTGAAAGATCTACAAGCACTGGAGAAACATCTACAACAGAGACCTCAACAACGCTTGCTGTAACCTCTAGTAAAATTGCAACAGAACCATCAACAGAGCCTTCCACAACATCTCCTGCTGAAACATCTACAACAGAGACCTCAACAACGCTTGCTACATCCTCTAGTAAAATTGCAACAGAACCATCAACAGAGCCTTCCACAACATCTCCTGCTGAAACATCTACAACAGAGTCTGCAGAAATGTCTACAGCTGAACAGCCATCCACAACATCTGTTGGTGAAAGATCTACAAGCATTGGTAAAACATCTACAACAGAGACCTCAACAACGCTTGCAACATCCTCTAGTAATATTGCAACAGAACCATCAACAGAGCCTTCCACAACATCTCCTGCTGAAACATCTACAACAGAGTCTGGAGAAATGTCTACAACTATACAGCCATCCACAACATCTATTGGTGAAAGATCTACAAGCACTGGAGAAACATCTACAACAGAGACCTCAACAACGCTTGCTGTAACCTCTAGTAAAATTGCAACAGAACCATCAACAGAGCCTTCCACAACATCTCCTGCTGAAACATCTACAACAGAGACCTCAACAACGCTTGCTACATCCTCTAGTAAAATTGCAACAGAACCATCAACAGAGCCTTCCACAACATCTCCTGCTGAAACATCTACAACAGAGTCTGTAGAAATGTCTACAAGTGTACAACCATCCACAACATCTATTGGTGAAAGATCTACAAGCACTGGAGAAACATCTACAACAGAGACCTCAACAACGCTTGCTACATCCTCTAGTAATATTGCAACAGAACCATCAACAGGGCCTTCCACAACATCTCCTGCTGAAACATCTACAACAGAGTCTGCAGAAATATCTACAACCATAGAGCCATCCACAAGATCTATTGCTGAAACATCTACAACAGAGTCTGCAGAAATGTCTACAAGTGTACAACCATTCACAACATCTATTGGTGAAAGATCTACAAGCACTGGAGAAACATCTACAACAGAGACCTCAACAACGCTTGCAACATCCTCTAGTAAAATTGCAACAGAACCACCAACAGAGCCTTCCACAACATCTCCTGCTGAAACATCTACAACAGAGTCTGCAGAAATGTCTACAGCTGAACAGCCATCCACAACATCTATTGGTGAAAGATCTACAACAGAGACCTCAACAACGCTTGCAACATCCTCTAGTAATATTGCAACAGAACCATCAACAGAGCCTTCCACAACATCTCCTGCTGAAACATCTACAACAGAGTCTGTAGAAATGTCTACAACTATACAGCCATCCACAACATCTATTGGTGAAAGCTCTACAAGCACTGGGGAAACATCTACAACAGAGACCTCAACAATGCTTGCAACATCCTCTAGTAATATTGCAACAGAACCATCAACAGAGCCTTCCACAACATCTCCTGCTGAAACATCTACAACAGAGTCGACAGAAATGTCTACAACTGTACAACCATCCACAACATCTATTGCTGAAAGATCTACAAGCACTGGAGAAACATCTACAACAGAGACCTCAACAACGCTTGCAACATCCTCTAGTAATATTGCAACAGAACCATCAACAGGGCCTTCCACAACATCTCCTGCTGAAACATCTACAACAGAGTCTGTAGAAATGTCTACAACTATACAGCCATCCACAACATCTATTGGTGAAAGATCTACAAGCACTAGAGAAACATCTACAACAGAGACCTCAACAACGCTTGCTACTTCCTCTAGTATTATTGCAACAGAACCATCAACAGAGCCTTTCA
The DNA here is from genome assembly GCA_007224835.1 of Danionella cerebrum. Classification (NCBI taxonomy): domain Eukaryota; kingdom Metazoa; phylum Chordata; class Actinopteri; order Cypriniformes; family Danionidae; genus Danionella; species Danionella cerebrum. The sequence continues at coordinate 7,613 of SRMA01027349.1, forward strand.
CAACATCTCCTGCTGAAACATCTACAACAGAGTCTGCAGAAATGTCTACAACTATACAGCCATCCACAACATCTATTGGTAAAAGCTCTGCAAGCACTGGGGAAACATCTACAACAGAGACCTCAACAATGCTTGCAACATCCTCTAGTAATATTGCAACAGAACCATCAACAGGGCCTTCCACAACATCTCCTGCTGAAACATCTACAACAGAGTCTGCAGAAATGTCTACAACTATACTGCCATCCACAACCTCTATTGGTGACAGATCTACAAGCAATGGAGAAACTTCTACAACAGAGACCTCAACAACGCTTGCTACATCCTCTAGTAATATTGCAACAGAACCATCAACAGGGCCTTCCACAACATCTCCTGCTGAAACATCTACAACAGAGACCTCAACAACGCTTGCTACATCCTCTAGTAATATTGCAACAGAACCATTAACAGGGCCTTCCACAACATCTCCTGCTGAAACATCTACCACAGAGACCTCAACAACGCTTGCTACATCCTCTAGTAATATTGCAACAGAACCATCAACAGGGCCTTCCACAACAATTCCTGCTGAAACATCTACAACAGAGTCTGCAGAAATGTCTACAACTATACAGCCATCCACAACATCTATTGGTGAAAGATCTACAAGCACTGGAGAAACAACTACGACAGAGACCTCAACAACGCTTGCTACATCCTCTAGTAATATTGGAACAGAACCATCAACAGGGCCTTCCACAACATCTCCTGCTGAAACATCTACAACAGAGTCTGCAGAAATGGCTACAAGTGTACAACCATCCACAAAATCTATTGGTGAAAGATCTACAAGCACTGGAGAAACAACTACAACAGAGACCTCAACAACGCTTGCTACATCCTCTAGTAATATTGCAACAGAACCATCAACAGAGCCTTCCACAACATCTCCTGCTGAAACATCTACAACAGAGTCTGCAGAAATGTCTACAACTATACAGCCATACACAACATCTATTGGTGAAAGATCTACAAGCACTGGAGAAACAACTACAACAGAGACCTCAACAACGCTTGCTACATCCTCTAGTAATATATCAACACAACCATCAAAAGAGCCTTCCACAACATCTCCTGCTGAAACATCTACAACAGAGTCTGCAGAAATGTCTACAAGTGTACAACCATCCACAACATCTATTGGTGAAAGATCTACAAGCACTGGAGAAACATTTGCAACAGAGACCTCAACCACTAAAGCAGCATTAGAAACATCTGAAACATATGCTACCAGTCAAGTAATAACCACCACATCAAAAGACTCTAGTAAAGCAGCACAACCTTCATCATCAACACAACTCTTAACATTCACTACATTCCCAATATCTTCAATTGCACCCACCACAGAAAGTGAACTCATAATAAATCTGGTTTTCCACTCCAAAGAAACATTTAAAAATGACTTTGCAGACAAAGGTAGCCCTGATTTCGTAGCAAGGAGTCAGTACATAATATATCTTGTGAGTATCTTCTTTGCTATCTTTAATTGAAAAATCTGAAATATCTATGTTCACATAAATAATGTACTTCATGAAACTCTTTTGTACTTAAATTGTTCTTTCTTCCAGCTCACAGCTCTCTACAAACAATTTCACTCATTCAACCAAATTACAATAAGAGAATTCAGGTAAACCAATAAAAAATAAAATACTGTTTAAACGCAAAAAAAAAACAACTTTTTTTATTTGTTGCTAAATTTCTGTTTTTATTTCTAGAGAGGGGTCTGTCATTAATGATGTAGATCTTCACTTCGATGCTGCGCAGAATTTGCCTTCAAATGATGAAATAGCCAATGCATTACTCAACAACTCTACAGTGGTTGATGCCCTGAACATAGACCCTTATTCTATTGAAGTAAATGGAACAGGTAGGTCTTTAAAAACATAAACTAAATGTCTAACAATGTGTATAATTGACTTGAAAATGCGGCAAATGATAAATCAATATAAAAATTAAACAATAAATTGTCAGGAAAAAAAGTTATAAGTGTTTTTTGTTAAGGTTGAGAACAAAGACTATAGAGAAGTTAAATGTCGAAAAAAAAAACCTACCATTTAAGAACAGTCTACCAAACCAAAATAGAACATGGATAAATACTGATTGCTGTGAATACTGTAAGAAACTAACAAACCTTCTTTTTTTCTTTCAGTAATATCAGAAGGAACATCATCTACTGTTGAAACAACAACTGAATACTCCACAACTGCTGGAACATCAACCACTAATGCAGCATCAGAAACATCTACAGCATTAGAGCTCTCCACAACTACTGAAACCTCAACCACTATTGCAGCAGAAGAAACATCTACAGCATTAGAGCCCACCACAACTGCTGGGGCCTCAACCACAAATGCAGCATCAGAAACATCTACAGCATTAGAAAACTCAACAACTACTGAAACCTCAACCACTAAAGCAGCAGAAGAAACATCTACAGCATTAGAGCCCTCCACAGAAACTGAAACCTCAACCACTAAAGCAGCATCAGAAACATCTACAGCATTAGAGCCCTCCACAATTGCTGGAACCACAACCACTAATGCAGCATCAGAAACATCTACAACATTAGAGCCTTCCACAACTAATGAAACCTCAACTACTATTGCAGCAGAAGTAACATCTACAGCATTAGTGCCCTCCACAGATGCTGGAGCCTCAACCACTAATGCAGCATCAGAAAGATCTACAGCATTAGAACCCTCCACAACTGCTGGAACCTCAACCGCTAATGCAGCATCAGAAACATTCACAACATTTGAACCCTCTACAGCTACTGACACCACAACCACTAATGCAGCATCAGAAAAATCTACAGCATTAGAGTCCTCCACAACTATTGAAACCTCAACCACAAATGCAGCATCAGAAACATCTACAGCATTAGAAAACCCCACAACTACTGAAACCTCAAACACTAAAGCTGCAGAAGAAACATCTACAGCATTAGAGCTCTCCACAACTACTGAAACCTCAACCACTGTTGTAGCAGAAGAAACATCACCAGCATTAGAGCCCTCCACAACTGCTGGAACCTCAACCACTAATGCAGCATCAGAAACATCTACAGCATTAGAGCCCTCCACAACTGCTGGAACCTCA
>SRMA01027349.1:17209-78198 GCA_007224835.1 Danionella cerebrum
ACAGCATTAGAACCCTCCACAACTGCTGGAACCTCAACCACTAATGCAGCATCAGAAACATCTACAGCATTAGAACCCTCCACAACTGCTGGAACCTCAACCACTAATGCAGCATCAGAAACATCTACAGCATTAGAATCCTCCACAACTGCTGGAGCCTCAACCACTAATGCAGCATCAGAAACATCCACAGCATTAGAAACCTCCACAGCTGCTGGAACCTCAACCACTAATGCAGCATCAGAAACATCTACAGCATTAGAACCCTCCACAGCTACTGAAACCTCAACCACTAATGCAGCATCAGAAACATCTACAGCACTAGAGTCCTCCACAGCTACTGAAACCTCAACCACTAATGCAGCATCAGAAACATCTACAGCATTAGAGCTCTCCACAACTACTGAAACCTCAACCACTTTTGCAGCAGAAGAAGCATCTACAGCATTAGAGCCCTCCACAACTGCTGGAACCTCAACAACTAATGCAGCATCAGAAACATCTACAGCATTAGAAAACTCCACAACTACTGAAACCTCAACCACTAATGCAGCATCAGAAACATCTACAGCATTAGAGTCCTCCACAACTACTGAAACCTCTACCACAAATGCAGCATCAGAAACATCTACAGCATTAGAAACCTCCACAGCTGCTGGAACCTCAACCACTAATGCAGCATCAGAAACATCTACAGCATTAGAACCCTCCACAACTGCTGAGACCTCAACCACTAAAGCAGCATCAGAAACATCTACAGCATTAGAGTCCTCCACAACTACTGAAACCTTAGCCACTAATGCAGCATCAGAAACATCTACAGCATTAGAGTCCTCCACAACTACTGCAACCTTAGCCACTAATGCAGCATCAGAAACATCTACAGCATTAGAGTCCTCCACAACTACTGAAACCTTAGCCACTAATGCAGCATCAGAAACATCTACAGCATTAGAGTCCTCCACAACTACTGAAACCTCAACCACTAATGCAGCAGAAGAAACATCTACAGCATCAAAATCCTCTTCAGCTACTGACACCTCAACCACAAATGCAGCATCAGAAACACCTACAGCATCAGAACCCTCTACAGCTACTTACACCTCAACCACTAATGCAGCATCAGAAACATCTACAGCATCAGCACCCTCCACAACTGCTGGAACCTCAACCACTAATGCAGCATCAGAAACATCTAGAGCATCAGCACCCACTACAGCTACTGACACCTACACCACTAATGCAGCATCAGAAACATCTACAGCATTAGAACCCTCTACAGCTACTGAAACCTCTACCACTAATGAAGCATCAGAAACATCTACAGCATTAGAGTCCTCCACAACTACTGAAACCTCAACCACAAATGCAGCATCAGAAACATCTACTGCATTAATGTCCACAGCATATGAACTCCTAATGAATCTGGTTTTCCACTCCAGAGAAACCTTTATGAATGACCTTGCAAACAAAAGTACTTCTGCTTTCATTACAAGGAGTGAGCACATAATAGATGTTGTAAGTATCTTCTTTGTTATCTTTAACTAAAAAATCAGAAAAAAAAAATTCACAAATTTAATATATGATTGTTTAAAACACTTTACGAATAATAAAGTTATAAAAATAATAATAGAATCTACATTCTGTTCCAGCTTAATACTGTCTTCAAACCATTTCAATCATTCAAACGAACTACTGTCAATGAATTCAGGTAAGAAATAAAAATTAATTGTTTACAATAAAATGTCCTGAAGTTTGTGAATAGATGCTAAAATTTTGTTTCTCAAACTCTAATTCCAGGGAGGGGTCTATCAGTAATGATGTAAATCTTCACTTCGATGCAGCCCAAAATTTGCCCTCATATGATGAAGTGGCCAATGCAATACTGGATAATGCTACAGTGGTTGATGCCCTGAACATATACCCTTATTCTATTGAAGTTAATGGCACAGGTAGGTAAAAAAAAACTAAAAACTAAAAATCAAAAAATTTCTATTTCCGTTAATAATGAAGATGATAAAGACAATGAGAAAGATAAATTTTGAGAAACCTACAATAAAAAAATAGAATTAAAAAAATATATATAAATAGACCAATATATAAAATGGTGATGAACACGTGGGAGTTGGCAAACACATTTGTATATTGATGTTAAATTTTTTATTTACTGATTTTTCCATTTCATTTTAGTAATAGTGAGAGAAACCTCTTCCACCATTGCACCAACAACTGAACACTCAATAATGACAAGTCCATCCGAGTCATCAACTGCAGAAGAAACATCTGAGTCCTCCTCAACAACTGCAGAAACATCATTCACTAGTGGAGCAGAAACATCTGAGTCCTCCTCAACAACTGCTGAAACATCATTCACAAGTGGAGCAGAAACATCTGAGTCCTCCTCAACAACTGCAGAAACATCATTCACTAGTGGAGCAGAAACATCTGAGTCCTCCTCAACAACTGCAGAAACATCATTCACTAGTGGAGCAGAAACATCTGAGTCCTCCTCAACAACTGCAGGAACATCATTCACTAGTGGAGCAGAAACATCTGAGTCCTCCTCAACAACTGCTGAAACATCATTCACTAGTGGAGCAGAAACATCTGAGTCCTCCTCAACAACTGCTGAAACATCATTCACTAGTGGAGCAGAAACATCTGAGTCCTCCTCAACAACTGCTGAAACATCATTCACTAGTGCAGCAGAAACATCTGTGTCCTCCTCAACAACTGCAGAAACATCATTCACTAGTGGAGCAGAAACATCTGAGTCCTCCTCAACAACTGCTGAAACATCATTCACTAGTGCAGCAGAAACATCTGAGTCCTCCCCAACAACTGCAGAAACATCATTCACTAGTGGAGCAGAAACATCTGAGTCCTCCTCAGCAACTGCAACATTAACTACACCCATACATAGCACAACACCCTCTACAGCTACAATTTATAGTGCACCTGAAAAACCCATGACAACAATATACTCTCCAACTACAGCTACAAGTCATGCTGAACCATCTACCTTAGATGGGTCCACTAATATCACACCCAAAATATATGCCACAACAATGGTATATACAACAAACCACCCCTCAGCAGTAACTAATACACATGCTGGAACTTCAATTTCTATTCCACCATCTGACATCTCATCTCAACAAACAGAAACTTCAATACCTTCAACCATTTTCTCCACAACAGCTCCTGAACCTTACACCACGGAAACAGGTACAACAGCATATACAACAAACATCACAGCGGTGACACCCTTTGATGCTGGAACATTTTCTAGTCCAAAAACTACTGCCTCATCGCAAGCAATTTCTTTATTATCCTCAACCATGTTCACAACACCAGCCCCCAGAACTACAAATTACATGACGGAAATGGTCACAGGAGCACCTACAACAGACTACCCCTTAGTAGTGACAACCACTCAGGATAGAAGTTTTTTTTCTAGTGCACCAACTAACACCTCACCACAAAAATATGATTCTTCATTAACCTCAACCATACTTTACACAACAACCTCTGGAAGTTCAACTTACAGCACAATTACAGAATCTACAACAAACTACACAACAGCGGTGACAACTCCTTATACTGGAACATCAACCTCTAGTCCCGAAATGAACACCTCATCACAACAAGCAGATTCTTCATTATCCTCAACTGTACTCTATTCAACAGCCCCTGGAAGTACAAATTACAGCACATCTAAAACAGTCACAACAACATCTACAACAAAATACACAACAGCAGTGACAACACCTCATGTTGGAACATCAACTTCTAGTCCAGCAATGAACACCTCTTTACAACAACCAGATTCTTCATTAACCTCAACCATACTTTACACAACAACCTCTGGAAGTTCAAATTACAGCACAATTACAACATCTACAACAAACTACACAACAGCGGTGACAACTCCTTATACTGGAACATCAACTTCTAGTCCAGCAATGAACACCTCTACAAGTATTCCCATAACACTGACAAAAACCACAACAAACAGTTCTTATATGACAGTAACTGCTACAACCTACCAAGAATTAAAAACAACTGTTTTTACAAATTCGCCTGCCATCTCCATCATAACTACAACAACAAGAACAACACCCTCAACAACTTCCACAACCATGCCAACAACAACTACATATGTACCAGTCTATCTAACAAGTCTAGTGTTCCGGTCTTTGAACAACTATACAGTTGAACTCAGTGATCCAATGTCGGTTGTCTACAAAGACAGAGTGAAACTTGTTGTTACTCAGGTAAGCTCCTACAGATGTAGCATACAAGATACAGATATAAAGTTGTTCATTGCTGATTCACTCACTTTGAATTATGGCTATTACACTTTGTTATTCTCTGTTGCAGCTTGAGCCAATCTTCAAAGCAAAGTACACTACTTTCATTGCAATGAATGTGTTGGATTTCAGGTATTTATGAAACAAGCTGTGCTGCTTTACAATTGTATTTACAATCCAGTGTTTGACAGTCTCCTGTGTTTTCCAGCCCAGGGTCAATAATAACAAACTCACAACTTGTTTTCAATGCTACTGAACCCAACAAACTCCCAACTGTGGAAGAGATTTCAGAGACTCTTTTGTCTGCAGCGAGATCAGGAACTGTCAACCCACTCAACATAATTCCTCAGTCAATATCGGTAAATGGATCAGGTATGTTGGGTCAAAAATTTTCTACAAAACTTTTAACTATTAAGTTCAAAGGTTGTTTAGATGTACATATGTTTATATTGTCCAGACTGTGAATTTTGATAAGATCGGCCTGACTGTTTTTTATAAAGTGATTTTAATTTTATTCTGTGAACTCTATTTTTTGATGAAAATGATACATTTTATGGTTGACTAGAAAATCAACAAGCAGAAAAGGCTAGAAAATTAACAATTAGTCCTTTTTGTATCTAGGTTTTGTATTGGCATTCCGTTCAAGTTGTTAATAAAAGCGAGGAGTACCCATCAAATATATATATATATTTTTTGTTTGTTTTATTATAGTAATAACAACAACAGCAGCACCAACTTCAACAATTTCCACAAACACATCACCAGCAACAACAACAAAGACTACAACGACGACACCCACAACACTCTCAACAACCACAACTTCTCCAACCACAACTATGAGACCTGACACATTCTACATCACATTTCTAGTTTTCCGTTCTTTTGATGTTTTCGTAAATGAGCTCACTGATTCCTCAACTCAGGTTTACAAAGCAAGAGTTCGGCTGGTCATTAGTGAGGTGAGTTATTTTTCTTACTTTCAATACTCTAAATGACAGTGTCTGTACATACACATTATGGACTAAGTGTCTTAATTTGAACCAATAGTAAACGTGAGGTGTTTATTTCTGTTGTTCTATAGCTTGAGCCAATCTACAAATCCAAGTACCCATCCTTCATCAGAATCACTGTCACTGGTTTTAGGTAAAATCTCCAGTCAGTAAATAACACTTAATTGGATTTCCTTTTTAGATGTATCATTAAAAGTCTTCTATTTATTACAGGCCAGGATCAATCATTACAGATACAGAACTGCTTTTCAATTCCACTGTAAATATTGAACCCCCAACTGTTCAAGAGATCTCAAACACTCTTGTGACGGCAGTGACGACAGGAAATGTGGATCCCCTGAAGATTAATCCTCTGTCAATTTCAGTCAATGGCTCATGTAAGTTTGATAAATTTTTTAAATGTGCCTTTTGTTTTTGTCCTGTGAATCCAGGTCTAATTGCATCTTTTTGTCTTTCTTATCACAGTTTTAGCAACGACTGAGGCTCCTAAAACAACAACTGCTTCCAGTGGATTGAAACTTGAATTCAACCTGCTCCAAGCAACATTGTTCATTATTGCAATCAGAATATTAAGGTTTTTCTTGTAGCTGCTTTAATAACTAAGGCTTGCTTTACAGCATGCTTCTATTTTATATTATTTATCACAATGTATTTTTAATCATTCATTGCAGGCTAAACCTATAAAAATGCTAATTTAATTCAAGCTTTAAATTATTTACTCAGACGCACAAAATATTTATTTAAACATTTAAGTTTTATTAAAGTATTTTAATCTGTCTGCTAGTTAAAGACAATGTACAGTTATTTATTGATCAAAGAAAAACTATAATGGAAAATGAAGGTATTGTTGAAAAATATGAAGAATATAGCATTAAACACATTTGCACTTTCTGGGATGATGTCTAAATATGTACTCAGTGTTTACTTATCTATATGTATTAATGTATTCAAGTTATACTGATGTAAAAAAAAAATGTGATTTTCATGTTAATTTAAACAAAATAAAGATATTATTTCATACAATTTTTGCATCCATCATTGTAACCACTGATTTGACAAGCCTATGCTATGAATGTGCCAAAACTCATAAATGGCTTTGAATATCCTTAATTTTGTTACTTATGTAAAATGAAATATTGTATTCTGCATTAACTAGACATTTAACTACTTTCATTATTTTGGAAAATAGGAACAAATTAATATTAAATAGCTCTTTCATGTAGGGAAGGATTACAATGCTTTCTTTCAGTTGCATTGAGATATATCTGCCATCAGTGGTAAATAAAACACCCAGATTTTCTGAATGTCAGTGTAAAAAGAATGACGCAGAGTCACATTCTTTTACATTTAATCATGTTTACAGATTCTTCTAGAAGATCTTTCTAAAACCAGTTCTAAATAAAAGCTTCTACATGGGAATTTCAGATGTCATTTGTCATATAATGCGGTCATAAAAAGTTACCCACACAATTTTTTATGGTGTTCAATTACAATGATGAAAGTGTATTCTATGTTAGAAAATAACTATTTGAAGTCTACATGACTTGAAAATTTAAACCACAGAAAATTTTCGGTAGATTCATTTCAGGAGTATGAGTTGACAATTTGTGGAGAATAAAAACAAAAAAGAACAAATGCATTTGAAAAAAGTAGTTGCAGATATTGAGTGGAATAGATATTTAACCCATTCATTAAACATAATTTATACTTGGGGATATAACACTTCTCAAAAACAAAGGTCAGCTGTTTCTTGTAATAATAAATAAATAATAATAATACATTTGATTTCTTTGAACACAAAATGAATGCAATTAAAAACACTGAAACAGTAAAGTTTAGTGTTAAGACAAGATAAAAACATCACGAAACAGGAAAAAGAACAATATCAGTCAGGAAAAGTTTGCCTAAACAGAAATGTTTTCAGCTCAGGTTTAAAAGTATTTACAGTGGAAGTGTGGAAGTACTGACACATCAGGGATTTTGTTCCACTCGTGTTTGCAGATCCTTTACAAGTCATTAAGGTTTGGAGACTCCAACCTTCACCTTCCTCCACAGATTTGTGATTGGATTATAACTGTCTTCTGTCAAACTATGCAGTCACATGAGCAGCGGCGATTCTTTCTGGCCAATCAGTGAGCTCAACAACCAACCAGTCAGCGATCAACGGGATGCTTCAGAACACTTTTCTTTGCAATCAAAGGAAGCATCACCTTAGACCGACTTCAAATGGGAAAAAAAATTAACATACAGCAAAACAGACTACAGAATGAAGTAAAAAGCACCTTAAAGAACTGTGCTGTTACAAAACAAGGAAGGTTTTTCTGTGGTGTTTATAAAATTTTCCCCAATGCTCTCTAAACAGAAATCAATCGGTTGAGTTCCTTTTCAATAGCCGAAATTTCCACACAAAGTGTTTTTTTTTATTATTATTTTCAGCTGCAAAGTCCAGAAAAACCAACAGAGAGAGCTCTTGTTCTGTGATTCACTCCTGGTTCTGGAGTGACATGCAGTGTTTAATCCGATGAGTCTTGTTTGTGCAGTTTTACACAACATCACTTCCTGAGGCAAGGAAAGGAAATACCAAAGTTGTTCAAACATCAAACAAAGGTAAAAAACTGATTATAAAGTATTATCAAGAAAAAGGGGGTGATAAGGAAGAGGACGGAAGGAAGGAGGTTTAAACAGTAGACAAGCCCCAAATGCACAAATAAAACTGTATTCAAGTGCACAGTTATTTTGAACCAAAGTCAAAAGATGCCAAAACGAGATAACAAAAATTGTTTTAATTATAGACCGAGATGCTATCTGGTGAACAGCATGTGACATATTCACGTATGCAGGTGGTGTTTGACACATAGTTTCTTCTGGGATTATGAAATACCTTTCATTGTGTATTTGAAGCCAAATTAAGAAGATTTGACAGATTTTTTTTATTGAATTTACCCTAAATTAAATTTGAAACTACTTATTTGTGTAAATTCAACATCAACTAAATATTTTTTCATTTGAGTTTAATGTAACTGTAAGTGTTGGAGTACCTTAAGTTAGAATTAATTTATTACAAAACTGAATAATATTACAGGTTATTACAAATGTTTAGTGTCGATATAAATGTTTTACCCTATTGTTAATTAACACATAATGCAGTTAACATGTCACAAACTTAGGAATGAAAAGGGACTTAAAGTCCAGTGGAATCCGAAGGTTTTTTGAACGAAACACAAAGTACGTGTCAAAGCAAATATCATGTAATGTATGTAGGCAAATCAATCGAGCACAGAGCAAAAACATATCCTTTGAAAAACAACAATGACTGACAGGTGAGAGCCTAAAGATCGTAAACAACACACAGGTGAAAGCGAGTGCAGATATTTAAAGAACAAAGTATAGAAAATATACAGTATATAAATAAGCACATTATAAAATAATAATACATTGATTATTGCAAAGTTTCATTATGTTGTGAAAAAGCATAAAATGAATTGTTGACGGCTTTGTGCTTTAGATCTTTGTAGCATTTTGTCCTGTGTTGATTAATTAAACGATCTTCCTGCCAAGTGTAAGGGGCATCTCAGAACAGTAAAAGGTGTTACCTTTACCAGACGCCGCACCCAAGAACTACATCATTTCCCTTACTTGAATAATGAGAGAAATGACGACTACTAACCCCGTCAACATCGATGCCACTTAAAATAAAACAAAGATACCTGCTTTTGTTGCAAGCCTATTATAAGTAAAAACAGCACTTGTCTAGTCTTTCCATTCTAGACGGTTGTGCAACTGATTCTATTATTCTATCAGACATGCAATAACTTAAAGCTCACTCGTATTTAAACTCACTGTTTGTTTTATAAATTAATTATTTAATTAACCATGTTCATTTTTTTACAGTAAATTATTTTTTACATTTAAGAACGAAAAATATGGGGAATGCATGATATATGTATTTATATAATATATATATGTATTAACAACTGGCCACAATTGTTTGGCTTCTTGATAAATCTTGTTTTCTTTTAACTTTCTTTTTAATATTTTGAAGGTTAATACTATATGTTTAAACAATACATCAGTACTTTATTTTTAAAACAATTCCCTGAAATGTAATCATAATAAGGTCATCATCTGAGAAAACCTGAATTTCTGAGAATGACGAGAAATGTTTTAAAGTAAATGTGTACATTATGTAAGACATGCATACAAGACATTTCTCACATAGTGGATTAATAATGTTTCTGCATGCTGCAGATCCTGATCATCAGCTTCGATTGAGAAAGGGCTTCTTAGAAAAGAGGCCCATAAAACAGATGTCAGGAATGTGAGGAATGATCAGGTAAACATTACACTTTTGTCCTGCTTTTTTCTTTGACGTCTCAGATGTGTTATTAAAAACAAAAATAGGTGATGTAGGTTTCTTGAAAAATGTAATATTGATTAATCTTTGATTAAGGTAAAATATGTGTCCCTTAAACTAACATGTTATATTTTTGCACATTAATATCCTCACATAATTATACACAAGTGCAGAGATTTCGTCTGGAATTTTGAATTTATCCAAATTTACTTTCCTTAATTTGAATTTTGGATTTGAATTTACTCTAACTCTGTAAATTCAAATGATGTTAAAAACAAAAGTATGTGGATTGGTCTAATATTTAAAGCTAAAGGATGTGCCTTGGCATGTGACACAAATGCTTCTATAAATGAAATTCAATGATGCACACAACACACCAGACGCAAACACAATACAAAAAAAACTTGCATGTCATGTCTCTTACGGGGGACATTCCATGTAGCTTGTCTGTACTTATTGATGAAGCAAAAGCCTGATTGGGACGTCACAGTGTGGTACTTAAATGGTGAAACAGGTGACTCAGGAGAAGAAAAACATTGGAGAACGGAATAACTGGCTTTTCATAAACCCACAGTCAACAGCGGATTATAGTCAAAAAGAGATCAGGTGCTCCAGGCCAGGTAAGAGTCTTTCATTTCACTAAGTATATCTGTGTTTTATAATTATATCGTATTATATGATATCATATCATATCATACCATATCATATCAAATCATTTCATATCATATCATATCATATCATATCATATCATATATCATATCATATTATATTGCAAAAAATGTTGAAACAAATTATTTAAGAAAATTTTGTAAAGAGCAATGTAATGTAAAAGAAACATTGAACATAAAAAAAATTAACAGTTTTGTTAATAATTAAATGATAATATGTATTGATTGTATTTTTAGCACAATTTTGGACCATATAATTAAGTTACAGGAACTGCAACTAGAACATTTCATGCATTTAATAAAAAATGTAATGAAATTTAAAAGCCACTGTTTTCCATTGAAAAATAACAATTTATGTGTAAAAAAAAAGAAAATTTTTCATACGACCATATAATTAAGTAATAGCAACTGCAACTAGAACATGTCATGCATTTAATAAAAAATTAAATTAAATTTAAAAGCCACAGTTTACCATCGAAAATGAACAATTTATGTGTAAAAAAATTAAAAATAAATAAAAAAACAGAGAAAAAAACATATTTTAGAGAATTTGAAGGACACAGCAGATCATTTGTCTTAAATATATATTTATTTATATATGTTGTACTGGTTCTTTCCAAGTCTGAAAGAATTGCTATATGCCACAACTATATGCACAATATATAGTATAGTTTCCATAGACATAGCAGGTACATATTGGGCCAAGGAAAAATAATAAATGTATAGCGGTTCAGTATGCAGTGGAATGTAAAAGTTTATGTGAGAATGAATTTTATCTTTACTGGTCACATTGCAGGTTCCACTCTTTTCATAATGGAGAAAAAATGTTTCATCACAATCTGCTTTTTTATTGGTAAGTATATTGCAGCAACAAATATTGACACATTTTTTTTGTTTATATGTTTGATTATATGTAGGGCTGCAACTAACAACAATTTTTATAATCAATTAATCATATGAGTGTTTTTTTACTAATCGGATAATAAAATTGCATTAAATAATGGCTTCTACAATGAAAATAATATATATAATTTATAAAGAATATATATTGTTTATATATAATATTTCTATGCATTAGTTTGTGCTTGAAAAGTAAATTCACTTACAGTATAAAAATACTCCATATTGAATACAACATTTTTGTCATAACTACTCCATTTCTTTGTCTTTTATATAGTTCATGATATTCAGTAAACAAACATATTAAAAGTAGGCATTGTTATCAAATTACCTTATGGCATCCTCGAAAAATAGAACATGGTATATGATAGAAACTGGGTCGAATATACAGATGGTCCATGCTGTACCTTTAAGATATTTTACATTTATTCCTTTAGAAAAGTAATTGACATTAAAATCTGTTTACAAGGTTTATATCAGCTACTCAAACGTGTATTTGATAGAAGTTGAATTCGAACTAAAAGTTGAATCTAAGCAATTGACCTCGAGCATTTTTTTACACACACACTGTGGCTGTTCCTGTTTAAAAATGCCCATAAATTACTGAAATTATAAGTATAATGGTATGTAGAGTGAAACATATTTCCCACATAGGAAAACTAAAAGGAAATTTGCATCAATCATAAAAGCCAATGTTTTTAACATCCTGTAAACAGGAATGATTAGCAGTGTACACATCAAGTCATTATTTAACAGATACATTTTGATTTCCCTGGTAGCAATACAAATCAGAGGTGCCACAACACAAACTGTGGAATCATCAAGCAACACAGCAGCAGTAACAACAGTCTCACTACAATCAACAAATACTTCAGAAACAACTAATTCCCCAGCCACAGAAAGTACACCTGAATCCTCTCCAACACAAACAACAGCAGTATCATCAGTGCTGACTACAGCAGTAACACAAACAACAATTCCCACAGCTGAATCTTCATCACAAACAGTCACAACAACTTCAAATTTTGTTGAAACCTCTCCCACAGCATCAGGAGAAACCACAACAGCTCAACAAAATACAGCGACAACACCTGAATCATCTCCATTGTCACCAATAACAAGTGCTACAGAATTATCTTCAACAATATCTGCAGCTTCAACAACAGGGTACACAACAACCAATTTTATTTCTCCTGAAATATCCACATCAGGTCAACAAACAACAATTACAACACCTGAATCCTTCACCACACCTACATCCATACTAACAACTTCATTTGCTACTGGATCATCCACCACTACAGTAGGACCAGCTCCACAGACCACTGTTACCACAGCTGAATCGTCCACATCTCCGCCAGCTTCAACAGGGCACTCAACAGCCATATCTTTTTCTGCTGAAACATTCCCTAGTACTCCAGGAGTAACCACTTCAGCTTCACAAACACCAAGTACAACAGCTGAATCCTCCACTACACCTACAGCTACACCTGTACTCTCATTGTCAACTTCATCTATCACTGGATCACCCACCTCTCCAGTAGGATCAGCTTCACAGACCACTGTTACCACAGCTGAATCATCCACATCTGTGCCAGCTTCAACGGGGCACTCAACAGCCATATCTATTTCTGCTGAAACATCCCCTAGTACTCCAGGAGTAACCACTTCAGTATCCCAAACACCAAGTACAACATTTACAACACCTGAATCCTTCACCACACCTACATCCATACTAACAACTTCATCTGCTACTGGATCATCCACCACTACAGGAGGACCAGCTCCACAAACCACTGTTACCACCGCTGAATCGTCCACATCTCTGCCAGCTTCAACAGGGCACTCAACAGCCATATCTTTTTCTGCTGAAACATCCCCTAGTACTCCAGGAGTAACCACTTCAGCATCCCAAACACCAAGTACAACAGCTGAATCCTCCACTACACCCACAGCTACACCTGTACTCTCACCATCAACTTCCTCTATCACTGGATCACCCACCTCTCCAGTAGGATCACAAACCACTGTTACCACAGCTGAATCGTCCACATCTTCGCCAGCTTCAACAGGGCACTCAACAGCCACATCGATTTCTGCTAATACATCCCCTAGTACTCCAGGAGTAACAACTTCAGCATCCCAAACACCAAGTACAACAGCCGAATCATCCACACCACCCACAGCTACACCTGTACTCTCATTGTCAACTTCATCTATCACTGGATCACCCACCTCTCCAGTAGGATCAGCTTCACAGACCACTGTTACCACAGCTGAATCGTCCACATCTGCGCCAGCTTCAACAGGGCACTCAACAGCCATATCGATTTCTGCTGCAACATCCCCTAATACTCCAGGAGTAACCACTTCAGCATCCCAAACACCAAGTACAACAGCCGAATCATCCACACCACCCACAGCTACATCAGTACTCTCATTGTCAACTTCGTCTATCACTGGATCACCCACCTCTCCAGTAGGATCAGCTTCACAGACCACTGTTACCACAGCTGAATCGTCCACATCTGCGCCAGCTTCAACAGGGCACTCAACAGCCATATCGTTTTCTGCTGAAACATCCCCTAGTACTCCTGGAGTAACCACTTCAGCATCCCAAACACCAAGTACAACAGCTGGATCCTCCACTACACCCACAGCTACACCTGTATTCTCACCGTCAACTTCCTCTCTCACTGGATCACCCACCTCTCCAGTAGGATCAGCTTCACAGACCACTGTTACCACAGCTGAATCGTCCACATCTGCGCCAGCTTCAACAGGGCACTCAACAGCCACATCGATTTCTGCTGCAACATCCCCTAATACTCGGGAGTAACCACTTCCGGCATCCCAAACACCAGAGTACAAAGCAGTCATCCACACCACCCACAGCTACACCTGTACTCTCACCGTCAACTTCCTCTCTCACTGGATCACCCACCTCTCCAGTAGGATCAGCTTCACAGACCACTGTTACCACAGCTGAATCGTCCACATCTGCGCCAGCTTCAACAGGGCACTCAACAGTCATATCTTTTTCTGCTGAAATATCCCCTAGTACTCCAGGAGTAACCACTTCAGTATCCCAAACACCAAGTACAACAGCTGGATCCTCCACTACACCCACAGCTACACCTGTACTCTCACCGTCAACTTCCTCTATCACTGGATCACCCACCTCTCCAGTAGGATCAGCTTCACAGACCACTGTTACCACAGCTGAATCGTCCACATCTTCACCAGCTTCAACAGGGCACTCAACAGCCACATCGATTTCTGCTGAAACATCCCCTAGTACTCCAGGAGTAACCACTTCAGCATCCCAAACACCAAGTACAACAGCCGAATCATCCACACCACCCACAGCTACACCAGTACTCTCATTGTCAACTTCATCTATCACTGGATCACTCACCTCTCCAGTAGGATCAGCTTCGCAGACCACTGTTACCACAGCTGAATCGTCCACATCTTCACCAGCTTCAACAGGGCACTCAACAGCAATAACGGTTTCTGCTGCAACATCCCCTAGTACTCCAGGAGTAACCACTTCAGCTTCACAAACACCAAGTACAACAGCTGAATCCTCCGCAACACCCACAGCTACACCTGTACTCTCATTGTCAACTTCATCTATCACTGGATCAACCCCCTCTCCAGTAGGATCAACTTCACAGACCTCTATTACCACAGCTGAATCGTCCACATCTTTGCCAGCTTCAACAGGGCACTCAACAGCCATGTTGGTTTCTGCTGCAACATCCCCTAGTACTCCAGGAATAACTTCAGCTTCACAAACACCAAATACAACACCTGAATCTTCTACAACATTCACACCTACATATATGGCATTAACAAACATTCCAGGATCATCTACCTCTACTGGAGTTACAACAACAGGGCACTCAACAACTATATCAGCCATAACAGCCACTAGTCCTGCAATAATAACTACCCCATCAGCACCACAAATAATTTTTACCACAACTGCAATGTATGTTAATGAGGTACAGACAGTCATGGAGTTCCGCTCATTAGACACATTTAAACCAGAATACAATGATCCACTTAGTTCAGCATACCAAGCACGGGCTAAGGATGTTCAGGATAAAGTGAGTAAAAATTTAATCTTCATTATTTTTAATATAGCCTGGATCCAATTATTCATGTTAATTGCACCACAATCACTTGTACTTTAACATTTTTTTACAGCTGGATAAATTATACAAAGTTTTTACTTCATTCATCAGATCTCGCGTCTCAGGTTTCAGGTAACTATATAATGTTTTAGATCTGTATAGTTTTTGAGTAAGTATCATTTGGGTAGGATAATTTTTTGGTAAGATAATTTAAAATAATGTTATTATTTATATTTAAGACCGGGATCTGTCATTACCACAGTGGACCTTATTTTCAACTCAACACAGTCAATGCCAACATCTAATCAGATAGGAACCACATTAAGCAGCAGTGCAGATATGATCGCTGCACTGAATGTGAGTTTAGACTCTATCACAGTTAACAGTTCAGGTAAGTTTGATAAAAATAGAAGGCTTTTTTATCATTTTAGTTACATACTATGTCTTTTTTAACTGACAACTAACTATCCTTTTTTTCTCTCAGTGACAACACCTACCACAGACACATCATCTTCCATGTCATCATACACAGCCACAACACCACCAATTACAACAATCACAAGCGAATCCCTCTCAACAGCATCTGCCTTGATTTCAATCATTTCCTCTTCACCGTCCTCTGAAAGTACAGCAACTATTACAACATCAGGAGGATACACGACTACAACGGGATCCTCTACACTAGGATCTTCTGTACAATCAACAGCACCTCAATCAACTGCTTCTTCACCAAATACAGTCAGTTCAGTTTCACAAGAAACTGAAAGTACTCCGGCGCAAACAATCACAACATCAATGCTAATAACAGGATCTTCTTTAGGAACAACAACTCCCAGTGGTATATACTTTAGTAGTGCAGGTCAACAATCAACACCTTCTACAGGGAGTTCTGTCGGTTCCTCACCAACCTCTGAAAGTACATTAATTGCAGCCACAGCATCTACAACATTAACATTTGGATCCTCTGTTGGAACAGCTTCTTCTGCAATATCCACCAACCCAACAACTAACACACCCCAATTACCAGCTTCTACTTCAAGTTCAGTTAGCTCCCCTTTACCAGCTTCTGATAGTACAACTCTGAGTACACCTATATCTTCAACATTAACAGGATCTTCTGAGGGAACAACAGTTCCAATTGGTGTATACAGCAGTAGTGCAACTCCCCAATCAACAGGTTCTACCACAAATTCAATCAGTTCCTTTGCACCATCTTCATCATTGTCTCAAAGTACAACATTTGGTACAACCACAGCACCCACCACATTAACAGTTGGATCCTCTGTTGGAACAGCTTCTTCTGCAATATCCACCAACCCAACAATTAACACACCCCAATTACCAGCTTCTACTTCAAGTTCAGTTAGCTCCACTTTACCTGCTTCTGATAGTACAACTCTGAGTACACCTATATCTTCAACATTAACAGGATCTTCTGTGGGAACAACAGCTCCAGTTGGTGTATACAGCAGTAGTGCAACTCCCCAATCAACAGGTCCTACCACAAATTCCATCAGTTCCTCTGCACCATCTTCATCATTGTCTCAAAGTACAACATTTGGTACAACCACAGCACCCACAACGTTAACAGTTGGATCCTCTGTTGGAACAGCTTCTTCTGCAATGTCCACCAACCCAACAATTAACACACCCCAATTACCAGCTTCTACTTCAAGTTCAGTTAGCTCCCCTTTACCAGCTTCTGATAGTACAACTCTGAGTACACCTATATCTTCAACATTAACAGGATCTTCTGTGGGAACAACAGTTCCAGTTGGTGTATACAGCAGTAGTGCAACTCCCCAATCAACAGGTTCTACCACAAATTCAATCAGTTCCTTTGCACCATCTTCATCATTGTCTCAAAGTACAACATTTGGTACAACCACAGCACCCACCACATTAACAGTTGGATCCTCTGTTGGAATAGCTTCTTCTGCAATATCCACCAACCCAACAATTAACACACCCCAATTACCAGCTTCTACTTCAAGTTCAGTTAGCTCCACTTTACCTGCTTCTGATAGTACAACTCTGAGTACACCTATATCTTCAACATTAACAGGATCTTCTGTGGGAACAACAGTTCCAGTTGGTGTATACAGCAGTAGTGCAACTCCCCAATCAACAGGTTCTACCACAAATTCCATCAGTTCCTCTGCACCATCTTCATCATTGTCTCAAAGTACAACATTTGGTACAACCACAGCACCCACAACATTAACAGTTGGATCCTCTGTTGGAACAGCTTCTTCTGCAATGTCCACCAACCCAACAATTAACACACCCCAATTACCAGCTTCTACTTCAAGTTCAGTTAGCTCCCCTTTACCAGCTTCTGATAGTACAACTCTGAGTACACCTATATCTTCAACATTAACAGGATCTTCTGTGGGAACAACAGCTCCAGTTGGTGTATACAGCAGTAGTGCAACTCCCCAATCAACAGGTCCTACCACAAATTCCATCAGTTCCTCTGCACCATCTTCATCATTGTCTCAAAGTACAACATTTAGTACAACCACAGCACCCACAACATTAACAGTTGGATCCTCTGTTGGAACAGCTTCTTCTGCAATATCCACCAACCCAACAATTAACACACCCCAATTACCAGCTTCTACTTCAAGTTCAGTTAGCTCCACTTTACCAGCTTCTGATAGTACAACTCTGAGTACACCTATATCTTCAACATTAACAGGATCTTCTGAGGGAACAACAGCTCCAGTTGGTGTATACAGCAGTAGTGCAACTCCCCAATCAACAGGTTCTACCACAAATTCCATCAGTTCCTCTGCACCATCTTCATCACTGTCTCAAAGTACAACATTTGGTACAACCACAGCACCCACAACATTAACAGTTGGATCCTCTGTTGGAACAGCTTCTTCTGCAATATCCACCAACCCAACAATTAACACACCCCAATTACCAGCTTCTACTTCAAGTTCAGTTAGCTCCCCTTTGCCAGCTTCTAATAGTACAACTCTGACTACACCCATATCTTCAACATTAACAGGATCTTCTGTGGGAACAACAGTTCCAGTTGGTGTATACAGCAGTACAACTTCCCAATCAACAGATTCTACCACAAGTTCTATCGGTTCCTCAGCACCATTTTCAGAAAGTACATATCTTAGTGCAACCACATCATCCACAACTGTAACAACAGGGTCTTCGGCAGAAAACTCTTCTGGAATATCTATAGGCAGTACAGCAGTAATGACAACTGGACCAGCCACCAATTCGAATGCATCTTTAGCACCAGTTGAACAACCAACATCTACAGCTTCTGTATCAGGTTTCTTTACAGAACCATCAGCTTCATCTATTGGTCCATCAACATCAACATCCTCCATCGGTCCTATGGCATCAACATCATCTATTGCTCCTATGGCATCAACCTCATCCACTGGTCCTATGACATCAACATCAACCATTGGTCCTACAGCGTCAACATCCTCGATAGGTCCTGCAGTGTCAACACCATCCCTGGGTTCTACAACATCGCCCATAGCTTCCAACATATCAACGTCCTCAACATCTACAGGATCAACAGCATCTACAGGATCAACAGTATCTACAGTATCCACCATTTCCACAGCATATACAGAATCAACAACATCTAAAACTTCAACCACTACTACAACACCCGAAGAGACAACAAAACTGGAGTTTCGCTCTTCTGACACATTCATTGCAGCACTAAATGATTCAAACAGTGAGGAGTATAAGAACAGGTCAAAGATGGTCAAAGACCAGGTGAGATAAAAATGTGTGCCAAATTCATCATTCCATTTTTTGATGACTACCTTAATGGATCTAATGTGGAAAATTCTTTACTATCTGTTCCAGATTGAATCCATATACAAACCAAAGTACTCAAATTTTATCAGAGCCATTATCCAAGGATTCAGGTAAATATTCCACAATGCATATTTTGGCGGGAAAAGCAAAGTGTGTTTGAATCTGGGCTGTGGGGGTAGAAGGAGAAATGAGGGGAGAAATGTCAGAATACTTTTTCCATGTAAGTATGATTGCATGAACTATTCCTGAAGTAGGCTGTGTTTTATTCTCTAGAGCTGGGTCAATAATCACAACAGCGGAGCTAGTTTTCAGCTATAATCAATCGAATCCATCACCGCAAGAGATTTTGAACACCCTTGTGACAGCAGCAGTAGCAGGACAAGTGAATGTTCTGAATATAATACCTCAGTCCATTTCAGTCAATGGTTCAAGTAAGCCCTTTTACCCATTAGAGCACACTCTTCAACATAATTGTATTTAAATATTTTAACTGTAATCTAGCACATCGGTGTAGAGATATAACAATTCATTTACAAAGACAAGCAACTAAACGTACCTTTCATTACAGCTTCGGATTCGACTACTGTCACTACAGTAACAACAGCTACTGCATCTTCAAGTGGATTCAAGATTGAATCAAGTTTTCTCCAGCTAATATGCATCATTATGATGTCAAAAGTATTCAAATGTTTCCTATAGACCCCTACTAACCAAACTTTCTAATACCAGTGAAAACAAACAGAAAATATATTTTTGTCAGTTGGAATATAGTATTTGCATTATTGCACTTGTCATCGAATAATGACAGTGAATTCAATATACAATATAAATGAATTCTTGGTATAATTTTAAATGTTTTTACAGCAACAATTTAACAGCGGGCTGTTTCCAGGAGGGAAAAGTGGAGCTTTTTCCATAAACATTTACTAATTTTGTAATGTAAACATTGTATTCTAAACTCTTCTGTTAACCAGGCTCAAACATTTTAATGTCTTTATATGTATCTTTAATTAAATAAAACTATTTATTACATACCTTTGTCCTTTTATTTTAGTCATCAAATGGATAGTTGCACAGTCATAAGTGATAAGAATAACTGTGATCAGAATAAGACTTACCGGTATATGTTGTAAAGAGTTCAAGTAATTATACCTCTCTAAAAACATGCCATGGACATAATGCTGCATAGTATGTGTTTAACACCATATAAAAAATTACCCTTTAAAATCTAAGACATCAGAAAAAAAGGCATAATTTAGAAGTACCAATATTCACACATCTACACTCTTTCCAAGTAAACCACTCTTTCCAAGTAAACAATGTCTTTCAGATATATTCTTCAGTCGGGGACACCTATAAATAAAATAAAACAATTTGAACCTGACCAAGTCTTGTCCAAAGTACAAGCACTATGTGTAAATCTCATATGTGTATAAATATAATCTTTCTTTGTGGTTTCACAAAAGACCTTGCAAAACAGGTTTTGTAAGTCTGGCTACGCCCAAATTTTAATCTCAGGTGATTACTGTGCATGGTACAAGCTTCTGACTAAAATGTGTCACCTGATTTACAGCTAATTTCAGTCTATAACATTTTCCAAAAATAATTAATTTCCAACAATAGTCCATAATGTGTTGATCCTTTCGGATTTGGGATGACAGACCTAGGTTATAAAAATTCTGACCATTTAAATTTGAGGTGAAATAGGTTTCAAATAACTGTTAGAAATGTAAAAATGCATCCTAGAGTATCTATACAAAGACAAGCCCTCTAATAGATTGGCACTATTATATATTGATTAAAAAGTGCACAAAAACCATTTAACACAGCCCTTATAAAAATAGAATTATTAATTATACAGAGAACTACTGTCTACATTTTTGTAAGCCAAACTACAGGTTTACATATAGAGGTATTTGGATCCCATTTAAATAGAATTAACTTTCTGAGAGAACCTCAAAATGTTGTAAATAAAATCCAACTTCTTTCAAATTTAAGAATCTAAACTAACAAATAAAATCTAAACTACCATATCATTACTAGTTTCGCTGTTTATCTATGCATCTTGTTTTAAACTTTGCCCCAAAACATTCATCCACAATTTTTTTTTTCTCAATTTCATCAATAGTTATGCACAACCTTTAAGCAAAAGCTAATGTCTTACTGGCTTTCAAGTTGCAAGCCGTCCATCCTCCTTCATTCCCAAGATTGAAAATGACTACAAATAACAGAACCATTTCAAATAGCACCATCACACCCATATTACATCAAAACCAGGCTAATGTTGAATATAACTATCCTCCCATATTGTTCTCTTTGTAATAAATTTGGGTGTTACGCTATTAAACTTAGGAACACCCTTTAACATATCGAACTCAACATCTTCTATATTCTTGTTGTGTTTTTAATGTTTGTATGTGATGGTAAATAGACAACTCAAATGTGTACTTGGGACACATGGCATATATTAAACAAAAGCTTGGAAAACTGGCAAAAAAATGGTTAAAAGTCAGGAAAATGAAACTATGAAAATGTATGTAAATTAATTCCCATTTTATTTTCATACAGAGGGTATTGATAAACATCACTTTCCAACTAGGCCATTTCCAACTAGGCTTCACTGAAACTGAGCTAGACTGAGTGGCAAAACAAACTGTAATATGGCAGTGTTTTATATGGAAAGGTGTCAAATAGTGAGTTAATGCTCAAGGTAAAAATTGGACTAGACTGTGATCCACATAACTTACCAGATGGCCAGCTTTCTGTGTACATAGAGATTTGATTTTCTTTCTGTGTACATAGAGATTTGATTTTCTTTCTGTGTACATAGAGATTTGATAGCATTTGGATTTTCTGGTATTTATATGTTCCTGATTACCGGGAAAGGTGTAGAAAAGCCTACATCAATGGACATTCTGGTTGAGGGTTATTCAAAATTTGTTCTGAACATTTTGTCATGTGAATATTTTCTGCTTCTTCTATTATATATTAGTCTCATATAATTAAAAGACTTCAATATTTGCAGTGAAAATTGGTTAATCACACGTTTTGATAGCATAATTTTACTCTTGTACAGAAATAATTTTTATTTTATGGAGAGCCAAATCAATTTGGGTTTTGCAGTATATTTTTAGCAAGAGCAAGAATTTAATACAATCGACGATATTACGGGTTGTTCAGAAGAATTGAACATGTGACTGGGGAAGTTCTGTTGTTTGCCTACCTTTTATGGCTTTTTCGTCGATAGATTCTTAAAACTCAAAATTGTATTCGTGTGTACTGCGCAATATCATTTACTTGATTTTTAAAAATTCGATCGAGCCTCGAGGTATTCTTTTGGCGTCCTGTCCTTGTTTGTGTCACTGATAATAGGATCTATCTAACTGTTAACGAACCGTTTTACCCATCGACCATTGATGGAAGTACCAAATAGTCCCGCCCACTAGCAAACGCGATTGGTTGATGATGATTCCGTTTGTTTTCAAAAATGCGTCCTTAAATCTTTCAACGTTGAGCTAAATGGGCTTTGTTAAAGTTAAAAAAAATACATTTAAAAACTTTTCTTTATTCTTAAATTGTTTTATAATTCTCTGAACCCAAAGTGACACAAATAAATGCAAATTCCCTTCTGAATTCCCTTCAAATAAGTATTTGGTGATACTGGCATGTATGCAAATCCAGTTATTTATACAAATTTTTCCTATTGTGCTGGTGTTATTAGCGTAAACAAAATTAAACCATTCATTGTTGGACACATGCTACCAAACACAATCAACCATAGTTACACACATTGCTTTCATGTATTGATGTGTCTGGTGGAAACAGGGGCTATGCTGTTTTTGGTGTACTGGTGTATTGGTGAATGAAACATGCATGTCAAACCCAGATGGAAAATTCTTCAGACTGGATGGGAACCTCTGCCAGGCAAATAATATGTGTTTGATAATCCTTTGCACAATACTGTATATGAAATGATGTCACACACATCCTAATCAGATTTCAAGACTCTAAAAATACACCACTGCATTTTTACCAAGTAAAGCACAGTACTTAAGCTATTGTATAGCTGTGTGTTATTACAAGCACAGAAATGTAACAGCATAAAAAGAATGACACACCTGAACTGCTGTCATCACGTCACACGCTACGAATGTGTACTTTAAGAACACAATCCCTGGCCCGTAGATACATCAGAGTAAGATAAATGCTAGAGCTGTTTTTTTTTTCATAGAACAAAGCTTGGCATTGCAGTTGCCTTTCACATTGTAAAGAATAAGCAAACAAATGCAGGTATTAACAATGTTTGTTCTGATGTCTAATAGGTCAATCTGGACAAAGTGAAGGCAAACAAGTTCAAACATGTCTGGTTTTCATTAACATCAGTCAATACTTTATTCTTTTGTTTAACAACACGAAATGTAATTCAAGTGTTAATCAAAGAGTTTCTGTTCCTTTCCCAGTGAGTGAACTATTTTAAGCAGCTGCAGCCAGTAATTATTTTTTACATTTAGCCAGCTTTCAACTTCACAATGTCACTTTAACAAAACTATACGTTTCATTTGATTTCTGTGAGAAAACATGTTAAAATTTCTGCGATAGTTCTTGAGGAATGCTCTAATATCATGTCACTCAGTCATTGACACCGCTCTATTTTTTCAGACAGTGGTGTTCTTTCCGTCCTCCATATCAGGACAATGTTATCCATGTTCATCCATCAGGTGTTGACTCTGCTCCTGCTTTCTCTGTCAGATAGTAAATGCAAAGTCAGTGGTCATTCAGCTTTTGCAAAGGGATTTAGAGAACTTTTACACAGCAATAAACATCAATCACTGTTAATGATGCATATTTAGATTGAATTAACCTCTGTTTAAATCTGCTTTCTGAAAACCATCCTACTAATGGCCAAATAAACTTTGAAATTGTCTTCCAAACATCTGTAATGGAGATATTAACTTTGCTGAAAATGAAACACATATTTCACATAGCACATTTAGAAAATAAGCATATGAAATTTAAACATACTCTTTTAAATGTTTTATAGCTCTGTTAATGTCAACATGATGGAGCATAATGATAGATGGTTATTCATTAAAGCATGTTTCCCATCAGTGCATATTTGGGTTTGTTTAGGGAGTGGCTCTCATTTACGCACAGGTGCTACTCCCGTGAAAGCAAACAGACAAAGAGCATCTGCATCATGGACTTGTAGACTGATACTACAGGACATTCTTTAGAAAAACAGTCTTAGGGCATTTTTCTAACATACAAGATGGTTCAAAATAAATCATCGCCAGTACAATGTTAAAATTACACCAGATTGGGATTCGAAAACTGGCGCCTTAAGTCTTTCTCTCAATGGTTCAACATTAGACTCAAAGAGCAGAATGAGAAACCGTGTCACCATTAACTTTTTATTTTACTGCCTCCGAAGTCTAGCTAGATTGTGTCCTTTGCTGCTGAAAGACTAATGCATTTGTCATGTCTGGTCTGGATTACTGTAATGTTCTTCTGGCCGAGGTTTCAAGAACTACTCTGGACAGTTTGCAGTACAGAATTCAGCTGCTCGTGTCCTGACCGGGTACAGAGCACGTGAACACATCATGCCTGTTTTTAAATTGCTGCACTGGCTCCCAGTCCACTTCCGTGTGGGATTTAAAATTTTAACCCTCACTTATAAAGCACTCCATGGCCTGGCCTGAGTCATACGCTACGATCCTCAGTCTAAGTTTCTGTCACACTAATACTATCGGAAACAGGGCTTTTCTGTCTATGTACCATCACTGTGGAACTCTCTCCAGGCTTAGCTCAGGGATCCACAAAGTTACACGATTTTTAAATCGCATCTTTTAAAATTTTTTTAACTGGCTTATGATTGTTGACATTTTGTTCTTTTATTTATTTTAAGAATTGTGTTTTTTAAATGCATTTTTTAATTTAAAAAATTATTATTATTATTTTAATTTAACAAAAAACATGGTCTAATTTGCACATTGTTTCTCATTCCCTGTTCTGACTAAATGTTTCTTGTTTAATCTGTTTTATTCATCTCTTTTTTATGTATTTTACGTTCAATTGTTTCACTTTTTTCTCTGTACATGCTTTGGGAAGCCAGCTTGAAGGGTGCTTTATAAAATAAAGATTATTATTGTTAATATTCATATAAAATTACTCTGATCCTTTAGGAGTTAAAACACAATCCTAAATACCAATGAATGAGCTCGGAAATAAAGCGGGATTATTTTGCAAACTATATCGAAAAATGTAAACCTTTCAAACATTTTTATGTTGCAAGCTGCCATTCATACTGTTAAATAAATAAAGAGCAATATGCATGATTGACCCTTCAAAAATGATGCTTTTCTCAGTAAGTGTTTCAGTAAAGGAGTGACATCTTGTGGCTAATATGTTTTAAACAGAAAACACATGAAATAATTTAAAAAGAACTCAAGTTTGATATAAATTGTTTAAATGACGTGTACAATACATATATTTATTGTTGCGTTGCTTTTGCTACTTCTACTTTTTTTGGTGTTTATTTTTTTGAAGTAATGATTAGCCTGTCTCTCTTTGAATGTTTACATAACACATAAAACAGTTATTTTGTTCTAAATGCTTAACTTGAGGTAGCCTTTTTATTTATAATGGTAATTATATATACAATACTACATTGCATTATTTTGAAATAGCACTGCACGCCATGCAAATGTTAGGAATAACAAAATTTTTTAATTTAGTTAGAATCAAAAATTAGTTTAATGAAAAATAAAACTGGTATTTCTATAATAACTATTAGTTTGATGGTTTGTCTCAACCCATTTCCACTAGTTGGAAGTAAAGTTTAGCGCAAAAGACTGGATTTCTTTATCAGGCGGTAATTTCTAATTGATTGCCCTTTACTATTATTATTATTAATATTGAAAAATAATAATCTTTTTACCATGAATAAAATGCATTTAAATGTCTTTTAAATCTTACAAGAGTAGTGTGCCTTCCCGAAACGCCTGCCTGGTAATGTGGACTTTGTTGTGTAGACCTTACTTTACCTGTAGGTGTCACTGAGAGAATACTTGCTGAGAGACCCATCCTCCCTGCTTTTCTTTAAACAGACCTTGACTAAGAATTGGGGACTTTGTATTAGAATTGTGGAACAATTGTTGCATACTAACACAAATGTAACTATAATTTTTACATAAAGCCATTTATGATGCTTTGTAACGCTCTATTGTTATTTCATTAGCATAAACGCCATCCCGCCTCCGTTCAGACTCAAAATGATAAAAATCTTTAAAACTACATCACAGCAGGTTATACTAATTCCTACATATAAAGATGGTATGGTGTTTTAAAGTTGAAACTCTATCTCTAGCTGCAAGGATATTGATGAGAGAATTAAGCTTGTGATTTCAATGGGAAATGTACACTTTCTTAAAAATCATTTTAACAATGCATTGCAGTATTATACCAGATGTTCCAATAGCACAGCATTTATCAATAAGTGGCATGATTTGATGCATATTTGACCCTTTTGGTATTTTTGAGTTGAAAAGGTAAGAAATTTTGCTAAATGGCGCACTTTCCTTACATTAGCATTAATTTAGCATTACCTTTACCCTTACCTTTACCTTTACCCTACACCCTGGACTGACCCCCAAAGAGTCACATGCACCATATTGACGTCTGTGGTCAATTGGAAGTTAACTCCATTATAAGCCCATGCAAGCTTTGACATGTTATATTCATTCATGGCCCTAGTCCCAGACTGCCAACACTATCTTCTGTGCCACCTTAGTGCCCCTCACATGATAATCACCAAAACTAGAAGATCTTTGAGCTGTTAACTAAGTGGAAACATTAGGTGAATCCTGAAATTTGTGGCCTCAAAATTTTGAGAGAATCACTTCCTGGTAAATAGCAATTTAAAAAGATAAGTAATGTTGGCCAGTTGCAGAGTGAAAGAGAAATAGCCATGGTTTGGAAAGTACAGAGCTTTTCCTTTATCTGGTGCATGGTGTGGAATACACCCTGGTCTGTTTTGATTCTTTGCAACCATGTGATTTACAAAAACCAAAACACGCTAACCAAATATATCATGTACATGGAAATACTCTCATTGTCTTCTATACTATGCAGAAATGCTTGATCCCAAAGGAAATACATCGCAAATAAAGATAGGACCAAAATAAATATTTAGCAAAAAAATTACAATAATCCTAAATAAGAATTTATGTTTGTTTCCCCGTATTTGTTTGCATTCAGTTGTATACACGGCTGCTCTCCCATTTCATTCGCTCTTATTTTCAGTTACAGCTTTATTATGCGTTTTGTGAAAATATACACATTGTTATTCACAAAGTCTATGAGAATTTGTGATTCAACTGGAAAATTGTGAATAATATCAAAGAGAAAACATCCCTAGAAAAGTAATAAAAAGGAATACATTTTTAATATTTGTTTAGAATTTAATTTTTTTTTATACTTATTATTAAAAAGGATGAAAGTGATAAAATGGGGTTGGATAATAATCAAATCTGACAAACTGGAAACATTCAAAAATTCAAAATTCAAAATAACCCTTTATAAAATATTTTGCTTTATTTTTACATCATTCACTACAACCAACAGAAACGAAGATTTCTTTCAAGCTGAGTTTTTCTAAAAACTAAATCTACATTGTAATTAAGAAAATATCACACAGTCTTTCATGTTCAAACCTCATCTTTAAGTCCCAATAGTTTAGTAAATAGCCCAAAATGAACATCTTCTGAATCACTTTTTACAAATGCCTCCATAGTATTAGGAGATACTCGCACAGTCTGTAATATTGGATAAGTTTTAATTGAGTCTTTAGATCCAATAATATTAATCCATGTAAAGACTGTAGAAAACGTTTCAACACCCCCTGTAGTAGGGCCTATACCATTGGGCGATCTGAGATCTGTCCCCAGAGTCTGCTTCCTTCCCTCATTATTTTAGATCAATTACAAGAAATTAACTAAAACTGGACATGTATGGAAAATTGTGCAGATAACTATCAAGAATTTTTCTCCTATGGTATAGGTGACTGAGGTTTGATTTCAGATCGTTGCATCATTCCCCAACCGACTCCATCTCTCCCCAATTTAAAAAAGAAAACGTAAAAATACATTATTGAAGAGTAATCCAATTTTTTTATTTTCAAAGGCCATTGATTTACATGTGGAAGGTTTGGCTTATTTCAATACTGCAGCAGTACTACAGGGGGCGATAGAGGCTGTTTAAGCCTCGTTTAAAATTATGTTAACAATTCTCTGTTGGTTTCGGGAGATAGAATTTTTTGAAGTGCTTCTTGTCTAATCAAATGAAACAATCTAGATTAAAAAACAAAGTACCATCACCAGACCATCAACTTTTGAGAATGAGTTATAAAAAAAGATGGAAGTACATTGAAACTACATTCACTCTTTAATCATGTAAATGATATAATTTTTTATTCATATGAAGTGACAGAAGATACACACCAATCAAACTGCCGTGTTTATCTAGCTTTTGAGTCAATAAAATAAGTATAACATTCCTACCACCAGTAAAAAGAAAAGTAACACAACCTAAGACATCAGAAGGTAAACACATACGATGTTCTCAAACACTAGTGCAGCTTTTTTTTACAACTTAATCAGGTTTCAAAGCAAAAACAGATTAGAAAACAGACATAAAATAAAAACTGATAACTACATCTTGCTGGAATTTTCTCAAAAGCTCCCTAAAAGTGACGACAGTTCATTTTTATCCCCCGGGACACCTCCGGTAGGTGATGAGAATGGCCCCAGGAGCAATATTGAGTTCCGTGAGAGATTTGTTCAGCTTTAACGGTTTGCCATTGTAAGCCAGATTTCCACATCCAGCCAGATTTGGACTGAGCTCCAGGAGCTTCTTACGCAGTTTCCCAATGGTGTCAGACCCTTTCACAACCACGGGAATGATTTTTCCTGTCGTCCCAATGAAGACTTTCACACTGAACACTTTAGAGCCTTGTAGAACAGGCTCTGTGACATGGAGAGCAACGTGGGTGGTGGTTTTCATGTGCTCGTGGACAGGAACATGCATGCTTTCTGCAGGGTCTCCCTTCACGCATTGCCTGCTTCCACATGATTCCGGCTCCGAAAGGTTTGGAGTCTGAAACAAAGTGAATGTTTATGAAAAGCCTGAAAAGATACAATGTTAAATCTTTTACTTTACTTTAAAACCACAGAAAGCAGGTTAGTTTTGGATTTACTTTCATCAAATGACATTCAGAAAGGCTAATGTTGACTAGACTAATAAATACTCATATAGCCAGTATTAATACACATTAAATGTTCAAGTAAATACAAGATCGTAACATTTCTAAACCTAAACAGGTTCTTGTATAAATATTAAAGCAGCTCGTTGTTATTGTTCTATTACAAAGGTAACACAACCTATGTATTCACTCAAATACATGTAGAACAGTCTTACCAGTGTTTGGCAGACGTCTGTAGCCATATCTCAGATCGGTAACTGAGTTTTCAGTATTACAATGTCCTATATATATACAGTAGCTTCATTGGAGGCAAGCCTTTTATTAGTAAAGACACAGCCCAGGGGCTTTCCAGGTAATTCCCAGCAAGGCACTGGTTTATGTTAAATCATTTGCGTACAGTACAATAGAGTTAGTGGTAATCCCCTTAACAAAATCCAGGTTTTGCCTTTTATTAAACTTAACAAATGTTTTCTTGGAACTATTTTAGTCAAATATTGACCACTGCAAAGTTTCAGTCAATTTTCAGTGTTATTTTGGATCGCTTATTTATATAAACCTCAGTGGTTCGTACCTCACACCCAGAAGCTGTCATGTTGCCCATGTGCTGGTTTCTTACAGGAATTCCAGTTTCAAAAACAAACATGAACTGAAAGTAAATGGCACTCCTCTGTGAGTGGTTCTGCAACAGACCTGTGAGTTGTCCTCGGACCCATGAAAACAATTTCAAATTGGATTAGAAATTGAATGAATGAATCAACCCAGTAATTGGGGGTTGTCTGTATAATCCACCCACGTCGAAACACCCAAGAACTCTTTATTCATCTTTATGAACCACAAAAATATTACTTTGTTTTTGCATCAACAGAATTTAATAATTACAACAATAAAAGTAATTGTAAAACTGTCTATATACCGTACTTATTATCACTTACATGAAAATCTAACAAACACAAATAACTACAACCTGTTCTTTTAAAAATGCTCTATATTTTTGCTCTATATTAACTGTGTCAAAATAACATATTATAGCTTGGCTTTTGTGCTTTCCATTACACCCTGCCACACAGAAAAGTGTGGATTTTGCCTGTGGTGCATGCATCTGTTGTGTGTTTCTTCTGAGATGTAGATGTCTACTGTGGTTCCAATCTTAGGTTTGCTGGTGGGAAGTCAATCTTTAACTGACAAACAACTAATAGATCACTTACTATAGAATCTCTCAAAAATGTTCACCTAGAACCAGCTCAAAACTTACACAGTTGGCAAAATAAAATGGTCAGAGTTTTGCATTTGCAAATTATGTATTTATCGTACACTGGCATTAGGTATGTGTGTCAAACAAAGCCAAAACAAACAAACAAAATTTTAAACATCATAAGTAGCCAATTTTTATGTTTATTTGGTTGTGATTTGGCCCATGTGTGGCACTTGAATCCACATTTGTGGCAGTAATGTACCTTAATCCTTTGTGTTGCAAGTGCCATGCAAAAGCAAGTGATGAAAATTGCAGTAAATTTACTTCACTATTCAAAAGTTAAATCTCAAATCTTCTCAACCCTAATATGGTACATGAAAGTTTTTTTTTATTAGTTATGTTTTTAGTTGTTTTTAAAGATTGAAAAAGACCCAGCTTTCCGGATTGGGACTGCAAGAGAATTCCCACTTTGCTTTCCATATGTGATATTTTTTTCTTCTATAAGCACTAGATTTTCTTCTGATTAATAAACCAATACTTTTTACAATTATAATTGACTATATTGGGGTGGACCCTGGATAGACTTAAACTGACTATAGGAAGGTGATTTTTTTTTATTTATTCAATTAAACATGTTTTCTGTACTCTTAGCAATTTCTGTTTTGTTTTTTTTATCTAATGACTAATTATTAGACGATACTTAACATATGCAATAACCTCAACTCTTCCCTCTTTCTCCTGTGTAGTCAAATCAGACCTTAAACTTGTACAACGGCCATAGTTTTGTCTATTATAGATCCTCTCAGTTAACTTCATGAATATTCAAAACCTTCAGCCAATTAAAGTAGTGAACGATTCATTAAACATGATTCATAAAAAACACACAGGAACTTGTCGCTTTTGTTAACATTCTTTAATGATGTGGAACAAAGACAAAACTTTTTTTTGATAAATGACTAAAAATTGTCAACTCTTAGAACAAATTGGTCTGTTAGTGTATTATGGGATGCTGTTTACGAATGTATTGATACTGAAAATGAAGAAAAAGAAACCTTTACTAGATGTTCATGAAGTAAAATCAATTGACAACATTAACTGTTCAAGTTGAATATTACTTGAATTCAATTCATTGAATCAACTGCTGTATAAATGCATTAATTACAGAAATCATAATCCATTGAGAGTTGAAACAACTTTGTGGAAATGTCCATTAGTCTAATTTACAACTTCAATTACCTCCCGTCCTTCATTGGATATGTTCTCAGTTCTTATTTGGACTCTGTTGATTGCAGTGTAGAGCTAAAGGCTAAAGAAAGACACATTCTAAGAGACGCCTCAACCAGAAACTCCTCTTCAGCCTCCAGGACACATCCGATAGGTGATGAACATAGATCCTGGCTTAACCTGGAGCTCACACATGGTCTGCTGAAGCTGAACTGGTTTGCCATTGTAAGCTAGATTCAAACTGGAAACCAGATCCGGTTTGTGTTGTAGAAACTTCTGCTGGAGTTTGGCAATGGTGTCAGTGCTTTTAACTTTCACATAAACGCTCTTCCCGGTTGATCCATCAAAAACACTGACTTCAAAGCTTTTGAGGGGTGGCGAAGGGGGCTCTGGTTTCTGGAGGGTGATGTGGCTGATGTTTTTCAGTGCCTCGTGGAAGGGAATGGGCACAGAATCCACTGGATCTCCTTTTGGACATTGCCTGGGAGCAAGACACTGTGGTGGAGTCCATCGATAGTAGGACTGGAAGAAAATAAGTATTAATTAATTAAATCCTAATATGAAAGGTAAATTAAAGATTTTTGGAATTGTTTGTCTAAATACTAGCAGTAGTGCATCAGCAGCAAAGGTTTAGTATACTTAATTAAATAGAAAATGTATCCAATTTATTTTTAATCGTAGCCGTTTATTTTTTTTTACAAGACTTAAAATGACTCATAGTATTTGTCTTTGTGTTTAGTATTATTTAAAAAAAATAATAATGAACCTTATACTTTGTTAATCAAGTATGTAGTTTTAGATTTTTCTGAAGCTTCAGAGCAAGATAAAATTGATAAATCATTTTAAGAAACAAAGTTTCAAAAGTATGTAACATTGTTGTTAAATTGCAAAAATGATAAAATAGTTTTGCTTTTTAAATCAGAAAAGGGATAGGGAAGAATCTGGCACTCAGAAAATTATATTGCTTAAATTTAAATTTGCTGCAGCAATTGTGAAAATGAAACCTAGAGGAACAAAAAAGAAAATGTTTATCGTTAATTTATTAATATTTTTAGCTTTTATCATACTGTATGGGCAGAAAAAAAAGAGAGATCTTGGATCGAGTTGCGATTTGGTTTGGAATCACTTTAGAGCCATTAACTACTTTCTAAACTTCTTAAATAAACTAAGAGAGCGCCAAAATGTGCATTTAGGAAAACTAAACAAAATTGCTTGTTAAGAATAGTCCACCAACAATCTGTGATTGTTTTCTCTTAAGATGTATGCATGTTAAAAGACATGTATGCATGTATCCACAATAGGAACTAAAAAACTAACGTGTTTTATATTGAGATTTCTAAGTAAGCATAAATAACATGAAAAGTAAAAGATAATTTGTTGAAATGTTCTTACCTCTGTTCGTGCAACTTTGGATGATGACATGATTCTTAGTCCTTGAATAACTTTGTTGGGAATATTGGCAAGATATTTATAAGCAAAGGCTCCACCTCCGTGGAAACTTTATGCAAATTAATTTACCAGGAAATCACCTTAATCGTGAAATTTAAGACATGCAAGGGAAAATGTAACTAAATCACAAACAATGCGTGATGTGGCAGGGAGAAAACCCCTTTTGAACAAAGTGAAAATGAAACAATTACAAACATAAGCACAACAGTGAAGGATCTAAAACCTGTGGCTGCTTTAGAAAGATTTTAAAGTTGACTAATCAAAAAAATATCACTAATGTGTAAAATTAAACATTTATTTTTCCTGCACAAAATATCAAGATCGTGTTTGGTCCCGTATGGAACTCCACTGAGTTATACTAAAGAAAATGTTTGGGGGAAGGGGGGGTACTTTCCAAACATCCAAGTTTCATTATTGTATTGAAGATTAAATTCCACATTCTGCTCACAGATTCTTCTGTAACTGACTTATGGAATAAAAGTTTTATTTTAAATACTTTTTTTTGTGTTAAAATGAGTTGAAGGAGTGACAACAGTAAATGCTTATAAGTGTTTTAGCATCAGTTTCTTTAATAAACACGTCAAAGACAGAAACATACAAGTTTTTATCTGTTTTTCATGAGCTTTTCTTTACATTTGGAGGTGTTTTCTGAACCATGGAGAGCGTGTCTCTTTTCTCAATATTCCTTAGCTGTTTCTTCTTCATTCTCTTGATTTTAGCCGTATTCTTGATCTGAAAGAGCAAAACATTCAGGATCTGAGATTATACAACAGCATTTATTCTACAAATGGTTTAAATTCATGATAATAACTAGTGAAATGTAGACACAAGGGAAACAATGAATTGCATTTACCACTTGTACAATCTCTGCTTTTCGCTCGTTCTCTGCTCGTCTCTTCAGATTTTCAGCCCTTCTTTTCTTTTTCTCCTGCAAATTAAAATAAGTCATCGAACATTCAGTAAATGGGGAGGGTTTATAAACTGTAACATTGTCAAAAACACATGGACAATTCAATTTGTTAGTTTTAATGTGGACAAAAATCCTTTGTTGCATGAATTTGAACCATCTCTCAGGTTGCCAGATATTCAATACTGTCAAACTTCTAGCCGAATTAATGTTGAATTAATGACCTTTATTGTCTTATGAGAAGACGCGGTGTATTTAATTATTAAAGACACATTACTTTTGACTTGTCCTGTAAAGTTCCAAGACTGTGCAGTAGTTTGGAGTTCAGAATGATTCACAATTGTTCGTTTCCATGGGGCAAAGATGCCGAGGTGATACATGGCTTTTCCCATGAGAAAGTCACGGCAACAACAACTACCACATCGACACTATGGATTTGTAGCAAGCAGGTTCCTTGAGAAGGCTGAAGAACTGGAGCAGAACTGGGCAATTTACATTTATTTGGCGATGCGCTTACAAATGGGGAGGGCATCTATCCCACTTCAGCAGCTGTACACGCCTAGTTTTTTTTAATGATTTGGGAAGTTTTCAGGAAGATGGGTGCTGAAGCAGGCAAGGCCCATGGCCCTTTAAATGTGGGAACATCCCTTACTTGTCCCTAGTTGTGAGGTGAATTCCAGAATGACGTTGATACAAAACACTTTGCTAAGTGTACTTTACTTCTGAAGACTTAAGTGTGGAAAAAGTTGTTGATCAATTTTGCTCTGTGTGTAAAGAGATTTTTCAACAACGATAAAAGAAGAATACATATATTTATTAGATAGAGTTCTCCAGCCAAACAACCCCACATACATTAAACCTGTTTATTAAGCTTCAGCGAATGATCAGAGTCTCACCTCTTTTTCTCTGGTCTGTTCATCTTTCAGCTGTTGCTGGAACTGCTTCACTAGCTGCTTCTCTCGCTTGGCCTGCATCTTCTTCTCCCACGAGGAACACAGGGGTTTGTCTCTCAATAGAGCAGAGAACCTACAAAAAAATGGGGAGATGACGTCAACCAAGAACCCTAAAGGATGTTAAACAAAACCTCTTTAGGCAACATCTTGAAGATCACAAAGGGCTAAAGACATTTACTAAAGTAACAAAGGTTGACGTTTAAATCTTTCAAATAAAGACAGCTATATTAAAATAACCATACATTTAATGATTTATTACTTTAGTGAAGTCATTCATTAGTTATGTGAGGCTGAAAAGTTTTGTACTTTGGATGCTTGGGGCAAACTTAGCTAGAAAACACCTGGAAAACACTGCTGATACACGCACAGATCAGAAGTTCTCGCAAACACAATGCTACAACTACCAAATTCATAAAATTTCCCCAAATGCAAACCATAAAGCAATTATACAATTTTAGCCCTTATTGCTTTTAAAAACCAAATAGTTTAAAAATGGCATAAATTCTGGCCCTGAATTTACACAGTCAACAAAGACTGGGCCAAATGCACAATGTCCTGGTCAACATCACTGCTGTGCATGCCTCCAGGCAGATGACAGAACTCACACTCACATATAGAGGCTACTGTATCAGTGTGTAAAATAATCTGGGTGGTCTTTTTAAAAAAATTCATTTTCCAGAAGTAACCTTTAGCCACTCGTTTAGGAAACGGGTAGAGAAACAGATAGCTTACATCTACCAATAAATTGAACATCACACATTTAAAAAAAAACATTTCTGAAAGGAAACTACCTTTAAGGTCAAAAATGCTTTGAAAATGTGAACACTACAACTTTGAAACATTTGAAGCATTTCTGGAATCTGACAAAATCTGTTCAGATAAAAATGTTCATGAGCAAAGAAAATATGTCCTAAAACACCTTCCACAAATACTTCCATGATTTAAAGCAATTCCACCCGTGAAAGCAGCTGATCACGTTAAGTATGTAGATGCATGTTATTGCACGTTTATAATCAGGTGATGTGTGACGTCAATGCACCTGCTGTACACAAGTTGTGAAAATTACCTTTATGATTAGAGCGAAAAAAAGTGTGCGGTATAAAAGTACAAGCTCTATAACATCACTTATGCTTTCGATTTCATAAACAAACATTAGAATTAGGTGCTGGACTCCTCATCCACCAGAACCAACTATATATATTTTAACTGTTTGTTATTCATAAACATGCATGTGGTGTTCAGAATGTACAGTAATCATGAGAAATACAATTAGATCTAATGAGAAAATCACCTTTGAGTCTTTCGTTCTTTCCAGACTCGTCCAGATTTGGGTTTACCAAATGGCACCGTTTTGCCTTTCTTCTCAGTGGATTCGGAGTGACTCCTCTTTTTGGTGATTTTGTTCGCTTCCGTTGATACATTAGACCCTAAATCTTTGTTAATACCCTCATTTTCCTTCTCAGTCATCACATCTGACAGTACTAAATCTGCGTTTTCGCTCCTTTCTTCTGAATCTGCGGATTCTGTAATATTTGGACCCTGTCTGTCTGGAGCTTCGGTTGCTAGCTCTGGACTTTTTTGGTTAGACGTAGAATCCACTTTGGATTGCTCTGTCGGTAATCGGTCACTTTCCGTGGGTTCGTCTTGATTTGCAGACTTTTTGGTTCTTCGAACTGGAGTTTTGGCCGCGGGTGTCCGTAACTTGCGACCGCTACGTGTACGGCTGACGATAGGAGAATCTACTTCGGCGTCGGGAACGTCTACGTTTTGTATTTCATCCCCGTTTATATCCTGGGCTCCGGATGCCGACATTATAAGTTAATACAGTATAAACAATCTAAACAAGGCAAAATGCGCACATGTACGGAAACACACGTGGACTCCTCCTGTGTTTTCCTGAAACGATCAAAAGTGTTGAAAGGAACTTTTCCGGTGGCGATATCGCCATCTAGCGGTTAGGAGAATCTAGCGATGTGAGATTCGAATCATTTTTAGATCCGAATCATTTTCGCGAATTGGAGGCAGAATTGATCAAAAGATTCAAAATCTCTGTTCAGTGTGAAATTAGAGCAGCAATGCATTGAAAGCATCAAAAACTTTACAAACCAACCCAATGAGCCCATTAAATCACTCTTAATCCCCCTTTTAGGAGGATGCAAACTCAGACAGATCGACGATGTTTTAGAGCTAAAATTGCATATTAGCTCGCAGTTAAGCTTGTGAAAAAGTCGATTTGTTCCGATTTCTCACACTGTTTTCAGTGTGATATTTCTTTTAAATTATTTATTAGTTTAAATTTATTTAAACTAAATTATTTAAAATATAAATCACAGAAATAAGGCAGCTGTTCCAAAAATACACATTTTGCCACAATAAGTTGCGTTTGAAATATTACATGTCAGTCATTGTAGAATAGTTAGAAGAGATTTTAAAGATTAAGGAAGCTATGCTGATGAATCTTTTGAACTGTTCACTAACTAAAGGATTCGACTCCCTAGAATGATTCATATCTCTAGCGACCAAAATAACTGACAGTTTACTTCCGCGCTGATATTTACCGATCCAAACACCATGGCTCCCGCTGTCGGATTGTTGTGGGTTCTGCTCCTCTCCCTACCTGTTCTCACGGCAAGTTTAACTTTATCTATATATTTGAAAATCCCAACAGTAATAATTCTTAATAGAAGCTTTGGTCAATGCAGATGTTCTTTCTCCATCACTTGCCTTTAGAGAAAGCGTCTAGATTGTTTTCAGCTCAATACTTTTTTTGTTATGAATGCACTGTCACGTATTTTATGTGAAAGATGACATAAATATGTCAAACCTGCCAAGTGTTTTTTATCTCTTATATTTTTACCTTATTTTCTTGTGGGGCGTGTTGTCTTGTGACGAGTCATGTGAGATGATTCTTTCACGTTTTTTATTGTTTCTTGGTCTGATCATTTAATTGGGTATGAAACACAAGTCACTGTTCAGTCATTATTGTACTAAATTGGATTAGAGTTATACTCAGCAAATTATTAATAATTGTAAAACACAACCTGGTTTCTTGAATGCATTCTCATAGAAATTAAGATTTTTTTTAAGTTAAATATCTGAACCTTTTGAAATCAGATTTTTTTATGGATTGAGAAAATAATTGCTACAATATTATTGTTATCCAATTTGCCATACACATACAGAATATAAAAGAAAATATACATTTGTTGTTCCATTCCACTTGTGTTTCTGGGGATCAGATGAAAAGCCTTTATGATAATAATAATAATAATAATAATAATAGCAACAACAACAACAATACTAATAATAATACTACCTCGAATAATAATACATTTTTTGTAACATTTTTGGGCTCTCAAAGGGAACATCCCAAGCACATGTTTGCATAATACAGGGATTAAAAACCCAGCATGCAAGTGTAAAATCAACTAATAGTATACTGTAAAAAAAATTGCTTGCGTTAAATCCTGTGTTTCTTGTATTTTTTTTCCAGTATGCATCAACTCCCAGTTTTAAGGTGGATTACCATCACAACTGTTTCCTTAAAGATGGAGAACCCTTTCGCTACATCTCAGGCAGCATCCACTACAGCAGGATTCCCAGAGTCTATTGGAAGGATCGCCTGCTAAAGATGTACATGGCAGGATTGAATGCAATCCAGACGTAAGAGGAACAACAGTTCATTTATGAGGCAATCTCAGTCAAATACAGTTTGATAAGGAGCCCCAGAGGGACATGGTGGTGTGGGGAGAGGGAGAGAGAGCTACAAGAACTGAGGAATTGTGGAAATGGCCATTGCAAATCAATGCAGGTGATGTCAGATGATGACTTTCCAATTCCGGACGATTTCTATCCCACTTTAGTGCAGGCATGTGTCTTTTAACGCTATTAAATGTCAAAATCTTCATTGTCGTGGTGAGTGCTAACGTTTCCACAAAAGTAAGGTAGGAGACCTGCTTTGCAAAGCATATCTCTGTTTAGATATGGGCATAGAGAAGTCCTTGACCGCAATAGAACTCTACAAATTTTGCTTTCTGCTGCTTAATTCGAAATCACTCTCCAACTCTAATGTTTGCAATACATTTCTCATTAAGCACCACTCCTTCTACCTAGCCACACCTCTCCCTACTTTGTGCAGAAGGACACAGCCATTTCGTTTGGAATTTTTGAAAATGGTCTCTGGGCTTGTAGCCCTATAAACAACAAGAGTTCACAAAATGTTGTGCTAGAAACATAATCTTTGCAAAATTTGTAAAAAAAAAGTTCCTCTCATCTTGCTTTTTTGCCACCGCTTTGTGCCTTTGGGAACTCCATAGTTTTAAAGTTCTTGCACTCATAGAATTTTAGCGCCTGAAAAATAAAGTGTAAATTTAATGTTTTCTTTCCAGTGTTTGAAATAAAAAATATTCTCCAGCATATGACATCTTGATTAAATGCAGTTCAAATTACTTTAAATAGCATTTATTAAATGGATATTAGGAGATATTATTTGAATATAACATGAGATGGAGTGCATTTCTAGTCATTGTGTCTCAGTGAGATTGTTTATCCTCAGATATGTGCCTTGGAACATCCATGAGCCAGTTCCTGGTCAGTTCAACTTCAGTGGTGATCACGATCTGGAGGCTTTCCTTCAGCTCTGCCAGGACATCGGGCTGCTGGTCATCATGAGACCAGGGCCATACATCTGT
The DNA here is from genome assembly GCA_007224835.1 of Danionella cerebrum. Taxonomy (NCBI): domain Eukaryota; kingdom Metazoa; phylum Chordata; class Actinopteri; order Cypriniformes; family Danionidae; genus Danionella; species Danionella cerebrum. The sequence goes on from SRMA01027349.1 coordinate 57,078, forward strand.
GCTGAGTGGGAAATGGTGAGATCAGATGTGAATAAATGAGCAGAGAAGCATGCCTTTTAAATGTAAAAAAAGTAATGTTCAAACAACATTTGAAGGGATGCAAATAAACAGAGGAGAAATTAAAATCTTTTAATGAATAGAAAAAGACACAAATTCAGGTTTAAATTAGCATTAATTAATTAAAAATTAAATTCTGACAATAAATCTCTTGCAACAATCTTCATGTATATATTATAAATCACAAAAAATAAATATTTGATAATATTATTGATGATTCTATGTGAAATAGGCTTTTTAAAAGTTAATTTCTATTGTGTGTTTTTCTTGTCAAAGGGAGGCTTGCCTGCCTGGCTGTTGAAGAAGAAAGATATTGTTCTCCGATCATCTGATCCAGGTAATATCCAGAGTTATTGAACAACCTCAGATTAGAGAGTGTTCAGCTGTTAAAAAAAAAACATAAGAGCCTGTAATGAGATCACAATGTTTTTTATTGATGTAGACTACATTGCTTCTGTTGATAAGTGGATGGGGAAGCTGTTACCCATTTTAAAACAGTACCTGTACCAGAATGGAGGACCCATCATTACTGTGCAGGTAAGACTGGAAGTCCCTATACACTGGTAAAAAAACAATGAAAATAAATTTCTGACAATGTAGAAAAATAATTTAAAAATTTTTTAAAAGCTATTTTACAAGAGTGTTCTGAATCACTCTGAGAACAGACTAAATTAAATGTTACCCCAAAATTTAATCCAAAATTAATAGTTGGTTGGAATATAATGACAATTGAATTATATAATCCAGTCAATTTTAAGAACAATAAAAGTGTTACAACTCAATAGTTGAGAGGGGGTGCATGCTATAGGCTCACAGAATAGTATAGTAATTGTTATCATTGTACTTACTGGTGTAATTTGGAGGAAGAGGTCCGAATACATTTTTTCAACTTTCTCTAACCTATTTCAATTAGAACGGGAGGGTTTTAAATGGAGCAGAATGGGAAAAACATTTGCATGCCATTTGTGTAGCTCAAGTAAGAAAGAGAAACAAAGAAAAAGAAGATAGGCCCATTTTAACTTTTTTATAATTATCTCTTTTTATTCTAACATTTCAGCACAAGCATTTGAACAGTGTCAGCATGTTGCATCAATATCTGTTGTTAACTACAGCCTCTCGAGGTCTATACAAAAGGCTGCTACTGACACCTATTGGTTAGTTACAGTCACAACATTACTTTGTATGTGAACCTTAATCTTTGACTTTTTAAATTAAGACAAAAATTACCTGCTAAAACTATTAAAGCATGAGAAACTGTCCCTGAAAAAAAAGAAAAAAGGCTCCAATGGCAAAACTTTGTAAAAAAAAAAAAACTCCATAAAATCGTGCTTATATCATATTCTGATAGACACGAACAATAAATATGACAATAGGACAATGTAAGCTATTACTGTTTTACAATTTCATCCATCTCAAATAAACATCTCCTTTTTTCATCCTGATTAGGTGGAGAATGAATACGGCAGCTACTATGCCTGTGATTTTAACTACATGAGGCACCTTAGAGATCTATTTCGTTATTATCTGGGAGACGAGGTGGTTCTCTTCACCACAGATGGAGCAGCTCTGGGATTTGTCAAGTGTGGAACCCTCCAGGGTCTCTATGCTACAGTAGACTTCGGCCCAGGTACATTTATCACCTGATCAACCTCTAGATAAGCAGTGTCAAACTCTATACTTTACGTCACAGGCCAAACAAGATTAAAGTTTATTGAACACACTAAAACTAAATGATTTTAGCACAAATATGAACATGAAAAGAAAGAAGTGACTAGCTGTAAACAGGGGGGAAAATGCTAAAACTTTTGTTATGTATAATTCTATGTTAAAGCAAAGAATTTTTAAGAAACAATAAAACACAAAATGCTAAATGTCAATCAGCATCTATCTTTTCAGACTCAAATTGTCCAGAAGGAGAGTTTTTTTATTCTAAATAAAATAAGTAAAAAAAAATGGAAGCAGGAGCAGTGTAGAGATGATACAGCGTCAGGTAAAAATGAAACAGTTGTATATTGTAAGACATAGTGCATATGAAAACATTTTAATAAAAATAGATAGACTTTAAGCTATTACCAGGAAGCTATTCCAAAATTAATTAGCATTTGTCATGAATTGTTTTGTGTTGCCAGGTTCAAACGTGACTGCTGCTTTTGAGGCACAGAGATATGCAGAGCCTCGAGGACCTTTGGTAGGAACCAAATCATCTTGAATCAGGGCAGTGGTTTTTGTTCATCAAACATAACAAAGATTTGCAAATGATTATTGTCATTCATCTTCTTACTTGCTTGTTCCCTTTCGGGATCAAGGGGGTCCAGCTCACTTCGGGCGAAAGGTGGGGCCCACCAGTCAATCACAGGATGATTATTGTCCTACTCGTGGTAGACTATCCTGACGTGGTAGACAACCTAAATAAGGCTGGTAACATTCTGCAGTCAAACATTTAAGACCTTCTAGTGGAAAAGTCAGATAGTTGCCTCGGTCAGAAGAATATAGCTTGTCTAGCAATGAAGTTTGGTGGATGATGAATTATTCTGTGGGGTTGTTTTTCAGGTACTGTGTTTGGCCCATTTTTTCCAGTGGTTGTATTTTCAGACTTTAATGGATTCCTTTTGATATTCCCTTCCTTTTCTAACATAACTGTGCTTTCCACAAAACAAGCTCCATAAAGACGTGGATGTGAAGTCCAATCCTCAACTCAGAACACCTTTGGGACGAATTAAGTGCCAGTTCCATTTCTCTCTCTAACTCAACCTTTCTCCGAGCCCATCACTGTTTAAACTGAAAGCTGAAAGCATCCCTAAGAAGCTGGATACATCATCTAATGGTTGGGAAAGATCAGCAAATACATCACTTCAGGTCACTAGACATATCAACATAAACAAATTGTCTTTTGAGCAACTCATATGTTACTGATGGAGCCATATTACTTTAAAACTAGCTTTTTGAATTGACATAAATGTTGCTGCCTGGCATATGCCTATATGGCATGGTTTCAACCTTTCTTAATGTTTTCATTTATGGGTTTTTGGTCATGCTGTCAACCTCAAGGTTGTGCAGGGCGACACAGGTCCGGCTGTCTTTTTCAACCCTCTCCAATCTCTACTACATTGCTTCTTGTCTCTCTCCACTATCTTATAAAAGCAACTGCCACCAAAATAAATCTATAAAAAAGTGACCATATCAGATTGTGTCTAGAAATCCATCAAAGTATGGTTTGGAGGGGTAATTCAGCTCTTCACTTTCAATAAAAACAGAATTGGGACACCCCTCTATCTCATTTAAATGGTCAAAGTGGAGTGGAAATATTACTGGGCCTCCCCTTTCATCGTTATTAACCTGAGCTCAGAAATGTGAAGAATAGTCAAAAACTTTCCATAAACACCCTCCAGAGCCTTTTCCAGAAGAGTTGAAGCTATTAAAGCTGCATAAGTTTGACCAACGTATGGTTTGCAAATGGGCTGTCACTTAAGGCATATAAGTGAATACTTGTGGCAGCATGCTGTGTTTATTTGAACGTGAGTCTGCTTTTGTGCAGGTGAACTCTGAGTTCTACACGGGCTGGTTGGATCACTGGGGTGAGAATCATTCTGTCGTTTCGACAGCTGCTGTGGTCAAAAGTCTCAACGAAATTCTAGAGACAGGAGCCAATGTTAATTTGTGAGTCTGATGCCTGGTATAAATTTATACTGACATTTTGTGGCTATTTTTGCATCATTTTCATATTTATTTTAGATACATGTTCATCGGTGGAACTAATTTTGGCTATTGGAATGGTAAGTTTGAGAATCGCATCTCTTCAGGCTTATAGAAGCGAAGCATTTCTTGAATAGCTTTTGTCTTTGATTTTTACCTCATTATAGGAGCAAACTATCCATATGCACCTCAACCCACCAGCTATGACTACGATGCTCCTCTTTCTGAAGCCGGTGATCTCACTGAGAAGTATTTCTCCATTAGAGAAGTCATCAAAATGGTAAAGAACATTTCTCAGAAGATTTATGATTTTCACGCTAAAAATGGTACTTTATAGTCGTTGAAAAACCCAATTGAATAACTATATACAGTTTTTGGCGGATGTTTGACGGACACAAACAAAATGTGAGTTTATTATTTCCCACTGGATCTTGTTGAGTTTTATTTTTAGTTCTGGATGTAACAGAGCTGGCTTTAGTAAAATCTTTGTTTTTCCCTAAATTGATTTGGATGGGTTTTTTTGTGTGTGTCTGTTTTTATTCTGATATGTGAACGTCAAACCGTTCACAGTGCCTTTGAAAACAAAATGCTGATCTGTTTGGTTCCTATTCAGTACAGAAACATACCAAAAGGAGTTCCACCTCCGTCAACACCCAAATTTGCTTATGGACAAGTTGAGATGAAGAAAGTAAGTTCTTTATGTAATATTACACATTTGTATATCCCCTCTAAGGAGGAAAAGTGGTTGTGAATGATCTCTTGTTCTTTTTAGCTGAACACTGTCTCTGAGTCTTTGGATGTATTGTCTTTCTCTGGGCCTCTAAAAACTCTTTACCCTCCATCATTCACAGACCTAAATCAGGTAAGCTCTAGAAACATTTCTTCTGTGGAATTATCTAATTTTTTTTCCTTTGTCTGCTTTACCTTGTTTTGTTGATTTATCTCATCAGGCATTTGGCTTTGTGCTTTATCAAACTGTGCTTCCCATTGACTGTTTGAAGCCCACCCCATTATCGTCACCCCTAAATGGAGTCCATGACCGGGCATATATTTCAATCAATGGTGTAAGAAGTGATTTTTTTTTTCAGTTTATTCATTTAAATGTAGAGTAGCGCCATAAATGTATCTCATGCTTCTAGGTTGCAGTTGGCATTCTGGAGAGGGATAAGGCGCTCACCATCAATATAACAGGGAAAGCTGGCAGCCGTGTGGACATCCTGGTGGAGAATATGGGCAGAATCAACTATGGCAAAGGAATTAATGACTTCAAGGCAATTAAATTATGTTTTCTTACAGACCATATTCATATCTAACTTGAAACCAAACAAAAAAATGTCTTTAACAAACCAAACAACTTTAAAAAAATGGTTTGTTTTCCAGAATTTGTAACACATTAATTACAACAAAAAAGTTTTTTTAAATAATAATTGAAACACAAAAACTTGTAATTAATACAAGCTTTAATTACTAAGTACAACCTTGTCACTTTTTAAAGTTATATTTTAAGAATTACAAACTTAATTTAAGATTTATTCAAAACCCTTGGATTGTTAAAAATTGTAGGTAACGTTACCCATTTTATTTTATGGATAGTCTCTGAAAAGTTTGAAATTACTTCGAATGTCCCACCAATATCTTGACAGTTAAGTCATTTTCTCTATAGTTACTTTTGGAAAAAAGCTAAAATGAGTATTAACACTCGTGGACACAGTGGATTGTCAGTGAGAAAAGCCCTTTGGGGAAAACTTTGTCCACTTAAAGGACATCCAAAAGAAAAAATCAACAAGTTACAAAAAATGTGGGGCATTTTTAACATATACGTTTCAATTGAGAACCACATAAATGAAAGATACACATGTTCTTGTCTCTTGGTTTGGGCTTTAAAAATCATCGATCAAAATGCTCAGTCTGCCAGAATCCTGCCAGGCTCTGATCGGGACAAACATACAATTTGATTAATGATGAGAAAGTGTTTTAATCTATTAGTAGTGGCTAGGGTGTAAGCTTTCTTCATTCAGCTTATGGATACTGACTTTTCTTTCAGGCATTTAAAGTTTAAATTAACCTATTTATACATTTTTTGCTCAGGGTCTAGTGTCTAATTTGACGCTCGGTGCTGATGTTTTGGAGAACTGGATGGTGTACTCTCTGAGCATTGATGAGGCTGTGTGTCAAGGATTGTTGTCGGCATTAGATCAAACTAACTCCACCAAAAGTCCTCCACCATCTCTTTCTCCACCAACCTTCTATGCTGGCAGCTTCATCATCCCTGATGGCATCCCTGATCTCCCTCAGGACACATACATTCAGTTTCCTAACTGGAGGAAGGTAGACAACTTAAATACTCCCCAGCTATAAGAAGTAGTGTTTTACCGTTTCAGAAAGCATTTTACTTTTCTTAAATTCTGGCAATAGCACTTTTAGCATAGCTTAGCACAGATCAATCAGACCAGTAATGTTTAAAATAATCAAAGAGTATTGTTGAATATTAATTTATAACCCATTAGAGAAGCAAGGTTTAAAAAAATGTTATAGAAATGTGACTTTATTTAGCTTAAACACTGAAGATGCTAACAGCTAAATACATAGCTGCATTGAGAATAGAGAGAAACATAATAAGAAGGGGGAGGGGTAGAAAGAGATGCTTCAAAGAGCCAAGTGGCTAAAGCAGGAAATAAAGAGCTTGTACATTAATTGTTGTAATGTAACTTCCTGTTCTATCTCAGAAATTAGGCAAATGGTAGATTATTTTTTTTCTATTACAAGAGTTTCCATGTTGCTAACTTGCTACCTTATTTAACCTTTTTAATATGCTTAGTGTTGTGTTGTGTTCTAAGACCAGTGGAAAATTGAATGTTTATGCAGGTGTATTTATGTGCATATCACAATTTATACAAAAAAGTTAAGAAAATAATTTTTTCTTGTCAAATTTTGCAGCAATTTGCACTTCAGAAGAGATCTTTAGTTTTGATCACTGCTCAGATTTGCATAATATGGGGCTTGCTTCAAACCATGTCTGTCTATATTTCTTGCACATATGGTTATTAAATTAAGAATATCACAAGTTTATGAATATAAATTGAACTTTAATGATCATTTTAATTTACAGGCAAATTTAAGAAAGTTAACAAGATTCTCAATGTGCATTGTTGTTGCAGGGTCAAGTGTGGATTAATGGATTTAATTTGGGTCGCTATTGGCCATCCCGTGGGCCACAGGTCACGCTCTTTGTCCCAGCTCACCTTCTCAGCACTTCTTTCCAAAACAACATAACTGTACTGGAGCTAGAGGCAGCCCCATGCTCCTCAGGCTCCTGCTGGGTTGAGTTCACAGATGTTCCTGTAATAAATAGCACAGTGAGCATAGGGAGTCGAGCTGAAAGACATTTGTTTGACAAACAAAGCTTTTTATGAGTTTAAAAACTTGCACTATTTTTTCCTTTAATAATTTAATGTGATTACTTTATAATGATATGAAGTATGACAACAGTTTGAAGGCATGCCCTGCACGTGGGCACATAACTTAAATGGAAATGTGTTAGTCATACATTTGTGATTTCATATTTTCGTAATTTTGTGATTGGTAATGTTGAAGTAGCGTGCATTATGCTCAGCGTTGTATGGATTCACATTCATGGTGATGTAATATACAGTCACCATGAATGTAATATATTGCATTTTCTCAGGGGTACAAACTACAATTTAACATTAACACTATTTAAAAAATATATATATAAATTTATTTTTCCACCAATTAGTTGACTTTCTTAACACACTGTGCCATTTGAAGATTTTATGTTTGATTACACACATTTTTTAAATAAATTAATTTATTAAATTGATTGGTGTCTGGTTTTCCCATTGTGATTAGTAGGTTATATTTGTTCTTTTGTAACTTCATCCAAGCCATCTTGAGGTTAGTACAGTGTATGTAATTGTGCAAATTGTGAATGGTCCAAATAGTTTTTTTTTTAATAATGTAAATTGTTTTGGACGTGTTAGACGGATGGAGACACTTTGCCATGGAAGAAACTTTAGTCATTGCTTTACATAAATTTCTTAACGATTCAATCGCTCCAAGAGGGAGGTGGTCACATGACATGCTATGCTCGTGACCGTGGGGATTGAGGTTGTGTTGGGCACGCGCAAGGCTAACCGTAACCGGAAGTGGAAACATCGGCGGCGTTAGCAAAATGGTAATGGTAAACATCTTATGATTGTTTAGAATTCTATAATCATACTTAAAAATGTTTCGTGGCAATAATCAGAGTAGAATGGGCTCCATAAAATTCCGTTATTTTGGTTCTTGAGGCATTTTACCCAAACAGGCTAGCTTGATAGCTTTGATGCTAGTTATGTTCACGTTTGAAACTTTGGTTTCTTTTGTTCATTTTAGAGCCAAATGTTACTAATAATAAATCATTATTACACTGCAATAAACGCATTGTACTCTGGAAGCGCCGTGTGAGTCATTTAACGTTATGGCCATAATTTAGTTAATAAATCTTCCGTTGTTTTTTTCGTGTTAAATTTTGAGTTACATCTGCGTGTATAAAAAATAATAAAAGGAAAATAAATATTGTTAATATCTGAATTGTGTGTATGTATGTATATATATATATATATAGAGAGAGAGAGAGAGAGAGAGAGAGAGAGATGTCTGCTAAATTTGAATCACTATAAGGTCAACCAGCGATTAAAATAATTGAGCCTCTTACATTTGTCATGATTGCTGTATATTTCAGTTTACGTATTTTCTGTATTATTCAGTTTTCTGAGTACAGTTGTAAATGTGTGTCTTTTTGTTAAACAAAGCACATTGTAGCAGTTCATTTGATGATTGGTTTCATTGTGGCCATTTCTGTTTCAGATCCTATGCTTCATTGGTCCTAAGGAGGAACGGTGTACTTTAGGATGAGATTTCTACCCATTGGATGAGATGGGAAGATGAACTCAAACCTGTGTTTAAACTCACCAAACAATAAGACCGTTCTCTTTTCATCACAAGACTCCCTGAAACCACTGCAGAGTTTTGATTTTTGCATTGAAAAGCTTTACAGTACTCTATAAAGTACAAACAATGGTGGACAACCGCTATGCTACTGCACTGGTCATTGGCTCAGTCCTGAGTCTGCTTGCCACGGTCTATCTCTCTGTTGCCATGGGAACACAGCACTGGTACCAGTATCACAGCCTGCCGGCCAGCAATGACATCAACAATGGCTCAGACCTGCAAAGTCTACGACAAGATTTCGATGGAGAGGATGTGGATGAGCAAATCTACAGCGTTGCTCTCTTTCGACTCAATGGCACGCTGGGTCTGTGGTGGCGCTGCATTCAGATTCCCCCAGAAGGACAGAGGATTAGAGAGTCAGGTGTGGAAGCTGGTTGTAGTTTCTCCTACTGTGTTTGACTTTGGCTTGTTGTTGTTTTAAACGACAATTAGCAATGGCTCCACTAAAGTTAGGAAATAGCAATGCAGGAAATGCTGGTGTGTTGCATTGTTGCATGCAGTATTCGTCTGGGTAATATCTAAAATGTGCCAAACTGATTGACATTTTGGGTTATGCTGTATGTACACTTTGTTCTTGGAAGTGAGCTTAACACTGGGTAAAGCTGATTTATAACTATTGGTTTCAAAATTTGTATTTTAAGTATTAGTCTTAGCTTTGTTTTGGTTTGGTTCCTCATTGCCTGCTTCCTGCTTTCCAGCTCCAGCAATGGTGACCAAGTGTCAGGCCTTTACTTTGCAGCAGCAATGGGAATCCAAGTACAAATCTCCTGGAAATATTAACAGTGGAGAAGATCTGCTGCGAACATGTATGTCCTTACTCTATTTATATTACATGTTCAACACCAGTCAAACGTTTGCCTTATACACTTTTTAATGCTATGATTAATTGATTGTGGTTTTATCTATGTTTATTTTGGGATTCAGTTTACAATTTATACACAATGTTAAAAGCATACAAGATAAGAAGCGTTTATTAATGTTTTTAGCAATATTGGCAATTTCTAATTTCATCATTGCATGGCAGCATCCTTTCTTCTCTATACACCCTTTTACAGAACCTGGAAACGAGAAGTATTACAGCAATGTCTGTGGCATGGCATTAATTTTTGCTTTTTTTATTTCAGGCTAAAATGTTTTTAAAAGAAATATAGAATTCCTTTTTTGTTGTTATTTTTAAATGAAAACTCAAATGATGCACAGTCATAGATTCCATCCCAATATATGAGTTAACTACGAGCAGTTACGGGGTACGAACTAGGGGTGTAACATTATATCGTAGGACAATAAACCACAAGACAAAATTGTCACAAAGCGTATTATAGAGTTCCTGAGATATATATTTTCTTGGAGCTAAAGTTCATGTGCTTCTTCGAGTAATGGTGCTTCTAGTCACTTCTGCAACTTCTTTACCTTGTCTTTTTGTTTTGTATAATATTCACCAGGAGACACTTACCGTTTAATAGCAGTTCAAACAGGAAACATTGTACTAGACCCTAACCATCTTTTAACTTTTCAGTCTCAAAAATTTTTCTTTTTTTTTTTATACAAGTAGTTTAGAAATGTGGTAAAATTGTTGTTTTTAAATATATTGATGTATTGCGTACCGTAAACACCACTAGATCAAACATTTATGCAATTCTAAAATCAACCCCAATGGTTCTGTTGATGCATTGGGGCCTTTTGAAGTAAAATGATCATTATAGTTGGCAGTGTCACCTTTAAAGTTCAAAGTGTGAAGAACAGTGCATTTTTCGAAGTTTTCAGGCTTTCAGAACACAATGTATCTTGTGTCCCCAGACTTGTGGAAGTGCCAGTTTCTGTTGCCGCTGGTCTCTGTGGGCCTGGTGTTTCTCTCTGCATTGATTGGACTCTTTGCTTGCCTGTGCCGCAGCATCACTCCCACGTTGTTCGTAGGGTTACTGCATCTGATGGCTGGTAAGACTCACTGCGGTTAGTCATCACCTGCACAAAACAGCTATTGGGTTTTAACAAGCATCTCGTTCACAGGCTTGTGTTCCCTGGCTACTGTCTTCTGCTTCCTCATGGGTGTCGATTTACTCCATAACATATCAGAGCCTCCTGAAGGAATGGATTATACTCCTGCTTGGTCCTTGTTTTTGGCCCTGGTCTCATCTCCGCTGCAGATCATGGCGGCTGCACTCTTCATATGGGCTGCAAGGAGCCATCGGCAACACTACACTCGGATGACGGCCTACAGGGTTGCATAGGTAGCACAGGGCAGACTGAAGATGCTAACTTGACACTTTAGCGCTTGGATAATTGCTTCTTTCAAAGGATCACTATAGAACATTTTATTTCTTATTTGCTTCTATAGACTATATACCGGTATACAACAGCTTATCAGACTCATAATCATCATGAAAAGGATATGTTGATCCTATACAGGAGTTCCTATGGTCACATCTTACCTAAAGGATACATTTATTTGGATGTGTTAGATTTAGATTAGATTCATCCGTTTGTTTGAAATACCTGTGTACTTTTTTTTTTATTCAGCCCGTGTTGTAGCATCTTGCAGAAATGATGAGCATCAGTGGTTTGCAGTTCCTGGATGCAGTGGGTTTTGCGTTGAGCAGAAAGACTGAATGTTTAATCCTGCGTATGCATTAACCACTTTGTTTTTTTCTCAACAGTTAATGTTGCTATTTATTTTTTAATATATTGTGCTTTGTTTCTTGTGTGTTTACGTTTTGGGAGTATTTTCTCTTTTCACTCAGAATCCAATTGTGATGGATCTGCTTTCCGTTTGTTTGTTTAGTTGTGGTTTTTGTATTTGTATTTTTGATGTGTATTTTCTTTTATTGTAAGTTTGCTGGTGCACATTGTGAGGGGTTCATGCAAATAGATTTTAAAACAATTTCTAAAGGATCTTACAACAAAAACAGTTAAACTAAAGGCAATACATGCTTTAACCAACACAACAGATTGTACGTTATGATACTCAAAGGATGTAATATAAATCCTGTACCATCATTTAGCTGATATATATATATATATATAATTATTTTTAAAAAGAAATCCACGGTCAAAAAGTGTTTATCCAGTTTCATTAGATTTTCGTTTACTCTTTGTGTTGTGATATTTGTGATAACATTTATACATGTGAATGTACTTGTGTTTAGTCATTTTTATTTCATTACACACAAGGAGATTTCACAGCATTCTTTTCTCACAATAAACATCTTTTCTCCCAAGACATTGTTTGTGTTCACTAGCAGAACAAATCAGCCAACCATAGTCATAACTTTGATTAAATCCCTTGTTTATTTATTCCTGAGATTGTGTATTGTGTAAAGAGAAAACATTTGATTGCTTGGAATTCATGCTTTGCTCTCAATCTTTTTGCACTTGCACTGATGGAACAGTCAACATCATCTTTTTCCCCAAGTGAAAGGCGATTGCTTTCTCATAGTAAGCACACTCATTGATGAATAAAGGATGAAGTTCTTCTTCCTGCTTGTATTTCACAGTTTCTCCAGAAAATGTCAAAAACATGGGGTCACCATTTCGGAGGAGGCAGAAGTCCCTATCCTAGGAAAAGTAGAAAAGAATCCTTTATTCAGTCGTTGGTAAAAAATATGCCCAGCAACTTAAGAATCAAGATCAAAATTCAGATTAATCTGTACTTGCTTATTATATGTTAAAAAACAATAGCTAAACATTGTGGAGAAAAGAGCACAGTAAACTTGTCTCGACCTGATCTGAACTACCGATTGCAGTTCAGACAGTAACTAAAAATTTGAAAATTACCCCTAAGCCATTTTAGGCAAAAAACTAACAACCTCAATAGCGATCACAAGAGTTAGCGCAACCTCCCACAAGTGTTAAAACAAGTGACTGACCACTTGACTCTGGTGTCAGTAATGAGTAGAATTTCACCCATGTTAAAAATGCCCAACTTTACAGCGGAAGAAAACATGGTATGGACAGGTTTTTTTTAAATCATATCACTCATTTTGACCTTCATGATCACTGCAGGGGTGTTTGTTATTTCCAGACATTATAAAGTCACATTATCTACATTTTTCGAAAGGTCAAGAAGCATATCTGACTGAACATTCCTTTAGGCCTCTTCATTTCCAAAACTGTGGCCTGCAGTTACGGAAGACTATGGAGTGCTTGCCCATGGAGATTAGTTTGACTCCAGCTTATAAAACGTAAGGCTTTTATTGTGTTGATTCATTCGTTTCCATTTTTATTGAGTTTACTCCTTGTTGTTTCATTAATGGCATTATTGCTTTTGTTCCGAGATAAAAAAAATAATAATAATACTCACCAGCAAAACTACTATCAGCCCTTGTTCTTGTGACATTGCTATTATATAATTGCATTGTTAAAAGTGCTGTAAAACCATGCTTTGACTTTAATTGTAAAGCCACAACAATAGAATGCCTTCTAACTATTCATAACCAGGCGTAAATAATGCTCATAAATACCATATGTCTCTTTATAACCAAAACAAACCAATTACTGAGATTCTACTGATAACTTTGTGTAAGTAAAATATATAATCAGCACCTGGAGTTGAGGGTGAATAGCAGCTGAGACACTCCCAGTCTCCGGATCCCTGGGATAATCAACACTTTTAATCTTCTTGAAGATTTCCACTTCCCCAGCTTCAAACACAGTACCTGAAAGCAAAATTTAGCACACTTACTAAAACAATAAGACTGAATTTCACTAAAAACACTTTCATTTTCAATTACCTGAGTTGTATTTGTGGATCCATTCTATTGTCAAATCTACAGCTTCTTTCATGATGAGAAAGATATCCGCCCTGACGACTCCGTGCGGCTGTGGACCAACCTCAATCGCTAGAAAAATCATGATACTTTTGAGCTGAGAATGAATTTGCTGCCAAATAGCTGAAGGAAGAGCACTGAGATGTTCACCATCACTTACAAAAGCCATGCTTGGATACCGACTCCAAGGAATAAGCATCACTATATGGGACATCCATAACCAGCACTCTCACAGGCACTTTGGTTATCTTAGTCTTAAATATGTACACGACAACAGACAAGATCAAAACACGCCATGCAACAACAAAAAAAGGTGTTTTAATTGTTATGTAATTGATCTGTGGTTCTTAACTTGGTGACATTTTTTTATTTTTTTTGTCACACCAGTTGAGAACAACAGACCACAGTTAACAATGTGGATTTTGTTGGAGCACACTTGCCTGTAAGTATTTGCAAATGTGCAGTGTCACCCAGTCGCTGGTTGTGTAATGTATGAGCGTGAGACCCATATTGGACGTGGTGTTGTGGAGGTCACAGATCAGATCTATTGCGTCTGGGGACCCCTTAGGTCCCAGCTGGTTGTTCAGTTCATGTGCACGTCTAACTTCATATGGGCTGTTATCTGCAACAGAAGAACTAGAAACAGAAAACTTTTCATTGCAATCACTTTAGGTATATTTGCAGGAAGTTGTTAGGACTTGTGTGAGATTATACAAAATGTCATTGTAATGTACAGATATGGAAAATGTGTATTTAGTTTGTAAACATTTAATTCAAACTTTGATTAAAACCTAACGTGACCTCCTGAACAAGTGACTTAGACAAGAACATTATTTAAAAATGTGTTTAACAATTAATACATAACTTAATCAAAGCGGTAACATTTACACAGTAGTGGTAATTTTAGCAGTTAAATGTGCTGGTTAAAACAACACTCAAAAGGGTGAAATAAATGACATTTTGTCTGGGTATTGTTAGAAATCCGACTGGCAATCTTCATTTGCGCGTCGACGGTCGATAGCCATTATATTTGGTCAATGGTTGATATAGTTCCACTTGGCGGTAAATTTACCTACGTTTCTTTACGTAGCGTCAACGGCTTTATCGATTTAAAGACGTCGCGTGACGGGCTGAGTCTGACCGTTAAAATTTAACGAATGCTACATACTTTACGGTATTGTTCTATTTTACTGTTAAATCTTAATTTGATTTTAAAAATCACCCTTTAGTTTTTTTAATTCACCACAGAGTTCATAAAATATTTTTGTTGAAGGCTAAAAGATAACGTACCTCCGCGGTTCTCTGGGTCTAATTTGGGTAATGACTTGGTTTTCTCAACGTTAATTAGCCGTATGACGTTTTTTAAACAACAGTAAAAAAATTTATTTGTCATTTAACATCAACAGCCTTCTTCAAAGACCGTTAGCATGTTAAAGCTAACATATTATGCACACCGAATGAATGTTACATTTTATTTACTGTTAACAATTTACAAATTTTAATTTATTACTATTTCTAAGGGTTATTATTGTTATTAATCTTTGTAATATTTTGTGAATATATCAGAATCAAGTGTTGGCTGCAGCTGGGACGCAGTTCTTAATTTCACCTGAGTGTGTCGCTGCTGAAGCAGCGGTTCATATCTGTATCTACGTATCTCCTGCACTCTTTCACAGCTCGTGGGTTGGTCAGCACAGTGGTGACAGGAATGGGCCACACACCATCTCCCTTCTCTCTCCGCTGTCGCTCCATCTCCTGTACCAGATACACACCGGAGAGCTCATTCCCATGAGTGCCACCACACACCGCCACACGGCCCAGAGCTGGCAGAGACACAGATGCCATCTGCAAGAGAAAAGTAATAACTCTTTCATTTTGAGTTTTCAAATGCCAAAGCAATATTCAAGAGCCTGGCTGCAATTATTAGATCTTGAGTCCTGTGATTTTTTATTTTTTATTTTTTGATGGATACATTACTCCCAGTTAGAGCTTGTTTGAAGGTTGAGTTATGAATGAAAATCTCTAAACTTCAGAAATACCTTTTTTTAAATCATAGAAAATTACAATCCTGACTGTTGGGGAAAAGTTGTTCAAATGTAAACTCTTTAAAACTGACTTCATATTTTACCTAAATTAAATACAATAGGGACAATATAAATCCCAAAACCTTCACCTGTTTCCAATGAAGCTGGAAATATCTTATTCTGTTGTAGACTGTGGATTTGTAGTAGTAGACGATTTGTAGAACTGATGAGTAAGATAATAGGCAACAAAACAATCTTTAATAATGCCACGCTGGGTTCAACAGAACGAGGCTCTCTTTGAGGCATAGAAAACATTCAAAGTCACACATTGACTGGTTTGCACAGCTTGCAGAATAGACAACACTGAACATTGAACTGTTAATGAGAACAAAAGACAACAGTAAAGCCAGGAAAACAAATTATTTACTGTAAAACCTATTGCTAATTGTCAATAGAATTTCAGGAGAAGATTGGGTTATGATATTCAAATGTAAAAGATAAAACAAACATTATTTACACTTGCTTTGACTATGTTTTCACACACGTTTTTTAGCATCATTAAGTTTGTCTGGGATTACACAAAGAAATAGAAGTATGGGTGAAAGCATAGATCTCTGGTTAATTCTCCAAGATCTTTGGAACAACTGACCAGCCGACTTTTTTCAAAAACTGTGTTAAGTGTACTTAGAAGAATTGATCCAGTTTTGAAGTCAATGGATGGCGAAACCAACTATTTATTAGATTTTTGTTTTGTTCATTTAGTGCAATTTGGCATTTTGTTCATTTTCCATTTTTGAAAGCATTCTTTGTTTATAGCATTTTCACAAAACTTTTGCACAGTACCGTAGATGCCTAGGGAAGCCTATATCACAAAAATGTACAGCTAAAAGATGCATGAGTCACAAAAGAGTTACATTTGTACATTTACAAGGTGAATATCATAGCATCGAGGCTGGCCAACATTGTTTTTCCTCATAAAGTTACAAAGTATCAAGTAACTTTATTTTTACCACAAGTGTTTACGTTCACTTGGCCAGTGGTAGTATCTTTAAGAACATGTGACACCAGTGTTAACTCTGATAATCTCTATTGCTAGAGGGAGTTTACCTCTCTTTTCTTAAGAAAGCAGTATCCTATTACATCGGATTAAGGGGTAAACCTTACACATGCACATTGCCACAATAAAAGCTGCAAGAGTAAAACGAAATCCTACCGTTAACAGTTTTAAGACAGAAGAAATGTTCTTTCACTTCTTCCTCTGAACGCTTCCCTCTAATTTTCTTCCTGAGCGAAGTTGCACCAGCCATAAGAGACCTTTGGACGCACACAGTGAGGTGAGATAGGGCATGCGTGCTGAAATACATTCAGCCTGGACAGGACAGGCCTGATCTGTCAGGGATGCACCAACACAAACAGTTAAAAATTGTTTAACAATTACCTAAACTACTTCAAAGCAGACTGCACCATATACTCATTTACCACTTCCTCTGCTGCCTCCGTCTTGTCTGCCCCTCACGAACCCTGGATCATCTTTTACACATGATGATGATGTTGTCCCAACCCTTAGTGCCTCTGGACACTGTTTTGCTGACTCACACATGCGCTAAATGGAGTGTATGTGGTGGAGAGGGGGAGGAGAAAGCTGAAAACTGAGATGACTGCAGAACTTAAAAGAAGACTAACCAAACGTTACAACTGTAGATACTCCCAGACCCAAAACCTGTATATCTAGTCACCTTTCATTTTTGTCCTCAGGATATGCAAATGGGATAGAAAAAACTTTTATGCAAGCTGTATTTTTGGGATTAGTGAGTGGCCTGAAGAATGCTGGGAGTTTCAGTGGTTACCTCAAAGACTAAGTCTGTGGTCATAGTTGATTTTTTTTGCTATATTTATTGTATTTGAAGGAATAAGAATAAAATTCCAAAAGTAAAACAAGGGGGTGGAAACACGCTTTAGGGTGCTTTTCTGCAAAAGGAGACAGGACAACAGCATTGCAATGATTGAAGAATAAATGGGGCCATGCATTTGGATATTTTTCGCACAAAAATCCATGTTTTCAAAATAATCATGTACGTGTTGGCAGGGCCTAAGGTGCGTCTTCGTGTACAGCATCTCAAGGTCTTATTGGTGGTGTAGCCGAATCCAACAGAAAATCTATAAAAGGAGATTACACCCTTGTCAAGCAACAACCACAAGACCTGAAATACCTGTTGGGGAGTCAACCAAAGTCCCTGCTGCAGGGCAAACCTGGTTAAGAGCTACCGGAAACCTCTGAGCTATTCAATCGCTTCTTTACCAAAAAATGTTAACATATTATCCAATATTGTGTCATTTGCCGACCCAACCTTTAAAAACACACATGTAGTCAGACAGCAGGACTCACATAAGTTTTTTATCAAACATTTTATAATCAAGTTCCCAGAAAGACTTTTATCATTTAAACAGTTTTTTAATTCCGTATCTTCAGAATGTAGTTGAAAATGACAGACTCTTCCATTCTTTGTAAGTGGCAAGACTTGAATAAAGTGGTAGTGTATCAAATACTTATTTGCCCCTTTAAGGTTTGTGTTGTTAAATTCTATCAATCTTTTCACTCTCAATGTGGACAGATGGAATGTTCAGTATAGTTTTTCTTGCCAAGTGAAAGGCAATTCCCTTTTCATAGTAGGCACCTTCGTTGATAAAGAAAGGATGACGTTCTCCGTCTTCTTGATATTTTATGGTTTCTCCAGAAAATGACAAAAATATAGGGTCACCCGTATTGAGAAGACAAAAGTCTCTGTCCTGTATAAAACACAACCAAATAAGATGAAATTACATTTTGCAGAAAAAAACATCTTAAAATAATTAAACTCTGCAGAATTCTCTTTTGACATGCTACTGATCAGAGTTGTCATTCAGGACCTGTAGTTGCGGATGAATAGCAGCCGTGAGCGTTCCAGTTTCAGGATTTCTGGGATAATCAACACTTCTGATAAACTTATACGCTTCCAATTCCCCACCTTCAAACACTGTCCCTGAAAACAAATATAAAACATCCTCAAGGACCACAAAACCTCCTTAAATGTGCCAACAGTTTCAAGTACCTGAGTTGAATTTGTGGATCCAGTCGATTGTCAAATCAACGGCTTTTTTCATGATAACAAAGATGTCAGACCTGATAACACCCTGTGGCTGTGGCCCGACTTCTAGTGCTGAAAACACAGATTCAAAATTATAGAACTGTTTTTGGAGTTGAATGTAAAAAGATAATACTCTGAGGTGATCACATCACTTACTAAAGCCATGCTTGGAGACCGACTCCAGATTGTAGGCGTCACTAACTGTGAAATCCAAAACCAGTACTCTGACAGGAACTTGGGTTATCTTTGCCTTAAATATACACGACAACAGACAAGATTATAACACATGCACAGACCACACTCTCAGTGTGGAATGTTTTTTCCACTGGACCTAATAACATAATAGTTACATAAATAACATGTGAAAATATTTGTATATACCTCCACTTTTAAATTAAATATTAGTTATTTTAAATAATATGCATCAGTATAACTTATTCAGTTTTTTCTTTTATTTCATTTTGATTAATCAGAACATATTAATATTCAAACATGATCCCTTGTCATGACAGGCCCTTTTATTTCTGCTTTTTTAGTTTAGATCCCTTTTTGTATAGAACAAACCAACAATGGAGGTACGGATCAGTCCTGATCATGTGCTCTCAAGATTAAAACGTTTTTATTTTGTCCAGCATATGGTTCTTAAGCTGTTTTTACTTGTGTGTTTGTATTTTATATAGTGTGTGAATATTGCATTGTGTCCTCGAGAAACATGAAAGGTGCCTAGGCATTTCTTATAATATTAACAATATAAACTTAATCATATAATGATTTAGAATTCTGAAATTTGTCATTACTCATGTGTTAACTGCATTGTTATTTTCCCTTTTCCATGATGTTTTGACCCAACTTTATATGCAGGGTCTGATAAAAAACTTGAGATTTGTCTCTGTCCCAGGGTTTTTCTCATCATGTGATGATATTTTATCTATTGTTTTTAGCTCACTATAATAAAACATTGGATTTGAGGTCACAACATGAAATATTTAGTATAGATACGTACATGGGAAGAACATTACAATGAGCTTCTTTTACCATCATAACTTCTTTTATTTAAGATGTTCTAAATGTACTTCTTCAATGATATCTATATATATTTAGATTATATAGATTTTATTAACACCAGACAAAACTCTCTGTTATTTCCCTAATGTTCATCTATGTTCAGATACCATTCAAAAGAGACATTTCTGACCAAGTTTGAAGTCAGATCTGATTTTTGGAAGCTGGCATCCATCATAGTTTGGCAAAAACCAGCCAACTGATTGATCCTCATGTCCAGTTCACATCGCGAAGAGCTTGCCTGTAAGTATTTGCAGATGTGCAGTGTCACCCAGTCGCTGCTTGTGTAATGAATGAGTGTGAGACCCATATTGGATGTGGTGTTATGGAGGTCACAGATCATGTCTACTGCATCTGGGGACCCCTTTGGTCCCAGCAGGTTGTTCAGTTCCTGAGCTCGCCTCACTTCATATGGACTGCTGTCTGTTACAGGGGAACTTTGAGAAAGATTAAGAGTATTAACATTTAAGTATCTAGGAAACCTTGTGTTTAATCATCAAAGGCTAAAAAGGCATCAACCCAAAATCTCACAGAACTTACTCATGGTCTAGACATTAAATAAAAATTCTTTAGTATTGTTAAGTATTATTTAATCTATATAAACGTCAACTCAACAATTACAAAAATCCAAATTATGTTTCCACCTTTTTTTTGTCTTGTATTTATATTTATTTGTATTTCCTTTGTAGAGTATAGAGCAGGAGTAGCTGTCTTCACATCGGCCATTTTGTTTTGCTTGTTTGTTTCGACCGGGAGTCGCGCTTTAGTTGTTTTGGGGTTAAATTTTTACAAAATACTAAAAATACAAAATAAACAAATACTATTAATAACTAATAAAACAGAATAACAAAATAATTTGGTTAGTTTTAGTTTATATCAGTAGGAGTTGCTATGTTTAATGTATAACCATAGCAACGGTGGCATCATGCTACAAATATGATGACGCGACATCTCCCGCTCTATAGAGAAGTGAGCCAAAAGAGCACTGATACAGTTGACAGAATCCGCGTTGTACAATCTGATGTCACAGCTGTTGTCTAAAATAGCCTTTGTGCAAAATATATTTTTAAAAACAAAATTTGCCCACTTCACCTGAGTGTGTCGCTGCTGAAGCAGCGGTTCATATCTGTATCTATGTATCTCCTGCACTCTTTCACAGCTCGTGGGTTGGTCAGCACAGTGGTGACAGGAATGGGCCACACACCATCTCCCTTCTCTCTCCGCTGTCGCTCCAACTCCTGTACCAGATACACACCGGAGAGCTCATTCCCATGAGTGCCACCACACACCGCCACACGGCCCAGAGCTGGCAGAGACACAGATGCCATCTGCAAGAGAAAAGTAATAACTCTCTCATTTTGAGTTATTGCAGAATAATAATGCC
>SRMA01027350.1:0-179702 GCA_007224835.1 Danionella cerebrum
TATATATATATATACAAGATTGCTTTTATGTTGCACTCTGGCTTCTTCCTGTTTTGGGTCCTACCCCTTGGATTGTGTAAGGTGTCAGGAAGATTTGTTTTCTACAAAACCTGTGCAGTCTACCTACACAACATCGTCATTATCTCATCCACATTTGAGCAGCATCTAGAGGACCTGAAGGAGGACTTTCTTCATCTTAAGTCCGCAGTAATGACCATCGTATCGTACTGTCCAAATGCCAGTTCTGTAGGATGGAACAGACATTTTGGGGGTTTAAAGTTGGCCAGGAGGATGTCCTCCAAGACAAGGTAATTGCTGTCCTAAATTTTGAGACCTTAACATGAGAAATATGGGACAATTCTTAAGCTTTTTGGGGCACTAGAATTATTCAGGATTACACTTCTGGAGCGAAGCATGGCAAGTATTAGCTGAAGCAAAACTGACAACTTCTCCTGTTTTGAGTTTCCCTGACTTCAATTTGCCATTCTTTCTTGATGCTGACGTATACCATGTTGGATTGGGAGCTGCGCTAAAGCAAAAAGATTCTCAGGGTTGTGAAGTTGCGGTTATGTTTGTGAGTAGAACCCTCCATAAGTGTGAGAAACTCAACCCCAAGAATTTAGAGTACTTCCAACCTTATGTTGAAGGTCTGCATTACAGTTTTCACCTCAGTGGGTAAAAACGGTTAAAGTCAAACCCAAACCCTGCTGGCAGACTCGTTGGTCATTATGCCTCCAGGACTTTGATTTTGAAGTGATTCACGAGCCTGGAATGAAGAACAAAGCCCCTGATATAGCTAACCTGCTCCGGGGCAGGTTATGTTCTGGTTTAGAGATCGCACGCATACATTCGTCCAATCAGCGGCAATAAAAGAAACTTTTGAGTGACTCAACACAACAATATAGGAAACAATGGCCTCACTTTTTCTTCCTAATCCTGTGGATAGGGATAGGCCTTTTCAATTCAAGGTTTATTGTGCAGTCTACCTACAAGAAGAAACTTTTCATAAACATATTGTCAAAAAGTGTGCTTTGGCACACAAAGGGTTCCCTATAAAAGGTTTGGGCTCATCCCTTAATGTTCTCAGCCCCAATAAATGCTCCTGAGGAAGCCTAACAAGGAAAAAATTGGAAGAGATTTTATAGTCAAAACCGACCCTAACACAAGAGCTAGTAACAGAAAGCTAACACAAGAGCAAGTAAAGAAAGTAAAAAAAAATGTTCCATTTGTTGAAATATTTCCACTGTTGTTTTTTAGCACATTTACATTCTCTCTTGCACCATCCATCCATCCATCCATCCATCATCCCATCCATCTCTCTGATTTGTTGCTTTGGGTTTGTTCCTGCTGTCGCCACTAACCTCACAAGAAGGCTCTGATTTTTCTGGTATAAAAAATTAATGATTTCTTATAAAGTCAATTTTATTATAAAGATTATATCATTATAAAATTCCGTCAATATTTTATAAACAAATTTAATTAAATCAGTCACAGTTACTTGATTTATTCACTAATTTTAAATCATAATTATTATTTCCAGTTAAAATTAGTCTAAAAGAGAGTTCCAGTTAATCAGTTAACCGAGAATGTGATACTGAGAATGAGTTCAGGCTCATTTAAACCTTCTGAGTAGAATTCAGAACATGGTTTAATCCTGTGACATCAAACACACTGGTAGATGTGGTGAGGGTTTAGGTGAGGTTTGATGGGGCCTAATTGCTGGATTAGGGCCTTGTTAAACAGATTAAGACTGATGGGATTATGTGACTGGACCAGCCAGATGCAGCACAAGGGGTGAATTAGTTGATTAAAGCTCCCTCTCCCACAGCAAACCTGCAGGAGGAGACATGGGATCATGATTTATTTCTGCTTGTGGCTGGTGGAACATTGCACTCAGAGCAAGAGTGAAATGTCTTCTTCACATGCGACCCATTATTATTTCAGAGAATTATAGGGGTTTGACACAAAGGCAATCACGTTTATGTCCACACCCTCCATCTGTGAATGTTTCTGAAATAATTCAGCCGAGCATTTCTTTGTTTCTCTTTTCCTGTCACCCACGCACACTTTGCAGAGTTCCCTTACTGTAAAACACATTCATTTTCCTTAAGTGGTGACAGATATGCGCTTATCTTAATTAATCAAACAAACTCAGAGGTGGCAATGTTGTTGCTTGTTTGATCTGAACATTTTTATCAATATGTAACATGTCATTTAAACAGAAATCTGTTCCGTGTTAAATTATACAGTTGGTTATCAGAGTCAAGGTCACAACTGAATACTCTGGGTTTGGTCCAGCTGGACTCCATGTGAATTTAAGATAACTCACCACACTTGGGCATTTCACAGCTTTAATGTTATACATAAATTAAATGTAAAAACAGGAAGAAGAAAAAACAGTATACAGGACAAATGGAAAGCATCGCCTGGATTCTGTTACTGACACTTTAATGACTGATTAAACACAATGAAACTTAAATATCTCATATGATTTTCAGTGTCATGTAACCAATACCGTATGTTGCAATTAAATGTTGATTTTAAGATAAATGTCTCCCTGTGCCATGATGGTTGCCTTCAGCACTTTATCAGAGCCCATTAAGGAGTCAAAATGCAGCAGGGCTCTTTCCCAGAACAAAAACACCAACTGCCAAACTCTCAGATACAGAAACGCAAGATTAAGTTTCTGGGCAAAGTCATTCTGAGCCACTGTGCTTCTAATCTTTAATCAAAAGAAGGAGTTTTATGGAGCGGATAGAAATGTATCTGCATTGCTTTTCTTTGTTCGATTTCTGAGTTTCTTTATATATCATTTTTATTTTTAATACTACATACGGTTCTTTGAATTGTGCTATTTTTAAAGCAGTGATAATAAATATATGAGCTCTCTACTCTAGCACTGCACCATTAGTAACTTTCTAAATGCACTATTATTTGTAAAAAAAAAACATCTTTGAATCAGCTCATATTTTTTGCCTAAATGTACAGTTTAGCCCCGTTCCTCCCACGTCATGCTTTTGCCACATTCCTCATGGGACTTGTAGTTCGGTAATCATGGGTAATGTAGTGCGCAATAGCTTCAAGTCAAATAGAACGGCCAGAACAAACACATGCCTCTGGACCCATCGTCCCTAATTGATGGACCAGTCAAACTTTCCAGGATAACAGGATCTAAATAAGGTATATGTGACTAATTAAAGTTTCTACGGAGCGTGAATACACCGACAAGTATGGCATTTTGCTACCTCCCTGAGTGAAAGATATGGGCCATGGGGAGACTGTCACAAAAAATAAGTTCTACAACAATTGGGTGCAACCAGAAAAACCTTGTCCTTTCTGACCTTAAACAACGTCTGAAAAAGCTGATACTGTGGGATGCATATTGTTCCACTTGAGCCACTTATGTCTTTCCTAACTTGCTGGGATGACCGGGAATGGAGTCGGGTGTACTGTTCAGTACATTACACCAGGGAATTGAATGTTCTTCACACATAAAATCTTCAGAAACTCCACAGGAGGGACCATAAGAGGGTCAAGTGAGAGAAAATGGAAGGAGCCTGTTGGTTTATACACGTCACCTGGTTACACCGACCAGGACCCAGGCCCCTGCAGTCTAGCACACAAACCTGGAGCAACCAAATAGCAGAAGGAACATAGGATTTTTCCGCGAACTGCCAATGTTGTGCTCAGACGCTCTTGGTGCCATGCCCTTACCAAGGACTCAAAGTTTTGAAATCTATTCGGTAATTTTGGGGGTCTGGCGATAACACTGTTAGTTGCTTTTGCTTTCAAACCGATCAAAGCTTTGAAAACTTTCCTGTAAGATCTGCCAATGCTGAACAGAAAATGTTTATGTGTTAATAAAAGGCATTAAACTAGGTATTAAATAGCTATTGGGAACTAAAACATGAATCACTTTAAAGGACAGCAGGACATTTAACTAACGCACCACCAGATGTACAGTTTACTAGTGCCGGAGTACTTTAATTAGTCCAAGTGCAGGGAGCGCCAAACCTCCAGAGCATTCAAGGGTTAAGCAGCGTGATGAATGGCTTCTTCCAATGAATACAGTCCCCCCACCCCCCAACTCTTCCATATCCTCCTCCTTCTGGTCTCTGTGGGGTCAGTGATAATTGAGAGATTCACAAACAGTAATCTCTTATCTGCCTGACTGACCTCACGTTCCATTCAGTGGAAAGCAAGCGAGTGACATCTGTTGACTCTGCTTGAAAAGGACATCACAGGGTGCATTTGTTTAAGTGGCTGTACTGCCTTTGTGATTGCATTGTTCTCCAAGTCTCTGAGCTGTTAAACAGACACAAGGTGCTTGATGAAATGAGGAGTTCTCTCACAATCACGTCGCACATTGAAACCCATATTACTTTTATCCCTATAGTACCACTTTTTGAACATTTGATCACAAAATAATAAACAACACATACACACGTGGACAAAATTGTTGGTACCCTTCAGTTAAAGAATGAATAACCCACAATTCTCACTGAAATCACTCACTGAAATCACCCAAAACTTACAAAAGTAACAATAAATAAAAATGTATTAAAAATTAAATAATCAAAATCAGCCATCACTTTTGAATTGTTGATTAACATAATTATTAAAAAAACAACAACAAAAGAAATAGGGCTGGACAAAAATGATGGTACCCATAACTCAATATTTTGTTGCACAACCTTTTGAGGCAATCACTGCAGTTAAACGATTTCTGTATTTGTCGATGAGCGTTCTGCAGCTGTCGACAGGGATTTTGGCCCACTCCTCATGAGCAAACTGCACCAGTTGTCTCAGGTTTGATGGGTGTCTTCTCCAAATGGCATGTTTGAGCTCCTTCCACAGATGTTCAATGGGATTCAGATCTGGGCTCATGGAAGGCCACTTTAGAACAGTCCAGCGCTTTTCTCTCAGCAGTTCTCGGGTGTTTTTGTCTGTGTGTTTTGGATCATTGTCCTGTTGGAAGACCCATGACCTGCGACTGAGACCAAGCTTTCTGACACTAGGCAGCACATTTCTCTCCAGAATGCCTTGATAGTCTTTAGATTTCATTCTACCTTGCACACATTCAAGACACCCTGTGCCAGATGCAGCAAAGCAGCCCCAAAATATTACTGAGCCTCCTCCATGTTTCACCGTAGGGACAGTGTTCTTTTCTTCGTATGCTTGGTTTTTGAGTCTATGAACATAGAGTTGATGTGCCTTACCAAAAAGCTCCAGTTTGATCTCATCTGTCCAAAGGACATTTTCCAAGAAACTTTGTGGCTTGTCAACATGCATTTTTGCTAATTCCAGTCTCGATTTCTTTCCAGCAGTGGTGGCCTCCATGGTCATCTCCCATGAAGTCCACTTTGGCTCAAACAATGACGAATGGTGCGATCTGACACTGATGGAGTTCACTTTTAATTTCTTTGGAGGTTGTTCTGGGCTCTTTGGAAACAATTCGAACGATCCGTCTCTTCAATTTGTCATCAATGTTCATCTTGCGGCCACGTCCAGGAAGGTTGGCTACTGTCCCGTGGGTCTTTAACTTCTGAATAATATGAGCCACTGTTATCACAGGAACTTCAAGCTGTTTAGAGATGGTCTTATAGCCTTTACCTTTAAGATGTTTGTCTATATTTTTTTCGGATGTCCTGGGACAATTCTCTCCTTCACTTTCTGTCGTCCATGTTCAGTGTGGTACTCACCTTTTCACCAAACAGCAGAGTGACTACTTCTCTCCCTTTAAATAGGCAGATTATGAGTTTGGAAACACCTGTGATGTCAATTAAAGGACACACCTGAGTTAATCATGTCACTCTGCTCAAATAGTTTTCAATCTTTTACAGAGGTACCATTATTTCTGTCCAGGACTGTTTCATTAGTTTTTTTTTTTTTTAAATAATTATGTTAATCAACAATTCAAAAGTGATGGCTGATTTTGATTGTTTAATTTTCAATTTATTGTTACTTTTGTAAGTTTCGAGTGATTTCAGTGAGAATTGTGGGTTTTTCCTTCTTTAACTGAGGGGTAACAACAATTTTTCCATGTGTGTAAATCCAGAAAAGGTGCAAATTAGAAAGGTATAAATGCATTGGCCTTTAATGGTGGAAATTTAGGGTGACTGGTGGTGCAGTGGGAAGAATTGCGATGAGAAGGTCACTGGTTTGAAGCCAGAGTTTGCATGCTCTCAGTGTTCTTGTGTGAGTTTTCTCTGGGCACTACTAAAAGACCAAAACCAGGCATCAGGTTATTAAATTCTCTAAATTCCCCCTATTAGTTAATGTGTGTGTTGCCCTTTGTTGCCTGGGAACCTTTTGCCTGGTGTGCACAGGGGATGGGCCTTTCTGGTCTTTTATAAATAGTACTGGTATTAGTAGCTGAGAAACAGATGTCACCAAATGTCTGTTCATGAATATTAGAGAAAAGACTGCTGGTCTACAAAACCATCACAAGCAGCTTGAGGTAGAAGCTGACATTTGTTGACAAGATTATATGCTAAAGGAAGACACCGCAAGAAAAGGGCTGCATGCAAGATCAACCTCAGTTTAGTTATGAGATGGATTTTCACGTGGAAAGATCTTGTCACACCAGCCACCAAATGTTATTGATTTATAGAGAACCTGCAGAGCAGAGTGGAGCTAAAGTATCGCAGAGATGTTTGCAAACCCGGTCCCACCAATATCTGACCTTTGTGATCACTAACAAGGGTTAAAACCATGTTTTCTGAGAACTTCTAATATTTCACTCATAAGCTGAATTAATAGGAAAAAATAGGAAATAATTTGTCCTGAAAACAAGGAAAAACTGTGAATGTTAAATTCTGAATGCGGTTGTGGATTAATTGTGAACAATAGTGTTATTTAAAAAAAGATTGTACTAAAGCGAATCATACAAATTACCATAAATTAGCATGAAGGCAATGCTTTAGGATGAGTGCAACTTCATATGTGAGAAACTCAACGTATGACCTTCTCAAATTTGTCTCCAACCTGCTATGGCTGTTTCCCAATAAATCATCCATCTTAATTAAAGTAGAACTCTCCTCCATCACTAAAGCAGTGCCACGAGCACAATTCCACTACACAATGCTGCATAATGGAACTATTTATTTCCATAATGCGGCATTGTCAAAGTGATGTTGCGCCCTCTGGATGGTGATGGGAGGGGCGGAGGGATGGAGGAGAGGTGGCGGAGTACTAGAGCAGAGTGGGTCGGGGTTACTAATCAGCCTCGCTGGGCTCAATAGGAGATAAATTAGCCTCTGACAGCTCCTCCCTTTCAGCTTGTCAGAGCCTCTGAGAGAATGGTTTGATAACGGATTGCTAATTCCTCTTTTCGGCCCCACCACTCTAAAAACATCCAAGAGCATTTTCCAATTGAACTCTAGGGTTAGTTTTCACTGGCATCATGCCTTTTATTTTTATTTACTTTTATTTTTTTACCTTGTTCTTTCCTGCTGTTTCCTCCTCTGGAGGGAAGCCGTGAATTTATGTAATTATTTATTGTTGCCATGGACCAGTTCGCATTAATTACATCAGGACAGGAGGGACTTAAAAGAAAAGGGGGAAGTGAGTGAGAGATGTAGGTGAGGGGGAAAGGTTAAAGAGTGGGAAGAACACCTGGAATCATACCATTTTATTTTAAAGCATGAAACTAATTTATTGAATGAGTTATTCTAATGAAAACAACTCTGACTGGTGGCGAACATGGCGGTGAGGGTTGGTACTGGTGATCGCAGCGCGTCCTCTTCTTCCCAAGGGGAGGCTCTGCTACTCGCTGTCGGGTTGAGAAAGGAGGGAAACAGCAATCAGTCATCAGCTTGTTCGGGGAGTATAATGCTTGCTCATCCTGGGTTTCTGTTCCTCTTTTATTCTCGGTCCCGCTGAGTGGAGTCAGGTGTGCCGGGGCCGAGCTGATTATATCTCCCAGGTGTGCGTCGTTTGGAATGAACACTGTCACAATACCATTGCATAATGTTTGATTTCTCTGCCATTTGTTTGGGAAAATATGAATGATGAGCTTTTGGAGCTCACACTGTGAAACTCTCTATGCTTCACAGAGTGGTGTCCCGTTCAGTGGTGTAGTCCTAAAAAAAGGTGGTGTGCTATTTTCCACCTTAACTTCCCAAACCCAATTTGTATATACAAGTGGGCAAAATTTAAGAAATTTAAAGTTCTTTTCATGTGTCACTTTTTTAACTTTTTGCATATTAACTTATTATTCAGGGGTGCTCAAACTCAGTGCTGGGGTGCCGCTGCCTTCACGGATTCGTACATGCTTGTTTTTAACGAAGCTAATAGAAAAGCCATAAATCATGGCCAATTAAAAAAAAAATAGAAGAAATAAAGAAATGACATTCTGTGATCAACAGATCCTAAAGTCAGACACGGAGATCGAGATCTTGAACACAAGCTACTGGTAAGGTGTAATTTGTGATTAGTGACTTATATAAACATTTTGAAAGAATATAGAAATGTAACAATTGCTTTTTAATTAGTAGAAAATAAAGACCAAATAAACTGTTGTGACTTGTTTATTACATTTTTTGTGGTGATGGCTGATTTAATAAGAGAATGAATTTTGGTTTATTCAATGTGTTTAAAAGGTAGACAATGAATGACAGTTTGTCATTAAAAAGGGGAAGTAGGCCAACAGAAACTCTGAGTTTAGAGAATAAAACCTCCATCTGACCTTTTCACTTAACCTCCTTTCTGAAACGGGCCCCAGATCTTCATTTGGCCTGTTGTCTTGCTGCTGCTGCAGACACTTAATAAGGTTAACGGGGAAATGGCGGAATTCAAACAAAAATGTACCAATTGCAACAAAATAAGAAGCAAGTTAAAAAAAGACTTGCTTGTCAGTTAAAAGGGGACATGAATATACGTAAATTGGAGAAGTCTAATCAGCAAAACAAGTGAGTATGCCGAGGGTGAACGCATGTATTGATCAGAACTCGATATACCCAAACAAGTAGGCATACAGAGTATACGTGCGTTTAGCCCGACTACACCACTGGTCCCGTTCATCACAGTCCTTGTTGTCTCCTTGTAGTGTTTATGGATGTGGCCAAAAAGTTCAATTGCTCCAAATATCATTGTTTCAGAAGTTTGGAGCTGGTCTCTGAACTGTTTGGTGTGTTGTTTGAGGGATACTTTGTAACATTTGCGTAGAGACTTGCATAGTAGTGCTTTTCCCATCACTCAGAATTCACATCACTGGATGACGTGGCTAGAGTCTATCAGGAGAGTCTAGAGTCTATCATTTGATTTAATGCCAAACTTCCAAATGAGTCGACAATAGGCTTTGATTGGCAAAACGTCCCTAAAGTGCCCTGACATGTGAGGTCCATTTAAAAGAAGCAGGGTCTGAAAGTCATCATCATGTCATTCATTATCAGTGATTACCAATATGTGATTTAATGCAGTTCATGCAGGAAATCCGGTGTAAAGGTCTCCACACACCTGTCGCATAACTCTTCGGATGGGTGCCCTTCGTCTGTATCATGGAAAAAATTACTTACGTTGCCTGCCTGAAGATGGTGTTTGCGGTAAAACAGATGCTCACCACACCAAACAGAGAAACAGGAGAGAAGAAGAACAGCAGGAAGAAGACGATAGCTGTGTCCCAATCCAGGTTCTAAAAGCCTCCGGAGGGTCCTTCCTATCCAGTCTCCAAGGCTGCGGCTTGGGGGGATACTCCGAAGGCTGCATAAACCCCTTGGTAAACGGGCCTAGCCTCTTATTCTTCTTCTGTTGTTTTTGGCAGCTCTTGGTGCATTAGCGCCCCCATCTGGATCAGTAGTTTGCTTTCTGAATTGAATGAATAAAATGTTCTTGTTTTATTAATATTTTATTGATAGTGATTCTTTTATATTTAGGGTATGTTTTGTGTATAATAAATTTGTAAGATTACTGTAAGTTCTTTTGTTGCTTAATTTATTTTCTATGGTTTTAGGGTTTATATGTAATTGTTCTGTTTCTTTCTTTTTGTCTTTTTATTTTGATTACATTGTATTAAAACATGCTCTGTATTTTCGTTCTGGTTGTATTTCCCTGTGGGATTTTTTTCCATTTCATATTGTGTGTTATTTAAACAATTAAGATGTTCTAGCTTCATTCTGTTTTCATAAGTTTTATAAACTCCTTCGTCTGCTCCTTAAAACATAATGACATCCACAAATACTTAGTTAACATTAATTTGGCTGCGTGTGGCAATTCACAAACTGTGAATCAATAGAAATGGAAGAGCCAGACACGTGGAATGGAGACAGACACATCTACGTGTTGGGAACAAAATCCTGGAAGGGGTATGTGCAATAAATTAAACTTTTTTCTAGAAAGTGAGATTGAAATTGGATGTGAATATAACTACATCTGACCCTTTTTGTGGCCTTTGGCTTGATCCCCTATAGATCCTCATCAACCATTTAAATACACCCACACCCCATGCAGCCACTCTGCAGATTGGCATAGATTTGCAACGCAAATATTACAATATAACGACAACCCCCCAGACAAACACAAAGGTTTAATGTATTCATGTCGTCATCCTAGAGAATAGTTTAATAAATTCCTGATGGAAATCAGATGCTGTAAGTTACCAAGGACAGGTTTATGATA
Organism: Danionella cerebrum; assembly: GCA_007224835.1. NCBI lineage: Eukaryota > Metazoa > Chordata > Actinopteri > Cypriniformes > Danionidae > Danionella > Danionella cerebrum. Next base: position 10,618 of record SRMA01027350.1, read on the forward strand.
TGAAAGCTCAGACATATCAGGCTGTTTCCAAATGTGCTATTGTTTGTAGACTATTTAGATTTTGTTTCCTTGAAATGTACCTTTATACAGCATTTACACAGTAATGTTTTAGATTCCTACAGCAGGAACAACAAGAGAGGATAGTTTGTAACATATAAAGTCCACCACTGAAAGCAAATGATTTAAAAACGGAATGTTAATTGAGGGAACAAATATTTCATCATCTGTTGATTTTGAAGGTTTGTCCAGAGACACTAGAGTGACAGTGACAGTATAACAGTAGAAAAATGCATTTGAGAAAAGCTGAGAGTGGAATTCAACGGGTGTAATGCAGCACAATTCGCAGGGTAAATGGCAACATTCCTGTGTAATTGGTGGATAAACACCATATAAACACTACCCCCGGCTATGGATCGTTTCTGGTGGAGCTCATCTGGACATGGCATCCACTTCATTTATTCTATTAACTCACATCCTTAAAAACTCACCAATATTAGCTTCTTTTCCCCTGCATCTGCACAGAACCCTACAGCTGAATGGATCTCCTACAAACTTGCATCATGGTCTGGTATCGATTTATTTTAATCAAAGGCTCGCACCTTGTAGGTGGGTCCCCAGGACTGCTACGTTTAAATTTAGGCACAACACTGCAAACACCTTTCTCTGTTTCAGGTTATGTACCTATAGGGTCACACACCAATCTATAACTAGAAGGGACATCTGCTAACTTGTGTTGAGGTTTGACCTTCCAGCAGAACACGTATTTCACCCCACCCTCCCTCCAGCTTTCCTCTAACAACCTTCTGTCAGCCATTTTTTTCAGCATTACTGTTGAATCAATACTGCAATGTGTGTTACTGGTGCTAGTTACCCTGACTGGTGCAATTTGGACCTGCCTTAAGTTCATGAGCGTGAACCCACATTACACCCATACTCACAAACCTAGAGCAGGTCCAGATGAACTCATGAGGTGTCGTTTTCATAACATATTTCTGTTATTCTGGACATGACGCCAACTTTGATTAATCTATTAAGCCATGTCCTTAAAACCCAATTCTTGTCGACTCTTGACCATTCAGCTTCGCCGTTGAAACATTTAAGCGAGACTTAAGGCTTCTACACATCGACCTGAATTTTCGTTGTGAACTTTTGTGAGATGACGCTCCTCGATATGAAACCATGGATTTAAAAATCACAGAGGTGCTAATGAAAAAAGTTTTGGATTGCCAAATTAGATCCGCTTTTGCAAGGTCAATGACCAATGAAAGCCGGCTCTATTGATGACATGAGACGTAAAAGAGCCTTTGGTGACACTCATCGCACATTTTCATGGCGACTTTGTTCAAGAAACAGGAAAGAAATGGCGCACCAAAAATACTCTCTTTTCTCCACGTTTTTTTAACAAACAGCTCCCTGTGATCAGTCACCAACGGGTTAAACTGTTTGTTTCAAGGTGTATTTTGAATCCTCCTCTGTCGTTGTCTTCTTTTTTCCTGTTTCCCGTTTGGAGCGGTGAGCATCTGTTGTACCACAAACGCCATCTTCTGGCAGAATGTGTAATTGCATCAATATTTCCTAGGCAAAGACAAAGAGCACCCGCTGAGAATCTATCTGAAGATTCGTGCAAATCTCAGTTTGGATCAGTGTGTAGAGGCCTTTAGCCAAAAAATGTAAATCATCAATCAACAAACAATTATCTTCAACTTTATTGAGAATTGACAAAACACACATAATAATTAATTATTTACTTTTTTTGTAATAACGTGAGTTTAATTTGATGACTTGCACTGAATTGAATCATTAGAACAGTTGTGTGTGACCTGAATTTGGTGGTAAAAGAGTGATTTTTATGGGAGCAATTGAGCTTTGATCCAAATAATCAAGAATAAAAATGATGCTCTAATAAATTTTTACATTTTTATTGAAACTGAGTTGTGCAGTACAATATACAGGTGAGGAGTGGTGTGTTGCTTGATTTTGGTTGTAATAGAGTTATTTAGAATGAAGTTATGAAGCATATTCTGGGTAAAACATATTCTGGATCTGGTCATTTGCAGACGGTCCCTAAGCGATTCCATGTCAGCGGGTTGCTCATAGACGGTAATGTGTTTCTGCGAATGCCGAGGGAAACTTGTTTTGATAAAAAACGTTTTGTAGTTTGTCCGCTACATAACACAGATTAAAAATAGGTTTTATTTGTTTACTAAGAACATTCTGGTCTCGAGCTATTGAGCAGAGAAAACCGAATCCATGAATCTGTAGCTAACTTTACTGAACTGTGATACTGACAGGATCTCAATTCATTTCTTTGAATTACAGCTGTCTACTTTATTCCTTGCTGCCCCAGAGAGGAGTGTCTGATTAAAAACCACACACTGGATGGTTGGGTGGAGCAGGGATTAGAGCAAGCAGGACTATTTGATCTGTCATATTTAATTTGCTCACCTCTGACAGACACATAAGCGCCCTCTCTGAAATGAGTGAGGGCTGGGATATTTCCTGATGATAAACACCCAGCTGATTAAATTTTCTAGTCATCCATCAGGCCTGTCCTGCCCCATGTCTCCAGCCTGACCAAACATCTCCAGGCCCCCTGTGCTGCTATTTCTTTCTCTCAGAGCTTTGCCAAACTAACTTGTGGTTTTGAAATTTGAGACTAGGCGCAATAAATGTCTTTCTTTTTTTTTAAAGCAATTATTAATTTTGTTAGGATTTGTTCACAAGATATTTTGAAATGAATTATTGTTTGGTGCAAAGTAAACAAAAAGAACCCACGTACATGAGATTTTATGGCGCTGATACTCAGTGATAGCAGAGCACCAAAGCTAGCAGTTATGAGCCAGCTAGCATCACTGTGTAGAGTCTCCCAGGTCCAGACAACCACCAAAATCCAGAAGGAGGAGTAATCAAACAGCCACAACTGGAGGTAACACACAGTTCCAGACACTCCATAAAGGACAAGACTTGATCTGAAGCGAAAAGTTCAATGAGGTACGTTGCAGCGATAACTCAAGGAGAGAACAGTTTGAAATAGAGGGGGTATAAGAAGGCTGTTTGATTGGAGATCCATGCGCAGCTGTTGGTTAGACCCAAAGCATTTAGATTTATAATAAGCTCCATATTTTTTATGCTGAAATGCATATGGCAAGTGACGTGGCTTCTCAAAGGCAAGACACTTGACTAAAGAAAGAGGGATTTCCAGTAATAAGGTGAGTATTTTTATTAATGCCACTTAGTTACCTCCCTGAATAACATAAATCACTTTACTATACAACGTAATCAATACACAAATCATACATAAACAATAAAATGAATGAATCATCATAGAGAAATCCATAAACATATGACAATACATTGGTGGACAGTAAAGAAAGTACAAGTGATTTGTTACCGTACTTAAGTAACATTTCAGCATATCTCTACTTTACTTGAGTATCACTGTTTTGTGAGACTGTTATACTTTGACTAAACTACATTTCGAAGTGGAAAACCTTACTTTTTACTCCACTAGTTTTCTAAAGGCTGTCGTTTCCGTTTACTGTATATGCGTAACCAGTGACGGGTCACAAGAAGTTATCAGAACACGTCGTGTTTCATTCAGTTTGCCCACTTTACTGTCTAATAAGGCTGCTGCCTGCTTGCTTCTTTTCGCCATCGCGTTTATAGTGCAATAATGGAAGAAGCGCCAGATGTTGAAACCCAGGGCCATATTTAAGCAATTTTTGGGAAGTAGTGGAAAGGAAGAACGAGTCAATATACTGCACAAGTCTTCAGGGAAATTTAGTGGTGTGTTAGTTTCTGTTTTTGTGTGATTTGTTTATAGAGTGGACATACATCCACATACAGTGGAAAAAGACATCCTTCGTAAACTTGAGTAAATCCGTTTTTGCAAATTCTGTGATGTAGTAAAGGATCAAGGTGCCGTGTGATAAAGGAATAAGATTCCTACATTACTTCAAACAATAAATTGTTAAAGAAATACACGACTAATGTGGTTTCCCCCCGACCTTATTTATTCCAAATCACGTGGTTTCCATTTAGTACAATGTGCTTATGATCATTTCAAAAGATCTCAGACATCACAAATAGAACACATTGTATTTTCAGAGTGGTGTTAGTGCACTTTTTTTACCTTCTATGACTTGATTGAGTGTATAAAGGACACGAGTAGACATTAGAACTACATTATATCATTTTACTTTTACTTTTAATACTTAAGTACATTTGAGGTGAAGTACTTTTATACTTTTACTCAGGTCGACGTTTAAAGGGAGCACTTAGAAATATTTTACACTAGGTATCTCAACTTTGACTCAAGTTCATGGTCTGTGTACTTCCTCCATCACTGCCTGAGACCAGGGAAAATTACAACAAAATGGAGTCAAAGCATTCATTAATACAAACAAATCACTTAAAAACAACAACAGAATACAAACAAACATGACATCTGAAAGTTTCTCAAACTTTTTTTTTCACAAAAAAGCAGCTTTTGATGGATTCATTTCTTTGAAAAACAAAAGTGTTATTTGTTGACGTACCTTCTTCTTAAAAAGGCTGAAAAGCTTTTTGCTACTCAGCGAACACTGACAGAACTAAACAGATCTCGACACAGAACTAAACAGATCTCGACACAAATCCAGTAAATAAAGTTGTAAATGTGTTGTTTGCTATTTCAGTTTCCTTTTTTCATAGTCAAACTCCAGGCTGCCATTTTGATGTGAGATCATTTCTGTTTTAGCTTAAACCATAACTTTTTCCAATTGTTTTCCTGTTGCCAATCAGAGCTGTGAGCATTTCATGCCTTAAGTGATTTTTACAACTCTGGAAGTTGTTCAAATATGACTAAAGAACTTTCAGAAAATTTCTCCCGAATATAAACGAACAAAGATATTTTAGATTATTTTTGCAGTATTTGACTTTTTATGCTTTAAATCTTAAACAGGGTCATACATTTATAACTGCTTGTCAGGGAACATTTCATCTCAGTTTTAAACCATGTCTGTGTGCAGGAAATGATGGAGAGAACCACCCACGATGCACCATCAGCTCCTGATGTTGCCACCATTTCTCTGGGACAGCAGATGTTTGTCCCATCTCTGCCGGACGAATCATCTGCCTTTTTGTGCGGTGCGTGCGTGTGTGTTGAGCTTCTCTCTTTCTCTAACTCAACAAGGGAGAGAGCTAGAAGCAATTATCCAGACACACACCCCTCTTGTCTTTGCTATTGTCTTGATGTCCGTGCAACATTAATCAAGCTTTTGAGCACAGGTCTGAGCTGGTTAACCCGCACCGCCCAGGTCTGCTAGTGGAGTCACTCACCAGAGCATGACTGCGACAATGGGCTGGTTATGAATGAGAATTAACATAAGATCCGACAATGAGGTCCGGACAAGGATGTACATTTGCAGTGTTGCACAGTTGGCGATGAAAATTAGATGGAGACGATTCTTTTAGTGCTACTGGCCAGCACTTGTCTGTTTAGTGGCTGTGACCCGGAGCAGGAGGTCAGACAGATACTCGGGGGGCAGCCCGTGTCACCTCGCTGCATTTGTGTATGAATAGCTGTCCATTCAAACACTCTTTACAGTCTCCTCAACACAAGTGGTGGCTCCTTCTGCACCATCAGAATGTGGACCGTGTTCTTTTGGCAGGCATCTGGGAAAGACATGACAATAAAGCGAATCTATTAGAGCTTTCTTAAGCTCAAAGGGGTGTGGCTCTACAGTATTCTACTCAGCTTGTACTCTCCCTCAAGATTGGTACTGCCATGCAATCGCAGCCCAGTGGAGCCAGATGGAATCTGAAAAAAACCAGACTGAAACCAACTTGCACTCTGATCGGAGCTCTTTCGTGAACATGTAAATGTGTCGTTGTATTGTTTTTCTTGCGTGTCATTCTTCTGTTTGTAAGGCATCATCAAATAAGACGAGTCTCCCTGTTTCCCCCTGTGAGCTTTTTCTGTTTATTACTGTCGTCTTTTCACCCTTTTTAAATCCAGACTACCCTGTGTATTCATTGTCCCTGTTCTCAGTGTTTCTTTGTCATTTAATCTTTGAACGTCTCCTAGAGTTATTGTTGTGTTCTCCTTTGAAGATAGGCCTTGCAGTTAAGGGTGCCAGTTCGAGGCGTGTTCTCCAGTATGTTGCCTTGCGATGGACTGGTGACCTGTCCAGGGTGTACCCCCTCCTCTCGCCCATGTGCGCTGGAGATATAGGCACCAGCAGACCCCTGTGATCCCGAAAGTGAATAAACGGGTTGGAAAATGAATGAATGAACATCATCAGGTGTTTATCATCAGGTCTGCTCTGAGCAAACCCACACAGTTAATTATTGAAAGGCAGCCGTTTAAAAGTGAGCTTTATCTTCTTAATGAGCTGAGATTAATTATAGCCCCAAGGTCTTGGGAACACAGTGAGTCCTGAGAGCATGACCACACTTCCCACGGGGAGAAACTAAATCAATGAGCTCACGCAGGAGACTGGTATCACTCTGCTGTTCTGTTCTTATGTGAACGTTTGGCTAGAAATATCATATTTTCCTCAACTGAATGGTTATTAAAACTCATTTATGAGCAGAAAACTGAAACACACCTGTGTTAAAGAAAAAGAGTAGTGGATACAGCTCCAACTGTACACTGTAAATCCACACGCTATTACTTTTTATTATATAGTGTTTTCGCTTTTTGTTTATTTATTTTAATTCATTATCTACTTATTTTAATATTTGTATTATGTTGTCTCTGAGAAAACGTTTTGTAAACCTAATGATCAAGCATATCAATACATTCTGAAAATTGCAGGGTTAAAATAACCCAAACCAGGTTATTGATTACCCAGTGCAATAACTCTGCATCAGGTTATTTTAACCCAGCACTGGTCAGAGTATTACCAAACTCAGGACTTGATTATTTAAACGGCAACCCACGTGCCTGGGTTAAAATGCAAAAAAGACCCAATAATGCCCCAACATGCTCATCCCAACAAATATTATCAAGCATTTTTAGAGTGTTGGCGTTTCGTTTTGGACATTATGTTTCTATACCTCAAGGACTTCTTGAATATTCACCATTTTTTGAAATCCAAAGAGTTATTTTTTGTTTTTCATTTAATTTGCATGACAGAAATGTCTCGTCCACCAGAGGCTGTCTCGTCCCGAGTCTGCGCAATTTAAGTTTAAGTTTTTTTTTATATATAAAACATTTTAAATAAAATGATTAAATATTTTGCAATTATTTTAGCCATTTTCAAACAGAAATGTCGATAATTTCTTCATACATCTGGTGAAGTTGTAGCAGTATGTATATGTGTATGTTTATGTTTTTGTAACATAATTTAAGTTACGCGTGCATGAGTGTGCGCGTACGAGCGTTTCACATTTTATGTGACTTCACATAAGCGTTTAATTCCCGTCTGACTTTATTGTCGTCAGCACCACGATGATTAGGTGCTTGCTGCTCGCGAGAAGCCGCTTGTGTTCGCTGGGATCCGTCAGAAAGCTTGCGCAAACACGCGCAGTGTTTCAGGGAGACCTGCACACTCTCCGCGTGACGCCTGGGAAAACCCAGCTGCTCTCCATCTCTCCATCCCTCCTTCCTCACTTCTCTTACAAGTTTTGAAAGAGACAACAATGCTTCGAAACTGTTACAACAGACTTGTGCTATGGTGGATTACATAATAAACGTATAACGTTTAATTTTAATTTGTGAGTAATATTGTGAATATTTTGTTTTCAACATAATAAACTAAATTTGTCGTTCTCAACATAAACACTTTTTAATAAAACGGCGCATGCAAGCAATAAACGATAATTATATTTATAATTTAAATATATTTATATTTGTTTTCATTTATGGTTTACAGCATTTATTTGGAACTGTAAAATATTGTTGTTAAAATAAATACAGCCTGTCATGTGATCGAATTTTACACATGTGTTTATGTAATATATACATTTTCTGTGCAGCAACAAAAATGGTATGAAAAGTGAAAACGTATAGAATTTTTATCAAACCCTGTAAATAATTTTATAGCTTAATTAATTATCGTTTTTTTTATGTTGGTAGTTTTTTTATATATCTAGGTAAAGCTACATTATTCCAATCACCAAAAAATATCGGTTTGAACTGTGAAATTAAGATTTAAATAAAGCGAATTAATAATGTAGAATTAATTGTCATGACGTGATAAAAGCTATTGAATCACGTATAAAGAGGTACTTCAGGAACAATGCTGCCGGACAGATACACGGCTGCCGATATTCGATCAATTACTTCTGTTCTAGATGCAGAATACTTGAATACTTAATGTATATGTCTGTTGGAAAACAAGAGGCCTATTTCATCAAAAACTAAATGATGTTGTTGTTGTTGTTGTTGTTGTTGGTGGTGGTGGTGGTGGTGGTGGTGGTGTTTTTTTAATCGTTGTAGTCAGACTTTATTTTCAATGAAATTATCAGATTTAGCAAACATTTCGGATCAGCTTTTCAAACGAAACCATCTACATATTGTATAGATTGCTAAAGCTTGATTTACTTGATGAATGTAATTTACAGCATTAAATATATAAAAACATTTTCTTTTTATATTTTCAAAGCTATCGAAATGTTGGTGTTATTGTTCAAATGTTGGATTAAAATCATAAGATTGCAAATGAAATGTGAAATTAAATATTGGTGTTAAACCTTGATTTAGAAAATAACATTCTGTTTAGTGCAATATAATAAAAAAAAGAATAGCTTAGAATTTATGTTTGTAAATACACAATGATATCGGTTTTATCCAAATTGGTTAAAATGTCAAGATTATGTTTTATAGCCAAGCTTTACCTTCAGTATTTATTAGTAATAATTATCGTCAGTTTTCTAAAACAGTTAATTTGGACAAGAGGTCCAAATGACTAAATTACTTCCTAAAAGATTCAAAGTTTGTGAGTATTTTTAGACCTGTGTGCAGTTTTGCGACGCACCCGTTTCGAATATCTTATTAATTTGTGAATAATGCGATTCTTATTAAGAGATTTGAAACTTGGAAGCTAGTCTCCTCTAAGATGCACGGAATAAACCAATCAGAAGCTGTTTAGGAGGAGCTGAAGCTGCAGAGAGCCCCCGTTACGCACTCCCCGGAGCAGCTGCCTCTCACTCAGAGCTGCTTTAAGCGACGCCGGGATACGCGCACGGCCAGGTGAGTGAAGCCACCGGGAACGAACACTTGCGCCCGTTACTTGAGGTTTTCTCCATGGACAAGTCCAAGAACTTCCGAATAGACGCTCTACTGTCGGAGAGCTCCCCCCGCACGGTGAGTGACAGCCCTCCGGGACTCTGCGACAAAACCGACTCGTGCAAACGAACCGAACCCTCTCCTCCTCGGGCTTTTCACCTTCAGACAGGTGTCGTACCCAAACCGACCATGCTAAACATCTCTCACCCAGCTCTGACATCACTTTGTAATGGCTCTCTGCAAGGAGTGCATCCCTCCCAGCTCTACTCCATCACGGCTCTGGGAGCGCAGCATCCGAGCTTCTCGTATCCGGGCTTCACGCAGGCTTACCCGGATCACCTGAAAGCCACAGCCCTGGCCGGGTCGTTTTCGCTGGAGCACTGGCTCCGGGCAGGACTTGTGATGCCTCGCCTCGCAGACTACACAGGTGGGCAGCGTGTGGAGACAAACGGTGGTTGTTAGCTTGGTTTTTACACATTAGTCTTTGGTATTTTTGCTTTGAGCTCAAAGTGAGCGGTTTTAAAATGCACCATTGTAACATTTAAAGACTATTATATATGCTGCTATTATGTATGAATCTTAAATATTTCTGCAAAAACGAACGCTATTTCTTCTACAATATAGCCATCTTTAAATTGCATTATTAAATAAGCCACCAGTCTTCTCAGATCGTAAATGACACCTGCATTAAATCACAGGAAAACAATAAAGAAACACTTAAAACGACGCTAGCTTCCTCTATAAAGTTCTCTGCTCACATTTATTGCATTTTCATTAAGTTAATGGAGCTGTGGAGTTTTATTGTTCTACTAAAGCCACATCTTCTTGCTTTGTTGCTCTTAATAAACTGAAGTAAAGCTGTTATCCTTGCCCATTAGCAGGGAGTGAGCGGTGAATATCCTGTTTGCTGTCTTTGCTTGTTGGATTAAGCTCATAATTCTTTGGCTTCTGTAACAATAGTTGCAGGGGCACCTCAGCCTGGGCTTATTGGAAAGTGCCGGAGACCACGCACTGCTTTCACCAGCCAACAACTGCTGGAGCTGGAGAATCAGTTCAAACTCAACAAGTACCTCTCCCGACCTAAGCGCTTCGAAGTTGCCACATCGCTTATGCTGACCGAGACCCAGGTGAGGACAAGTGTGCGTCACACATCCAGCTGAAACCTTAAATGTTTAGTCTCCAGGAAATCAGAGATAAACTGAGAACCAATCAATTAAAAATTTCCAAGTACGTATTCCAAATGGCCAGTGGCATTTTATAATAATAAAAAAATGCTTTGTGTGATGTGTATAGGTGAAGATTTGGTTCCAAAACCGGCGGATGAAGTGGAAGCGTAGCCGAAAATGTAAAGAGCAAGCTGCACCACTGGAAATAGACGACTGTAAGTCCAGCAAGAGAGGAAGCAATGCAAAATGCCTCAACCACTGCAGTACACACAACGAAGAGGGGGATCTGGATGCAGAAGAGGAAGAGTTTTTGCAGAGAAAATCTATGACTGTTGGTGTGAGTCTTCAGCTCTCTGACTTCCTGCAGCACAGCTACAGCTCTCATGGCTCTTGCTCTGATGACGAGCTCGAATAGATCTCAGGCGAGTGGGAGAAACGTACTTTGTAGTCGGCAGTTTCATCCTCGTGATGGATTAAAACTAACACATGTGATGCTTGCAAAGATAATGGTATTAACACAAATGAAATTGGTTGACACATTCTTAGGGGACGTGCCGCCTGGAGACTGTGGCTGAGGAGTTTGCTGCACGCTCTGTTACCTGGGTTTACTTTGTGTTTCACTTTATGATTGGTACATCGATTTAGATTTTTCACAGTCAGACTAGATTTTCCCATATGCTCAGTGTCATGGTACATCTTTTGCGCTTATGTTTTAATTTAAAGCAGCTTATAAACTTGTTAAATGTATAGTATTTATGGTTCATTTTGGTCATAGGTGATCAAAATATTTTTTGAAGATTGCAAGCATGTTCCCAGCAAACACTTCAGGTCAGAGAGGCCTCTTGTTGGCTCAGAAGCAGTTAAAGCAGCATCATTTGGACATCTTTGTCTCTGCCGGCTTCTTTGGTTGCAGGAGCTGGTGTCTTAACATTGTCTTTGAAAATGGTGGTTAAATATTTATTCACTTAGTTTTGTCTGTGTTTTTCAACCAGACATTGATTTAACTTCTTCCAAACCATGTTTGTTGGGGGGCATTTCTCACTGGTCGGTCTGATTCTTGAGGGTATTTATAAAAGATTGTACAAAAGCCCTTGTTCTCATTGGGATTTACAGTCAACTGTTTATATGGAGTCCTTTGAATTAGGGTGACCATTTTCAGATCTTCCAAAAAAGAGGACAATCGGTGCAGCCTCGAGACACAAATTCAGACAGGCTTCTCTGAGGTCGATGAAAATACTTTATTCACTTATAATAGCTCTCTTGGGCTCTTTTCAAATAAATAAATAAATAATATGAAATATGCATGATATGAAATAATATGAATAATGTTCTAAATATGAACTCTTCTGATAGAAAATCCATACATTCACCAATTTTCCAACCCGCTTATTCACTTTTGGGGTCACAGAGGTCATCTCCAGCTCTCTGCTACCCACTGCACCACCATTAGGAAATCCAGCTTCAACAAAATATCTTTTTAATAACTGTAATAAGATAAATAATAGAAGAGTCTCACAAAGATTCTAACTTAACAAACAAAAAGGATCCATACTTTTCATCTTTAGTTGTCTTCTTCACCCACCCACAATGCAGCCTCTCCGTGATTACAAAGTACCGTAATATTGTGTGCAAAGCATCGGCCAATTTACGTACTTTTTTGATTCTGAAGTTGCTTGTCATTGGGAAACCCTCTCTTTTGAGTGATTGGTTGAATCGCAGTTTTGATTCACCTCCATATTAGTTTCACAATGCTCCATAAATGCTGGAGTTGTCTCAAGGGTTTAAATAGATAATGTTTTGTTATCTTTACACCCAACACCACCAGCAGACAGTGTAGATTGTGCTCCTCCTTTTAGGAAGAACAGTAAACTTTACCTCCATAGATGACGACTATGGGAAGCTTTTCAAAAATCTCACTCAAAGGTCAGCAGTCAACATTGAAATCTGAAAAGGTTTTTGTTTCAGAGGGTGTTTATGATGTGTGGATGGATTTTGACCCACTAATAATCATATCTATTTGTTAAACCAGATTCATGTATTTGATATCAATTTGTGTTGAGAAGTGGATCCGCTTTCTTATACCATCTGACTGAAACTCTCTGATGGCAAATATTGAATGAGTGCAAGCTGTGAAAGGTGCATAATGTTATTTAAGTCGTATAGATTTTATCTAATTTATTCAAACTTCTTTTTGTAGGATCATGTACGCTTTTAAGATGTGTGTATATAAGACAAAATGAATAAACACTTGAAGATGTATTTTAATTTTAATGTTCTTGTTGAATGATTTCTCTGTGTTTTTCTGTTGTTGAAGGAACTGGTAGTGAAATTAATATCTCCAACGGTCAGTTGAATATTTTTCTTGTCTAAATCAGGGGTGGCGGCCAAACTAAAGTCCCTCATCCCTCTGAAGAGCCACACAACAGTCAACCTACACAGTATATGCGTAACTACATAATTATTTTTAACATATTTGTATCATCCTAACCTGTTTTTACTTGACTCGTTGAGACACGTGGTAGTGCTTCGCAGTCTGGTATATCACGCACAATGGTTTTCCATTTCTTTATATGAAAAAATATAAATTCTCCCATTCAGATTGAAACATTATTCGCTCATTTTCATATTAGCGCTTAGCTGTCTGCTTTTTTGCTTCTGAATTATTGATTAATACGAAATACACATCAATAAAGGCGTGTTCCTCTAGCTCTGATGGTCAAATGCATTAGAAATGAACACCTCAGGATGAGACTGGGTGGGTCTAGTCTTGCACATGTTAAATCAAGTGAGTACCTAAAATAAATCATTAATTACTTTGAACAGTTCTTTCATTCATTCATTTTCCAGCCCGCTTAATACCTCACAGGGTCATGAGGATCTCCAGCGTACATCGGGCGAGAGCCGGGGGTACACCCTGGACAGGTTGCCAGACCATCACCTGGGCAACATTCACTCACACATTCACACCTGAGGAGAATAATTAGCCAACCCGCATGTTTTTAGGATTATGGGGGAAATCGGAGAACATGGAGGAAACCCATGCAAGCACCGGGAGAACATGCAAACTCCTTTCAGGAAGGTCACTAGCGAGCCTCGAACCAACAACGTTCTAACTGAAAGTCAACAGTGCTACCCACTGCGCCATTAAAAAAGACTGTACAATTCATTTTTAAGAATCATTACATAAGCTGCATTTGAAATTAATTCCTTTAAATATATATAACAATGTGAAACACGGTCCACCATAGACGGCTTGCGAGCCGTGGGTTCACCACCTACGCTCTAGAGGATAAATGAATTAACAATGCTTTAGAAACAATACAGCTCCCGATATTTACAGCCTCTCAAATTTGAATTACTTAACAGGTTTGACTGATAGGCAAATAATTAAGTTAATATATAAAATATAATCTATTCCTTTCCTGATGCCATCCACTCATTTAATTAGTGAAGATGCATTACCTCACGCCATGTTTACTGGAGTGTGGTGTAATTTGATGTTAAAGCAGAGTACTTCTTTAGCCAATTTAATTAATAGGGCATTTATGTTGAATTAGATTGATATGAACAAGTGCCAAAATGACAATAAGACATGCATTTCATCCAGAAGATCACTGAAATAGTGGCACAGTGGGTGGCACTGTGAGCTTTCAGTGAGAAGGTTGCTGGTTTGAGGCTCACTAGTGACCTTCCTGGCAAGGGTTAATCCCAAAAACATGCCTCAGATTCATTGAATACTGTACAGGAGTGAGGGATTGCGTGTGTTTCCTTGTGATTACTTCTTTTACAGGAAAATTAAACTTATAAGCAGTTCAATCAGCATGTTTTAGAAACTCGGACGACGCTGTAAATTCATTTCGCTACAAAAGACGCCTCAGATCAAAACAAACCCAAACCCCATTTTTTTCCAGGAAATTAAACCAGAAGAGCTGTAAGACTTGAAGAGAGATATTAAATCATTCGGTTTTTGTAAGTTGTATAAACTCCTCCGTCTGCTTCTTATAATGGCATGCACCAATATTTAGTTCACTTTTAGTTGGCTACGTATGTTTTTTTTAATTAAAAATACGTTTTAAAATACGCCTAACACTACTAGCATTTAAAGAATCCCTTGAATATTGCCCTGAACAAAAACCTGTTACATTTAAATATAAATTTAAGTGTTGTGTTTGAAAAAAACGCAAAGCATTTAGGGATATCTGAGGGAACGAAGGATGGTCACGATGTAACCACCGAATTTAGCGAAAGTAGGACGCATTTGAAGGGTGTCTTTGAAGGACCCCTCGAGTTTTGGCGAAATGAGACGGCCTGGCTGCACCGTTGTGATGTAAGTGGTCTTTTAAATACGCTCTTGGTTGAATGTGCCCTTCTGGATTGGGACACAACTGTTGTCTCGTTCAAAGATCCAGCCCCGGCACAACTTCAAGTTTGTCACTAATTCCTGGGTATTGTTCTCCAGAATCTGCTGATATTGAGTGGAATCCATGCGACCCTCAACTTTAACAAGATTCCCAGTCCCTAGACTGGCCACAGCCCCACAGCACGACGCAACCACCACCAGATTTTACTGTAGGTACCAAAGTCTTTCTTGGATTGGTGCCTTGTTTTTCCTCTGTACAAAACACCCCTCGCTTTCCCCGAATAACTCTATTTCATCTGCTTCATCAGTCCACAGCACCTTATTGCAGAATGAAGCTGGTATTATTCAATCTTACAGCATCCCCTTGCGTAAAGTGCAGTGAATAGTTGAACGATGCAGAGTAACACCATCTGCATCCATGACTGTTCTCACCATCCTCCATCTTTGCTTATCTGAGTTTTCTTTAAATCTATGAGAGCTTTCTGCATCCTCCTCCTAAACCATGATGCACTACAATCATTGTTTTCAGCTCATCAGGGAGTTGTTTTGAGGCTCCGTTGTTACCACTCCTTTAGAGAAGATGCAAAGAGGAGAAACACTTACAATTGTCCTCCTTTAAATATTTCCTCATGATTAGATTCCCTTCTGTACCAAGTGTCACAGAGGTTACCAAACTAATTTTGAGTTGTAATAAATAGTGCTAAAGGTATTGAAATCAATAAAATGACATGGGTGCCTAAATGTATGCACATGTCTTGTTTTGTTTAAATTATTCATAAATCATAATATCCTTATTTTTTACAAAGACAACCAATGACATAAAAAAGGCATGAGAATTTACAGGGGTGCCCAAACTTTTGCAGACCACCGTAGCTTTAATACTCAGTGCCAACCTCCGAATGCACCAATTGACTGATGAACTGCAAGTCATCTACTGGCCACTAGAAACTGGTCCCAAATAACTGTGATGACCATTAATTTAAGATATAGTAAATGTATACTATAAAGAATCAGCTTTATATCAATCACAGTCAACCAGTAAACACGTCGTTATTCCATTTGGTTCAAAAAAGAAAATATATTGTAACATAAAATATACAGTAAAAGGGAAAATGTAAGAAAAGACTGATCTACAAAAAAGATTTATTTTATAATCTCACAACAAAAAAGTTCAATATCATATATATATTCAAATATATTCAAATATCCGTAAGAGCACAGCTTCTTAATCAAACCAAATAAAAACCTGTGAGAAATATCTTAAAGGTTCGAGTAATTAACAATACTCCAAAACAACTGTTGATTGTTCACATCCAGAAAACGTATTTCTACAGAGAGCTCAGTTTAAAAAATGCAACCATGCAAAGTTCTATTTATGACGTCATCTACCTAGAGTTGTTTGTTGTTGCTTGAGAAACATAGTTCTCCAGGTTATTCGCAGTAAGTTTGGACACTTTCTCGATCTTCTAAATGGCAGTAGCGGGAGAAACTGGCGGCTGTACCCCGGGTTTCAGCGAGCAGATGCCGGCGGAGCTCCGGCGCATCGAGTCCAACAGCAGCGAGGTCCCGCCGCGGCCCTTGCCGTGCTCAGAGCCGGGAGTGATGGACCAGTCACCCGCCCATGGCCCCCCTCCAGAAAACACAACCGGTGAGAGATAACTTTCCACCGCTGAAGAAATAATTATAATTGTAATAATTGTATTGTAATTATAGAAACTTATTGAGCTTTTCGCTTAAATAATCTGATCAAATGCACGTGCACGTGCCATCCTCCCGGTAAATAGCTCGACGTTGAAAAGACAGAAAATGACAAGTAGAAATAAATGCATGACTCATTTTTCTATATAACAATACATAATTAAATATATGAATGAATAAATATAATGTAATTATGTGGACGTCGTAATTCGGTCAGAATCTGACGGTCCGCGGGATCTCAAATCAACCAAAACACGTGCTTCAGAAAACGTGTTGAAAATGTTTAATATGCTACTGTACATACAAATATTACACGAGTATATTAACCCTTTTTGAATCTTTTTTCGGGTATGATGAAGAGTATTGATTAAGTTTTTTCGAGTTTGATGAATAAGTGAATAATTCACATCAGGGTTCGGTTGTAAAAGTTTATATAAGTTTAGAAGAGCAAATCCTCCGTCTTCATCTTTGTAACGTGAAGAACTACGAGATTCGTAGTTCATGGAGTGTATTAAAATGTGTTCATGCTGTTTGTACTTTATATAAGTCTCCTTTCACGGCAGAAATTATGTATTTTTCTAAAAAAATAAAATGCACTATTAGCACTTTTTACCAGTAGTCACAGTCATGTTATGTTTGATCAATTCTCCTTTTTATTTTTACAAGTTAATGGAGTTTCCAGAAAAAGAGGGAGAGGAATCCGTGCATTTTTCAGGAGCGCATGGAATTTCTTAAAGAAACCATTTCGTGGCCGCAGACAGAGGAAAGTAGGACCTCTGGTCCCTCTTGTTTCTAAAGAAGAGCCTGTTCCTAAACCTGACCCTGCTACCCAAGAGCCGGAGGCCATTCCTGAACCAGCCAGTACTCCTGAGTTAGAGCCCATCCCTGGACCATCTGGGCTCCAGAGTTCAGTCCGCACAGAACCCTCTTCAGTGACGGTAGCCTCTGATTATGAGGCTCACAGCGGTGAGTCTTTTATTTCTTTATGCTCCTTGTAAATCAACAATTGCTAAAAAGAAAATAAGAATAGCTTTCATATCAAAATCCCTTGTGATTGATTCAGTCAGGAATACTTACATCATCTGCTAATAATAGACTTCTGTTTTGCAGGAGACTTGAAAGACTTCTACACACTTGGGGATTTTCTGGGTGAAGGAAGCTATGGTGTGGTTTGCAAGGGCCTCCGGAAATCTGATGGGAAGGAGGTAAGACACTGTCGCTGAAGTGGATTTGAAGCTTGTAAATTAAAATAAACCATATCTTAAAGTTGATTTGAACTAATATATTCATGTTTTTTTTTCTTTTTGAAGGTTGCCATCAAACGTTCCTCCAAGAGTGTTGATGTCTCTTTTATTGATGTCGTAAGTTGACAAAACCTTGCAGATGTATAACGTATAGGTCAAGCCAGTGTCGCAGATGCTTTCACATTGAAGGACTGTCTGGAGCAGCATTCAGTCGTGCTGAATTCACACAGCACAGAGATAGATTGTTGACAGAGGATTTCACATAGCATGACTTTAGAGAGAATCACAGAACTTGTCCATGTTCTAAGTGCGTATCGCAATCAAACACTCGCGAGAAATGCTTTGAACACAGAGAGGGATCACGTATTGAAGCACAAAACGTGGATTATTACCAAAAATTTGAGTGCGATTTGGCTGCAGGTGATAATATTTCAGTCAGAACACATTTCACACTGCACAGTCTGCGATAGAGCAAAGAGTCTTTGGTAGTTTACACTGCGTGATTTTCACACGCATACACAAGCTCCGATCTGCCTGCGATTCCAGGAGTCGCATGCAGTTGTCTGTGACTCAAAATCAAGGCTACAATCGTTTGAACGTTTGACATTGTTCCCTTGCAGCCTGCAGATTATCACTTATAAGGCCTTTTTTTAGCATTTTCTTACTACTTTATAATTTGCTCTAATAAATTACTATTAAAACATTTTTTTCGTGCCAATTCTGGATATTTTTAGAGCGACCCCAGCTTCCTTTTTTACAAATATTTTTTTTAATTTTTCATCAAATATTTAATCATGTGCAAGAACTTTGAAAAACACTAGTCTAAATGGGTTCATGGGTTATCTCTTCCCTTCACCACTAGATGGCACCAATTGAATTGGTTAGGGGTCTGATAAATGAAAAGCAAACCGTTTTTCACATTTTAATTTCCTTGCTAATTATGCTTCATATCTCTTATAATTTAAAACAAAAATCAAAATTAATAACCTTTTCCAAACCTACACATTCTATTTGAAGTCAAATTTAAACAATAGGTGAGTTGTGTCATTCAAAACACTTAATTTAAAACATAGACTATAAGAAGTAGACGCACCAGTGCGTGCAGGGACCTCTAGGGTTTAACACAACACATTTTAATGGGCTAACGAACAACTCATTGCTCAGGTGTAGATGAATAAATCATTAACCCACTGGGTGTAAACCACAGCAGAACCTACGCTCATTGTGTGATTTTACAAACAGCCGAACCCATGCTTACCTCACAGCACCTCAGATTCACCAACCTCATAGGCGAGGTCCTTCCTTAAAGGCCGGCACTAAACTTTAAAAAAATTAGATGGAAAGGCTCTAGTAACATGTATTTCCAGGGTTCTTTCAACAATACAAACCTGAGCTGGATCTGCCTCCTATCTGGGTAGAGCTTTCAAGGTCACCACCTGGTTCAGGGAGGAAACTGATAGAACCATGGTCATAATTTCGTCTGATCAGATCACCATTGGGGAGGACTCGTCAATTGACAGACATACCTCTTAAGGGAGGCCAAAGCCAGCAGGAGCACAGTCTTCAAAGAGAGGACTTCAAAGAAAGCCATCCTGTCATCAAAACTCGCTCCTGATTGAGCAGATCTCAAGGGAACTGGGCAAGGAGGGACTTTCGCGAGCGACAAAATTCTGAAATCCTGCTCTGTTGGGCCAGCGCCGCAACAAGAAGCACTTTGTGCTCGTCCTCTCGGACCTTGCACAGAACCTGTCCTAGAAGACTCATTGGGTCAAATGCTTATAAGCATTTCTTCCTTGGACAGTGGTTTGTCAGGGCACCCACCCAGAGGGTACAGGGAGTGACAGGGAAACAACTGGCAATGAAAGTTGTCAAGAGAAGCTGTGGACAACCTGTGCTTTGCCGACCTTCTCCAATAAATGCTAAACAGTTACCATTAGGGGTGTAACGGTACGCTAAAATCGTATTCGGTTCGGTACAGTGTCTTGGAGAGTTCGGTTCGGTTCATTCGGTTCGGTACAAAACAATAAGAACTTACATAATCTTTATTTTGAAAAGCTGCCAATACACAATAGAATTCTTGCATAAAATAAATAAAAGTGACAGATTTGGGTGATATTTTAAATAAATTGCACTCTTTATTAAGAAAAACACATTTAAAAAAAAAATGAAATACTGCAACTAGTTAGGATAGATTACCTATCCACATTTTCTGAAGAGAGCATAGATCTGGTTGCAGTGACAATATCTCCAGCAGTAGAAAATTTTAGATGTGTTGCCTACCCGATCTCCGTGGAACAATGTCGGCATACAGCTTAAAATTTATCCTCTTGTCTATCCCCGTTATGTATTTTAACAGAGAAGCGAAAGTGTTCTCAAACACGAGACCGTAGTGAGGTGGGAGGGTCTTCAAGCTCTAGCTTCTCTTTCGCTTTTGATATGATTCCATTTTCCTACTCGCTCTTGTGCTCGTCAGTCAATAGCGTCCGTGTGGAAACTCGCCTAGGAACATTGTTCCGCTGCCCTTAATATCGCGCTAATAATAGAATTATTTCATTTAATAAAAATACTGAATACCGAAACGGTACGCAAGTGTCCCGAACCGAACAGGCCGTACCGAAACGGTTCAATACATACCATGAACCGTTACACCCCTAGTTACCATTCTTTTGGTCTGGCGGTGAATCTGGACACTGATCCGGTTGCTCACACCAGAGAAGTGACTAGAGACAGAATCTCTCTTGACTCCAGAGGGGCAAGCATTGGGCCTGTGAGTGCGGGTGACTGGAGCATACACTGACCTGGTAGTTGATGTATGCTGCAACGCCATGTTGTCTTGACAAGCACATGCTGCAAACAACTTGACAGGGAAAAAGCATGAAAAACCTCTGGTCACAAGACCAGACACCTGCTAAGCTCCACCCGTCTCTGCCTTTGCCAGTGAGTGACTTACCCGAAGAGGAGCCTTCATCAGAGGGTTTCCCCTGTGGGAAGACAATCTCCATGCTTGGTGGCTGTCGGATCTGCTAAACTCAGGAGGAAAGCGTGCCCTTTCAAAACAGTGGGTACCCTAAGGGGCAGCTGAGTCGATGATGAACCACCTGGGTTGCCATCTTCAGCCTGGTCAGGGGGAGTGCACCTCTACCCAGATCCTCCGGACAAAATTAGAGAGCATGGACACTGCCAGCTTTGACTCAGTATGTGCTACCCCAGGGGGGCAACAAATCTGAATCAGAAGACTGAGAGGACATGCCTTTTCTGATGCTCCAAGGAATAACAGATCGTGAACTGTGGGGCAATGCTGGAGCTCTGCAGGACCCACTCACATGTCAGACGGGCATACATATGACGAGTGTGGACAGGGTGAGGAAATACCTGTTGCTCCTCGACCCGACTCATGCTCGAGGCATCAGGGGAGCTTCAGTGAGTGGACTATTGAAAACCGCCCTTGATGGAGGTCTGTAACATTCCCCTCGATGAACATCCACCGAAAACACAGATGTGCGCATCGGAAGAGCTTTGGATTGCAAACACTCATTCTGCACAAGAGCAATGCCTTGGAGCCCAAACTCTTTCAATGGCATAAACCTTTTCAGCCAGGAATATGCAAGCTCTGCCCATCACGTCTTTAAGACGAGTTATATTAAGCAAAAGTTTGGAGAAACACTGGAACAGGCTTGACTTGAGATCAAGAGGTGCTGCTGAACAGGGACTAATAATATCTGGTCTAACACGGAATGTATGGAAGCAACCTACGTAAATTCAAGCAGTACCACCGAATGTTAAAAATGAACTCTGGTTCACTTCAGAATCAGTGTAGGTTCCTCTGTGGTTATAACCCAGCGGGGAAAAGATTTAAACACCTCCACCTCCACACACGAAGTGGATGACTGAAAGGGAACTGCACTTCAATTAAATAAACAGAATCTAACCTTTATATACTCCTCCCTTCTCTCTCTTCAGCCTGATTATCCCATACCCCTGTATCGAGAGGTGGCTCTGTTGGTGATGCTGCGCCGTCCGCCAACCTGCCCATATGTGATCGAGTTGTACGACTGGTTCGACAGAGACCATGCCTTGTCTCTGGTTATGGAGTTACCGCAACCCTGTATGACTCTGAACGAATTTGTCAATGTGATGGAAAATGTGCCTGAAGAGCTCGCCCAAGTCTTCATGTTGCAGCTGGTTCAAGCTGTGCAACACTGCATCAGTCGTGGGGTATTCCACAACGACGTTCACTTGGCTAACATCCTGGTGACTATAAATCCGCTGCAGCTAAAGCTGATTGACTTTGGCTTAGCGCACCTGGTGGATGAGAATGGCTATGACAGCAGCTTGTATTCCGGTGAGTCATTACCCCTGTATAATTCACTCAGTGCAGTTTAAATTCATCACATTTTTTTTTATTGGAGCCCAGGTGGTGTAAAGATTTTAACATCCATGTTAATGATGCAGATGATCCTTTAGGTGTAGCTTCATCGATCTGCTAAACTCAAGCATCGACTTGTTCAACTGTTGTTCCTGGTAAATTCAAAAAGTAATATAATCTAATCTAATATCTAAAATAACACGCAACTGCTGAAAAGACAAACCAGTAGAGCTATGAACGTAAATGGAGAAAAACGATTCTAGAGGTATTGAACATCGCCTGTTTCCTCTTGTTGTTTCAGTTTTAGTCTGCTTTTCATGGAGATAAAGGCTAGGTTTACCTGACGTGATTCCACCTGTGAGGCAACTGCCACAGTAGTAGATCCCCATGTGAATCGGAATAGCTAGTGTGGGTTTTCCCACACATCTACAACATGCGCCCTACTCTAATTAACTAAAACTATGCGCAAAGCGCACGGAGACGGCGTAAAGGGGCTTCCACCCCCCATTTACAACGTTTCTTTAGGAGTTTTTTGGGCTGAAATTGTGTCCCGTAAGCAAAAAAAGAAGACCATGAACGTAGCTGAAGCTTTGGACAACATTTTTTCCAGATTTCAATTATTGTGCCAAATTGTGCCAAACTGTGCCAACATGTATTACGCCTGAACTTTGTTCAATCAAAACCTGTACAGAATATTAGTTTCTTGTAGTATGGACACCAAACTTGCTACAGATGTCCTTCACATGTAGTAGTTACAAGTGATTGTGTTTATTTGCTTCGTTACAAGTAAAATAAGGAGATATTAGAGGAAACGTAGGTTTTTTTTAGGCGGAGTTCATTTTTTGGCCATTCCAACATCAATTACTCTTACCCAGTGTTCTTGACTGTCAAATTAACTCATCCACACCACTCCCCAAGAACCTATCTTCATTTTGATACCAAGATTTGCAGTTTAGGCCTTGTAAAAGCTGAGAAATGCCTTATAAAGTGAAGGTATATGATTTTTGGAAAATAGGCCTCAGGGCTTAAGAGGTTAAAAAACTTTCTATCACACAAAAAAATGCTCGTACTAGATCTAATCTATATTCTGCTTATGCTTCTGCAAAGCTACTTTGAAGGATCTGCAATAAAGCTCTATATAATCACAATTGACTTGACCTAAAAGTCTATTAAAGATGATAGAAGATTGAAAGCTGAGTTTGGTCCAGAGAAACACGATCATATCTTTACATTAATCAAAGCTTCCTGAATATTCCAGTATTCAATTTATTCAGTTTTTGATCTCAGATGAGTATCGAGATCATGACGAATAAAAGATGTGATGAACTTTTTGCAATTAACTTGAAAATATCGAACCTAAAAAGAGTAAAAATGAACTTTTGTGAAGTCATACAAACATCATCTTCAAATAAACTAAATGTTTTGCAGACTAAACTTTTCACGTCCTTCACAAGTTTCTCGTGAGAGCGGGTTTACCAGTGGCTCACTGTTATTTCCTAGTGAGAATGTGATTGGCAGCTCACTGAAACAGTAGAGGTGTTTAATTTAACAGTAGAGGTGCGTGTTTACGCTTTGGAGCTGTAACTACTCAACACTTTTGATTAAATGAGTTTAGTAAAAAACATTAATGCTAAATTACTGATATATTCACATTAAATGAAGAAGACTACATCATAACGTAATAAATATTGTGTTGAGGTGGATGTTGTTGATGCTTTGTGCTTTCATTCAATGTGAAAAATATCTGTGATGTTGTTTTGTTATTTTCTATTTAAGGAATAAACACCTACCAGTACAGAACACGGCATAAGTAAAGAATAAACAACGACTAGCTGTGGTTACGGCTGTTAATGTTTTGGACATTATTTCCTTTGAACTTCTTTAAAAAATGTATCAAGACGGGATTAAAACAAAGCTTCCATCAAATGCTTCCTAAAAGTATTACCTATTGAAATTTATTATTTTGTTGCCAGGAGCTTTTCAATGCATGCCACCAGAAGCCTTTGAGAGGCCCAGATATCACGCCGTGCCAACCAGCGTCTGGTTTCTGGGTCTTGTATTGTTTACAATGGTTAATGGAAGGAAACCATTCTTATCTGCACGAGAGATGATGTGTGGGTGCACCATCGACTGGGTTCCTTCAGCCTCGGTTGGTGAGTGAACAGGAAACAGCTGATTTCTGAATCTTCTTGTATTTCTGATGTAGACTGTTGCTGAGATAAATGATCTATAAACACTGCATTAAAATGTGCAGTGGATGTAACAGAATCAGGATAAAATAATCATATTTCAGAACTTATTTCCTCTTGGCTTACCCCATGTTTCTGAGCAGAATGTAAAGATCTCACCATGAAGTGTCTGAAACGCAGACCAGAACTTCGACCAACACTTGAGGAGATCTTACAGCATCCCTGGCTGACGGCGGAGGTACGGTGGGAATGAAGAGAAAGTGACACGCGTTCACAAAACAGAACGGTGTGTTTGTATTTAACTGTTTGTTTGTTACTTTCAGATGTGATGTTGCTCTCTATCCAGAGCAGTATCTTGTGGATTACGACTCCCACAGTAAGTAACATATCACTGGAGTATTTTGTTATTACTGTGAATATTAATGCTGGGAATAGTACTGTAGGAGTATTATTCATATTTAGTTGAAAATACTGCAGCAAATGTTTCTTTGTTGAGTTGTTTCCTAGATGCAATGAGTTAAGGAAAGTGCATGAAATAACAATGTGTTTCTTCTTTTTTTTAGTTTTTACCTTGAGTTTCAGAGTACCAAAGTGTCTTCAATGGGGCCATATTATGCAAAATCAACTTTTCTGACATCTTTCAGTTCTTGCTGTTCTCCTGCTGTTCTTTCATCAAAAACATGCTTTTTATGTTTTATTCTGAATCTTTCAAGCATGTTTTTTTATCCATTATTCCTTTTTTGTGAGCTGAAAACAGCCGGTTATTCCTCACAAAATGCTTCAAAAATTGCATAATATGGCCCCTTTCAAATGCTATAATCTGGGGATTGCAGAGAAAGAGAGTGGACCACCAGTTCCTGATCATTTTAAAGGTAGAAGGTAAAGGTTTGAGGTAAAGGTAAACAGACAATGTCTCACATGAGACTCCATTTAGGTAAAAAAATAAATTACACAAAGGTGAGAATACCGCTTCCACAAGATCTAATGTTCATACTTTGCCTGTTGAAAGAAATGCTGAGTATTATTTTCTTTGGTCCTGCAAGCAGCTCTTCTCAGTGTTCCGAAGCTCTGTTTCGAGAGATGATCTTCATGGTGATGAAGAGACCACACTGAATAAAATGGTGCGTTCCATCAAATAAGTTGTTCAAGAGCTTGAGAATCCATGAATCTTTGTTTTCACGCCCCTCTCTCTCTCTCCGTTTCCTCAGGTCACTGGGATCTGTTTACTGTAACTGGAAGCCAGAACAGGGGTCTGTGGCCTCCTGGAGGAGCGTCTCTGAGTGGAGTTTGCATGTTCTCTCCGTGTCTGTGTGGGTTCCCCGGGTGTTCTGGTTTACTCCCACAGTCTACAAACATGTGCATCAAGTGGATTAAAGAGTCTAAATTTCTGACAAATTTGATGTGAAATGATTTGACCTATTTTATAAATAAAGTATTTTGAAGAAATTCTGCTTTGAGTTTTTATTGTTTGCTTAGCAAATCTTATCTAATAA
This sequence comes from Danionella cerebrum, assembly GCA_007224835.1. Lineage (NCBI taxonomy): Eukaryota > Metazoa > Chordata > Actinopteri > Cypriniformes > Danionidae > Danionella > Danionella cerebrum. The sequence continues at coordinate 36,348 of SRMA01027350.1, forward strand.
ACCATTTTAAATGATATTAATCAATGACACAAAGAGGGGCAGAAGAAGAGAAGAGACTACAGGACTGTCTGGAGAAGTATCTGGTCGTTGATGAATTTAAACTAGGGATCGACGGCAGAGGATTTCACTAGACATGATATTAAACAGAATCACAGAAAACGGTTTCCATGTTCTCAAACCGTGTCACCACCAAGCTTTCGCGAGAAAGATTTGAAAACAGCGCGAGGTCACGTGTGCCACTCTGATGCGCATGCGCTAGCCCGGGATTATTATCAAAAGTAGAGCGCACAAGTTTTAAGTTCATTTATTGGGTCAAAATAAACACCCTCTTGAACCGAAACCACTGTTTATATGTCGTATATCCCATTCCTCTTGCAGATAATCAGATACATGGTTTGTGATTCACATGAAACCCGATTTACATGCGATTCTGGATATAAACTGAAAGGGGCCTAAAACCAGCTTTAATTAGAAGTGGATTGTTTTCCATAAAATGAATTAGTATGTCTATTCTTTACAGATAAGCGATCGCTCATCCTCTTCTCCTCCATAAACGTGCCTCACACAGTGTGAATTGCTTCTGCGCCACCCTGTGGTATGGAGCGAATTTCAGTTCCCCAAAGCGCTAGTGTTTAGGAAAGTTTCAGTGTCCTAATTATTTAACCCAAAAGAAAGATGCAGGAGCTCATGACGTGACGCAAAAGTAAACGCATAGGTGTGTAAAGGCCTTCAAGCACTTAATTTAATCTAGATTCTCTTTTCTGAGCATGTCTTGTGATAAACTGACATTTTGTAACGTTTTTTTTCTTCTGCTCTGTGAGTTGAAATGTGCTAAACACATAGATGTGCAGAGAGTAACTGATGGGCATGGGTTGAAAATATAACAAATAAATTACTAATAATACTATTGCTATTATGTTTATAATCATATGGGTTGTTGCTAATGAAATATGTTTATGCAATGAATGAATTGTGAAGAATAGATGTTATCGATAATATTCTAATTATTGATTACCTGCCATGTGATGTCACAATGGGTTTGATTGCTGTGTTTCAGCTAACACTTCTGTTTGGACAAAAGAATAACTCCAGTATGAAAAAGCCCTCAGAACAGAAGTGTTTGATCAAATGAGTGGAACTTATCAATATATGTCCTAAGGATCTATTTTTTTATTCTCTGTGAGCTTCAGAGAGTGAGTTTACATCATCACTAAACAGAGAATGGAAAACCTCTGACCGGAGCACATTCATGCTCTCTGCACACACTGGTAACGTATCATCACCATCGTGGAACAGCTAAAAATTTCCAGCAACACGAGTCTTTCACATTTAAACCACACACTACATGTTTTGATTAACTTCACGCAAAGTTACACACCACACCAAAAACTTAAAAAAAATCAACAAGAGTAGCACTTAAAATAAACTAAAATGTCAAAATAAACCACCCAACTGCATTTTGTCCCCCCCAGATCAGTCACGAATGATTTGTGTCAGGTGGTTGTTTGTAATAAAAATGGCAAGCACATTAAAAACGAATAAATAATAATTTAAGCCATTTTCCCCATAAGCAAAAACTTTATAAATGTAGCATAATCCTTGATTGATACCGTTTATTATAGTGAGAGCCGTTGCACGGATTAGGCGTTTTACATGTAAAACTTGTATCTCGAGGTACCACTGTACAATTGTACTTGTAATGTTCTTTGTAGTTTGTTTCCATTTTATATTACTTTTGCAGGGCTAAATATATACGTATTTAGATTTGTGTGTATATATATAATTCCCTTTAATTTAACATGCAGATGGATATGTAATAGATTGTTTGAAATGCACATCTAGGGTAGATACTATTAATGAGTAGATAATGTTGTCTTTATCATTTACACTGGTGATTTAAAAACATGTTAACCTCCATCATATATTTAACTTTTTCTATAAAACGATATGAAATGGAAACGCACATAATAAATTATACATGGAACATTGGATTTATTTTCAGCCCTGTTCATCGCTGCAATTTTGTCTGGTTCCATGTCCTGGTTGTAAAATATAAAGGTACAGTTGGCACATGCGCACTCAGGATTCCTCATAAGGATCATGATTTCAAAGCTCCTTCACTCACACACCTCTCATATGCAGCCTGTCGTGATCAATTCCGTTTGTAGCACGATCAAGAATTTGAGAATTACTTCTCTGAATTTGATTATTGTCAGCGTAAATTATCTTTATCATGCTTTGATGACAGCAGTCAGTGTTCTTGCGAGAAAGATTTGAATTCTTATGAATTCAAAAGATAAAGATTTGAATTCTTTTAGATTATGGCTCTCTCTAGTGGATTACTAGGCAAATATAAAATTCAATATAAAAACTTCAGATAAAAAACACTACTGTTTTATCTCATCGCAATCATAACCAATCTAATGATTATTTGGGCGACCTAATTTTGTTCATTTTGATATTAAAGTATTTTTCCTGAACTGTAGTTTGGAAGTTTTTGATATGGTTCATAGTGACATCTGCCAATACTACCTTAACTGTCAAAAAGCTAAACATATAAAAACAAGAGCTTTGTACAGTAGCACATGCAAAAACAATAATGGAGACAGGTTTTGCAACGATCTGTTATCAGATGTCAGATTAAGCGACTTACTTACCTTTTTAAAAGTTCACGTTTTATTAAAGCAACCTCGTCGCTAGTCACTGGCTCTTAGTACATCGCGTTGTTGCGTCGGCGCCGTTCTGACAACGACGCTGTTAGGGGCACGCCCCAAAGGTATAAGGAAAAAGGGCTGAACTCAAATGCACCGTCAAGAAATGGGTTTTATTAAAAAATAAAAATAAACAGAAAAACCCCTTGGTAGGGAAAAGCCTAACTAGCTAAACTTAAACAGCTAAACTAACTAGAACAAAACAGGATCTCAGAACAAGACTAAACAAGGAACTTACAAAAATACACTGCAGTATTAAGCAGTCAGGTACAGCGATCAGGCTTGCAGCAACACAGCATCCATGTACACAGATACAAATACAATGAACCCACCCCAAGTGAAAGAAAGGACAGGACTAAATAGGGGAGAATTAACGAGGCAGAGTGGAAACCAGTGGGGGAGGCAGGTGCAAACAATCAGGGCTAACGAGAAGGGGAATGGCAGAGCGCAAGTAATCAGGCTAAACTATTAGGGACAGAACAAAACAAAAGTAACAATTAAACAAGTCCTAACATAGTCCCCCCCTTAAGGGGTGGCTACCAGACACCCCACAGAACAAGACAGAAAAGAAAAAAAGGAACAAAAGGGTCAGGACACCTCAAAACAGGTAGCCAATGAATCTATAACCCATAAAGGGGGCAGAAGCACATAGATTCCAGGGAGGGAAAGGGCAGAGAGAGGGGCTACAGGTCTCTCTGACCAACTTGGAGCAAGAACCAGAGCGGAGCAGGGGGAAGGAGCCAGGGTACAAAAGGTAGTAGAAAGAAGGAGGCATGAGAGTCAGGCAGCATGTAGGTTAAGGCAATCGGGGAAAACATAACAAAACTGACTTGGACTGACAGACTGGCAACCTGTAACAAAATAACAAAACAGGAAAGATGGCAAGAATAAAATCCACAGACACAAGGCAGCAAACAAAACTGAGACATAGGAAATGTTCCGAGATTAGGAGTCCTTAGATTCTCAATTGTCCAAACAGTCTGGCCCCGGGAAACCAAACTGAAGCTGTGGCCAATGGAGTCCTCAGGAAGGATGTCAGCACAGGGGAAATTCCAAGGTACTGGAATCGAACCAGGGCACGGTTTCGGAAACACAGGGAAGTCAGAGAGGGTGTTCTGGAGAGAAGGGGGGATAAGGGGATTCTTGACTGCAGGGGAACAGTGAGGCATGCCCCTCCACGTATCAGGCAAGAACATTGATGTCGCAGACTAGGAATCAGGGACATGCACACCCCGCCAGGACGGTGGACCTCTCAGAGCTAACTGCACTGGTGGAGCAGGCAACGCCAGAGGAATCTTGGGAGCAGGAAGGCTCAAACGTATAGGTGCTGAGCAAATGGTAAGACGGGCAGGGGCTGAGGGCAGGAGTGGGTAATACCTTGAAAACTGGTAGTGACAAGGATCTGCAAGTATCTTATGACAAAATCCAACATAAAAAAATATGAGACAGGGACCATAAAATGAACACAAAAGGAGAAGGTCGCAGAAGGATGGGTCTTCCTCCTGAGTCTTCTCAGTTGGCTCAACATGACTCTTGCCAGGTCTAGGGTCATCCAGCAGGCGTGGAGCAGAACTCTCTCCAGGCAGGAATTCGGGTAAACCCTCTGGGTCACATAAATCAACAGGGGGTCCAACGGACAGACTCAAGTCAACAGGAACCTTGGCTGATGGAGTAGAACAGGAGACTGTGGCTGAAGTGGCCCCCAGATGGAAGTCGCTGGAGGTGCTGGCTTCTTGCGCCGCTAGCCTGAACACCCATTCAGGCACTCCTCTTCGTACAGCCAACCTGGAAGAGTCAGAGTCACTGGACTGCACAAGCTGATTGTGGCGGACCGGAGTATTTGAGGATACTTGACAGACTTGGGAAGACCGACCTCGGGCTCTACCCAGAAAAGATGACTTAACAGAGGGAATGGGGTCCTCTATAGATGCAATGAGACTGGAAGTGGAGAGATTCACTGATCGTTGGCAGGGATCACTAGCAGACAGTTTGGGACCGGGGCTCCACTCTAAACTCGGGGAATGTGGAGAGCTCTTGTCACCCAGCGGCGCTCCCTGACTCGACTCAGGCAATCCGACATGATGCTGGACGGAGCGCCATCTCTCCGGAAGGAGGGAAAAGAAGCTCTGACAAGCTTCAGGTCCCTCGAAGAGATTCAAAACCATACAGATGACATCCCAGATGGAAAACGAGCCACCTTCCTCGAAGACCCCTGAAGGGATGGGATGGTCGAGGCCAGCACAGAAGATCTTAATAACCTCCAGTTCCTCGAGCCCAAGCTCATGCAAGGCAAGCAGCAGAGAGGCAGCATATATCCCCACGGGGCGTCCTTGTTGCTTAAGTCCAGAGACAACCTGGGGAGAACTGGAAGAGGTCGGTGCTGGGGTGCTTGACTGGTGTCTGCGTGATCTTCCCATTTTGACGTGCTGAGTTCAATCAGAATGGTGGGTTCATTCTGTTAGGGGCACGCCCCAAAGGTATAAGGAAAAAGGGCTGAACTCAAATGCACCGTCAAGAAATGGGTTTTATTAAAAAATAAAAATAAACAGAAAAACCCCTTGGTAGGGAAAAGCCTAACTAGCTAAACTTAAACAGCTAAACTAACTAGAACAAAACAGGATCTCAGAACAAGACTAAACAAGGAACTTACAAAAATACACTGCAGTATTAAGCAGTCAGGTACAGCGATCAGGCTTGCAGCAACACAGCGAATATATTTCCATGTACACAGATACAAATACAATGAACCCACCCCAAGTGAAAGAAAGGACAGGACTAAATAGGGGAGAATTAACGAGGCAGAGTGGAAACCAGTGGGGGAGGCAGGTGCAAACAATCAGGGCTAACGAGAAGGGGAATGGCAGAGCGCATGTAATCAGGCTAAACTATTAGGGACAGAACAAAACAAAAGTAACAATTAAACAAGTCCTAACAGACGCAAGAGTTGACTGAGACGTATATTTAGGCCAGTAACTCGTAAAAACTATTTAAATATAAAAAAATGTGTGTTTTTAAATATAATCAATACAACGTCTTTACATAATATCAATAACTGGCAAGAATATTTTTTGAGTGTACATTATATTTAACGTGAATAAAGATTGTCATTCGAGAAGAGAGAGCAGTACATTTAAAAACAAGTGTCAGATATCTCTCATATATGTAGCATTCTGCCTAAAGTGAGGAACCACGCGATTTCCATTGAAACGTCGCCGTGGAAATGTCCCTCGCACGGCTCCGTCCGCGTCCGTCCCCGTTGCCATGGAGCTTGAAAACAAATGAACTGGGCAGGAAAAGACGATGCGATAAGCTGAGCATCTTGATTCCCTTTTAATTGTGACTTTAACATTGCGGTTAATAAACATTACTGTGGTAAGTTTTGTTTTTTGGGTGTCAAAATTTGTGATAACAAATTATAATTTTAAAGGAAATATAATTCAATGTCGTTCCCTTCACAAGATAAACTAAACTGCTACCAAAGGTGTTGTGAGTATATTAAGATTTCTGCTAAGATTTTTGATCCAAACGTCAAGTGTCATTTGGTGCAACGTCCACAGTTGTGACAAAAAAAAATCTTTGTTAAAAAACAGCGATACTTCATGAAAACGATGATTATTAATGAAATTGTCAATAATAAAAAAAAAGATAATAAAACACCATCAAATTAGTATCAGAGGGATCTTATGTGATTCCTTACAATGTTTAAGAGAATTTAACAAAAATATCTTAAAATATTTGAGGAGAGATGGCCTCTTTTGCATGATGATTTAGAGAAATACCATGTGACATTTTAAGACATTGGTGCAGGAAAGTGGGGGGGGGGGTCTGAAAGACCATATATATCTTAGGAAGGTTATGAGAGTTAAGACAAAACATAACACAATAAATAATTTAAGGGATGTTATTTGAGGTAAAATAAAAATACTGAATGGTAATTTTGACGCTTTTCTAGTAATTTCAAATGCCAGATAACTATAACATTGTATTTAATTTACTTACCTTGGATCACTTAAGCTAATAGAAAGGTAAAGAAATGAGCAACAGCTAAGGCCATGAATTTACATCAGTGACAGGCATGTTATACCAGTACCCTGCCTTTGCAATAAACGTAAATGTATCACTTTAGCACACAGCTGTTGAAGTAATACATTCAGATATTGTCCAATTCAATATAATCTTGATATATTTATATCACCTGAGGGATGATATCTAGGTTCATTCCTGTGAAAGGGCCAACTCTTTCAAGCACAAGCCTTACTACTTAATGTAATTGCAACGGGTTTTGAAATATTGGCAGTCTTCAGATTAAGAATTGCACGGCGAATATGTTGTTCTGTGTTTGTTTTAGTTGAAATGTTGACTGATCATCTAGTGAATCCCCTGAGCTCACAATTGCCCCATGGAGTCCCGAACAAGCCACTCCGAAAGGTAGGACACACACAAAATGTTTTAATTAGACTGTAAAGAATATAAGTTAAAATAATCTTAAATATGTCTGTTTGTGACAATTTGTATCTTGGGCTCTCTAGACTTTTACACTCATAAACTTCCGTATTGTGATGTTTGGTTTGAACTGCAGCAGATCATCTAGATCAGGGATGCTCACACTTTTTCAGCTTGCAAGCTACTTTTAAAATGACAGAGTCAAAGTGATCTACCCGCCACAAAAATGTAAAACATCAATCAACAAACAATTATTTTCAACTTCATTGAGAATTGACAAATTATTTACATTTTTTGTAATAACTTGAGTTTAATTTGATGACTTGCACTGAATTGAATCAGACAGGGATGCATAGTCCGGACAGTAGCTGCTGACAGCCAGCCTCAAGCACACTTCCAAATGTTTATCAGTCATTGTGGAACGCTATTTGGACTTAATGATTTTCATGTAGGACTTAATGATTTACTTCAGGGGTGTCAAACTCATTTACCCCCACATTAGCATAATGGCTGTCCTCAAATGGGCATATGTAACTTATAAATGTAAAACAATGTAATCGAATGTACTGTAAAATAAATGTAACTACTCCTTAATGTTAAATAACTCATTATTTATAACTTATTCAAGTGACAATTCAGTTACATAGAAACAATTGTATGCTTGTTGTTCTAATATAAATCCTTTTGATTTTTGTCAGCTTATGAAAACCCACATAACTCCATTAATGAAGGATCAAACTCTCCAAGTGAATAAAGAAAAATAGCATTTTTGTAATTTGTTTAGCGAAAAAAAAACCCTCACAGACTGAAGACGATGCATATCGATCATCATCTTTTATCATCAGGCTCAAGAAACAGATCACAGATAAACTATTAGCTCCGCCCATTTCACATCTTGACATTTATTTTAGCGTGAGAAACCGGAGAGATCACTCAAATGCATGAGTCTTACGTTCAATGTGTGAGAAACGGCAGCTCTGCAGTTTCACTCGTGAGTATGGATGCGGAAACACCACTGCGGCTAAAGGCATTGTAAGAAATGTAGTTTTTTTTTTTTTAAGACACTCAAAACTTTTAAGCTCTCGCCGGGCCACATTAGATTACATGGTGGGCCAAATCTGGCCTGCGGGCCTTGAGTTTGACATTTACTTGGTCCAGCTCCTTCACTCATTTTGGTGACCATAAACTTAAGCATGGGCTAAAAATCGGACATAATAGCTTAGCACTTTGCGTCATTGTTTACGCATGAGCGGGGACGTAAAGGTCAAATATCAGTTGTCATCTGACTGGTTGCACTGTACATCGATCAAGTGACGGGATGGATAATCGGCTGATATTGTTTCAATTTCACGCCGCAATCGACCGGTAGCACCTCTGCGATCGACACGTAATGAGCACCCCTGATCTTGACCATGCCTAAATGCATGCATGCCTAGTTGCTGCCATGTGATTGGCTGATTGTTTTTTCTTTTTGGTTGAAATTTACATTAATGAGCAGTTCGAAAGGTGTTCCTAATAAATTGGCCAAAGATTGTGTTGTGTAGTTTTCAACAGTGGTGGTAAGATAAATTGTTGACTTAGTTGTACTGTCATAATGGCAGCTGTGTAGTATACCTTTACAGCTATACTAGTGCTTCTCAATTGTTTTCTGTTACCCCCCCCCCCCAGCAAAAAGAAAACAATCCCCCTCCATGATAGCATTTATCTATAAAATTGGTACACCTCTACATGACATCGTATCTGTGTTAAAATCAAAGGATAGAAAAAAGAAAGAAATATAGTTCAATATATCACAAAGAATAACTTTATTAACATTGTTGGCAATATTCGGTATGTTTTAGCTGGAAAAATCTCTAATGTCTTCAAAGGCGCCTTAATTTAATCGCTGCCAGCATTTTTGGACATAGATAACGCACTGGTCTTTCCTCGTCTCCCATTGTAATCACAGTGAAGCCAAGCGCTACATGTGCTTCCTCATACTTCCTCGTCTTAGTTTTCAGGTGACTTTCTTTTGTCTCATTATCTTCGTCTCTGTCTGCCTTTCTTTTCATCCCTGTCAAAAATTTCTTCACCTTGTTTTCAGGTTCTTACTTCATGTCGCCTGCTCGGTGCAAAATAAACCCTACACAATAGAGCTAATACTCCCTGCGCACTAGTGATGCACGGGTCCTGATTGTGGTGGGTAAAGAAATTTCATGTATGTTGCGTGCAATTATATGATTTTTGCTGAGAGAGACGAGGTTCTTCTGGGACGGCAAGAACTGGCACAGCGCAGCAAACGTAAAAACGCTACTGTGTGATAAATGATAAAAAATATTTAGCCTAGATTACAAATGCTGCTTTGTAAATATTTAAAACGCGTATCCTTATCTTATCAATATGTGCTGGTTTCAGTCATAATCATATGTTGTTTGTTTACAGGGCGATGTTTACAAGAGCTTTCAGGCTGAAATAAATTAACTTTAATTTCATTACAATGCCCAGTATGTCTGTTTAACGATCACAGGTGTGGTGCGGGGTGGGTTGTAAAAATAGTTTAAATGGTGCGGACCAAATAATTTCAGAAAAGCAGGGCCCACGTTTTGCAACAATACCTGTCCCGCGCATCACTACTGCGCACGCTCTGACAATTAGAGCGCCAACTACTGTAGTGGATCTGCAATTATGCTTTGTTCTAGTGCGGCAAAAAAGCTTGTTCTCCAGGCTCACACACACCCCCCCTGGCAGCTCACCGCGACCCCCAAGGGGGCGGGCCCCAATATTTGAGAAGCACTGAGCTATACTACTGTTATGCCAAATAATTACGGTACTCAATTACACTTTTTTATCTCATTGTTTTTCACTAGCCTGTACCTAACTAATGAACAAAACGCATTAATTTAGAATTGATATGAATTTATTTTTTGACATGAACATTATATTGATTAGATTTTCCTCATATTTGATGGAGAACATCTTATATATTACTCTATTAAACGGGTAAAAATGACTGTGGAGTGAATTCAGTTTTGTGAAAAAAAAAAAATAAAAAATATTGCACACAATTATTGTTCTTCGACTGCCTGTCTTGAGTCGATAAAATACCGGTAACTGTTTGAACTTGCATTATGGTTCTTGTGCTTTACTTGTGCCAATGAGCATGTGAAACTTTTTCATGAACGGCAAAAATCGATTAAAAAAATGTTGTGCATAAACAGCAGCTTGTCTGCAGTATAACACTGACAAATGCGGAGGACTGAGCAAATGCGTAAAATAACATTTGTACAATAGTTTTGAAGTTTAATATATGACTTTGTGTGCAATCATTTTCTGAACTTAATAAAATTTTTCCGCACAAACACTTTTGTGCTGGTACTATTTTGTACTTTAAACAATGCACAAAACCTAAATTTACATTTGTAAACAATTTATGCACTGTATTAACATAAACTAACGTCTTCTGTCTTGTAAAAGCCATTAATCAGAATCAGCATCTTTTTTTCAGAGAGTGTCAACCTTCAGATCATTGGTCCTTCAGAAAAGACCCTCATGCTTCTTTGGTGTTGAGACCTGTGCTGAGCTGGTTTGGCAAAGTTGGGAGCCAGATCTTCAGTACAGTAAATCTCTGCTCCTCAAAAGCGTTCACGGAAAACTCCAGAAACTAACTTTCAGGTTGGTTCATTTAGAAACCTTCCATTAATTTGGGCTTCAGATATATAATTTATATTAAATTACATAATTTAGATTTTCCAAAAAAGTCAATCTTGCACACACCGGAGTGAGGCAGCTGTTCTCATAGTTGACCTTCAGACCCAGTGGGTTGCCAACTGGTTTAGAAATATGGCTAAAAGAAGCCAGTCGTTGAGATAAACCAGGATCCAAATGCCTGCCCGGCAGAGCGGGGTGAAGGTAGCCCTGGTGACCTTGGGAAAGGTGCGAGGGGAGAGGGCAAGACTGAAGGGTAGGACCCGGTACTGATATGCTCCACCCTCGAAACAGAACCTTAGAAATGGTATGTGTCTTGGAACCACCTGCCACCTGACCATATACGTTCTTCAGGTAAATTGTGGCGAACCTGGCCAGGCATCGGTTCAGACGCCTCAGGTCCAGGATTGGTTGCAACACACCTGATTTTTTTGGGGACAAGGAAGTATGTGCTGTAAAGCCCATGCTCCATAATGGCTTGACTGCTCTTTTCCCAAAAGTGCAGTGATCTCCTCTTGCAGGAATCTCCTCTCGCTCGAACCTGGGCGCTTCACGAACTGAATAGTGTAGCCCTGCCGGATTGTCCGGACGACCCACTGAGAGACCCCGGGAAGCGTCTGCCAGGCTCCCAGGTAAACTGACAGGAGTACGAGTCTGGACATGCCAAAGTTTACCCTGCCATAATTCTGACTTCCTCATTCATTTCGGGAAGAAAGAAACTGGAGAGCAGGGTCCCGCCACTCTCCAGAAGCAATCATCCAGCAGTGAAGGTGTCAAATCAGAGGGCACAGGCACCTCAGAAATGGATGCAATCGTGGTGACCGAGAACATTGCTAACACTTGCCAGTTTGGATCAGCTGCAAACCGGGAGGAAGGCAGTCTGAAGCCAGAACCGAGAAGGTCGTGCCCCTTCCGATGCTGTGAGGGATAGCAGACAGCTAGCAGAGTCTACGGGGCACCGGTTAATGCCCGGTAAAAGCACCCCTTGCACCGCTCAACCCAAAACATCATGCAAAGCTTTAGAGAAGCTAAGCCGATTCATAGACTCATCAGAAGCCGAAGCACTGGTGGCTATTCTTGAAATAGGATCTCCTTTGCGTCATGTGCGCTTCACCAGAGGATTTGCAAAGCAAACGCTCACGCTCAACGAGAGCAACACAGGACGAAGGAGTACATTTTGAAGGAGTACGATTTTTATTGGGTGGACTACTGCCCCTAGTGGCCTGAAATTCTCCTTTGATATTAGGCATAAACTTTTTAGATTTTAAAGATTAATTGCCCAGTTCCAGGATAATAGGGTTCTTCTGGTGCTCCGGCTCCAGAAAAGGCAGGATGCACCTTTGCATCCAGTCCACTGCTGTTTCCCATTCCCTCACTCATTCCTGAGGGGTACTTAGAGAAAACAGTTCATCTGAAGCATGTTTTTGAATTGTAAGGGGAAGCTCTGTGCACAGAGGAAACCCTCACTAACTTGGGGAAATATGCAAACTAACTTGGAGGCAATTATATGTCTCAATACATTCATTTAGAGTTTACAAATTAAGAAGATCTGGTGGGCAGCACAGTGGCGCAGTGGGTAGCACTGTGGCCTTCCAGTTAGGTTGTCCATTGAAGGCTTACGGGTGACCTTCCTGGAAGGTGTTTGTATGTTCTCCCGGTGCTTGCGTTGGTTTCCTCTGGGTACTTTTTTTCCTATGCATAATTGTCATTTCATCAATTTCAGACCTCCTTCATCCAAGTTCTTCAGCACTCCATTTCCTCAGACCATCTTACTAAGCCCAGGAACATCTTTCTCACTCCCGGTCACTTTCCACCCTCTTGAAAAAGTAAGAATCACAGAACAGTGAGTTCACGCTCAAATGGAAACTCAGAATTTGCCTTTGTGCATTCAGAACCTCCGCTGTGGAAAGCCTATATGTAGAGGCAAAAAAACATCCTCTCAGCATCAGAAGAACTATATTGCCATTACAATATGCTGTGAGATTGGAAGTAAATAAGAATAATCCAGCCTTCCAGTTTGTCTTTATCCAGTGTTCACAGAGCTACATAGTATGTCCAGGATATTGTGCATTGTAGGATTAAAAATGTAACATCTTTTGGAAAAGTTATGTTTTTCCTACATAACCATTTAACAACAGCCAAAGAATTATGTGTTTAACTTTGTATTTGCTTTTTAAGATTCATCACTGAATGATTGTGATTAACAGAGAATTGCCTATTCAGATAGACATTGCTCTCATTTTTACATAATACCAGCCAATATAAGTTTGTCTTTGTTTAGGGCTGGTGGAATTTCAGTGGGTGTTAATTGATTTACAGTCTTCCTTCTCTTTGTGGGCAGCCCCCAAAGACTGCCAGTGTATAAGATACAAAATATTATGTTTAGTTTTGTTGAAGGACTTTGGATGACCGCAGCTTTGGACATTAAACTTGTTCTTTTACCCCAAAATCTACCCCAAAGTTTCCTACAGCATCAATCCACTAGTACTCAGGATTGAACCCCATCTAAGTCAAATAAATGCTAAAGTCTATAACCTAGAACTAGTACATTTTCTTCAAATTCCTGGAATATTAGGAGCAAGAATCAATCTGGAACTGGGAGAGTTTTAAAATTAAATTAAATGGACCAACATATAAACCTGCAGCACTATTTTAATATTAGAACACTCAATCCAGACTATACTCTCATATACACAGATGGATCTAAGGATCTGGGAGCAACAATAGTAGAGTTGAAGCAATATCTTGTGCAATTCTGTTGGTCTGGGAATATATGGAAACTTTAGAGAAAGGGAAATTTCAGGGCAGCTCAGTGGCGCAGTGGGTAGCACTGTGGCCTTCCAGTTAGAAGGTTGTTGGTTTGAGGCTCACCGGTGACCATGTTCTCCCCATGCTTGCGTGGGTTTCCTCTGGTTTACCCCACAATCCCAAAAACATAGGTTAGGTTCATTGAATAATCTAAGTTTTGTTGGACTTTTGAGGGTCCAATGCATGTTCAAAATGATTTTAGGAGAACGTGTATTAATAAAAAGGTAGATTTAATAAGTATTAATCAACACGGTGCACCAGAGAATCTTTCAAGTCCGTTCATAGGATGATTCTGACTCTTGTCCGTCCGTCCTCAGCTTAAGTATCACAGTTCACAGTTCAGTTTCACTTTCCGCCCCCTGACGCATTTCCTTTGAAACAAAACTGGAATATTCTGGAAGAATATCCTTATCTTTTTCTGCCTGAAAAAGGAAAAGGGAGTCCGAGCAGTATCTCCTCTCCGAGGCCATGTATAATAAAACCATTCATTCTCGTTATAGTGAGACCTGACTTTACAAGAAACCATAGAAAGTTAATTAAATTTCCCACAGTTTCCCCTTAGGTGTGAATGTGTGATTGAATGTTGCCCTGCAATAGACTAGCGATCTGTCCAGGGTGTACCCCCACCTCTTGGCCAAAATACACCGGAGATAGGCACCGGCAGACCCCCGTGAGCTCAAAATGGAGTAAGCGGGTAATGACAAGAAGATAGAAGAAAGGAAATTTCAAATTTCAGATTCCAAGTCATGTCTTGAAATTGTGGCTTCCATGAAGAATCCTCACCCTGCAAAAGCGGATATCCAACTCAAGATTGACAAGCTACTACAAACGGTATAAGAAATAAGAAAAGATCTCCTGTGTTTGGTCCACGTAGCACATGAGGGGACAGGAACCATTAATTAGCCTACACCCTCCACCTGCTTCCTGATTCTTCGACGCAAAATCATTCACGGAGACACTGAAGAGGCCACTTGGGCACACAGGCACGTCCAGAAACTGTGTCTGTTCTTCAGGAAGCATCTTTGCCTGGCCTAACCACAGGTGACGTTCCTGGACCACCAGTGCGGACATCATGTGGCCAATTCTCATCGCCACCAACATTGTCAACCATAGGGGAAAGTTAGTGGGCGGAACGTAAGCATTATAAAGAGTGTTGGCTGCTACCAAAATGCACATCATAGAGGACCTTGGCCGGGTAGACCTTTAAGGTTGCCATGGAGTGCAGTGATGCAGCAGCTTGACCCTCAGGCAAACTAGCCTTCACCATCAGGACTGACAGAAACTTTCCAGCTTTGTAAGGGGCACTCAGGCAAGACCACCAGGTATCCCTTAGCTGCCCCCTCAACCAAAGTAGGAAAGCTGGAACCCTTGGCAGACAGGGGAGCCTCCCAGTATCTCGTGAGGTCCTCATGCACCTTAGAGAAGAAAGGCACTGGACGTACATGGATCAGCGTGTGCGACCCCGGAGGGAGGCAGATCTCAATTCGAAGATGAGAGCATCGCGCCCCTTGATGCTTTGATGGATAGCAGATCGTCAACAGAGTCATACAAGGAACCTGTTGACCCAATTTACTGTCGGAAGCTTCGGAGGAGCTAGTCAGCTGCCCACGAGTGAGCAATGACAGCCTCTTCCTCAAAATAGGACCTCCTATACTACAATGTGCACTTCAGCATAGCAATGCAGTCTTGTTTGAAGCCATAACACTCCACGCATTTCTTGTGACCATCTTTCGACAAGATTACTTGAAAAATGTGACGAAGTATTAAGTTCAGAACAGGAATTGTTCATATAGATATCATTATGCGTTTACATATGTGTAGTTCATAATAAAATGTTGTAAGCCTTTGTTTTCCTTGTTCCAGTGTGAGTATGTTGATGCCATAGAGTTTGAGGGTAAGGAAGGCACATTCCAAGTGATTCTTCGAGCTGCGATTCCTCATCATGCCCTAGAGGCACCAGATACAGTGATACTGCCACCGTGTGCTGTTCTGAACAGCTCCCAAACCAAATTCCTCCTTCAGAACACAGGGTAAAGGTGTATTTTATTGGACCAAACATACAAGTGTCACCAAATTAATGTGTTCTTGCATTTCTCTTACAGACAGTTACAGACTGGCTTTAGGTGGTTTGTGGAGCCTCCTTTCCAGTTGTCTCCTGAGACTGGACAATTAAAGCCTGGAGAAGAGTGTAAGATTACAGTCGAGTTTAAACCTCAGCAGGCCTTAGTTTACCAGGCTGAGGCCAGATGCACATTTGGTGATGATGGGGACAGCAGCTGTGCTGTACTCATACGTGGAATGTGTAAGTTTTCAACCTTTTTTGTCCATGCATAATAATAATTTACAGCAGGTATGGAAGGTACTGCTTTTAGCCATTTGCTAAGACAATTTAAGTATTTTAACAGTGACAGATAAGGCTTAAGGTGTCGTCTCGCTCTATCGCTGCTGTGTTTACAAAGATCCAATGTAATGGCGGCCATAGTGAGGACTATGTTGTTGTTTACTCTGCTATCATGGTTCATAACATTAATGTGATGACCGTATTTTTCGCAGTATAAGATGCACCGGCATATAAGACGTACCAAATTTTAAATGAGGAAGATCTAGAAAAAAAAGATTCTGAACAAAATACTGTAGTAAAATATTTTATATCAACTGTGTAAAAGTTAACAGCAGTTTAAGAACAATTATATGCCAGATCGGATCTACCATATTTTGGATCAGTAAAAAAAACAACAAGACAAACATACCGGTACGTTTTTTCTTTGCCCCCACTCATCACTCTAAAGTCCACCATTCGTTATCACCATCACTGGTCCAGTGCAACATTGTCACTACATTACTAATAATAGCTAGTAACATGGTCACTACATTACTAATAATAGCCAGCAACATTGTCACTACATTACTAATAATAGCCAGTAACATTGTCACCACCTTACTAATAATAGCCAGTAACATTGTCACTACATTACTAATAATAGCTAGTAACATTGTCACCACATTACTAATAATAGCCAGTAAAATTGTCACTACATTATTAATAATAGCCAGTAAAATTGTCACTACATTACTAATAATAGCCAGTAACATTGTCACTACATTACTAATAATAGCCAGTAACATTGTTACCACATTACTAATAATAGCTAGTAACATTGTCACCACATTACTAATAATAGCCAGTAACATTGTCACTACATTACTAATAATAGCTAGTAACATTGTCACTACATTACTAATAATAGCTAGTAACATTGTCACCACATTACTAATAATAGCTAGTAACATTGTCACTACATTACTAATAATAGCCAGTAACATTGTCACCACATTACTAATAATAGCCAGTAACATTGTCACTACATTACTAATAATAGCTAGTGACATTGTCACTACATTACTAATAATAGCCAGTAACATTGTCACTACATTACTAATAAAAGCCAGTAACATTGTCACAACATTACTAATAATAGCCAGTAACATTGTCACTACATTACTAATAATAGCCAGTAACATTGTCACTACATTACTAATAATAGCTAGTAACATTGTCACCACATTACTAATAATAGCCAGTAACATTGTCACCACATTACTAATAATAGCCAGTAACATTGTCACCACATTAATAATAATAGCCAGTACGATTGTCACCACATTACTAATAATAGCTAGTAACATTGTCACCACATTACTAATAATAGCAGTAACATTGTTACTACATTACTAATAATAGCCAGTAACATTGTCACTACATTACTAATAATAGCTAGTAACATTGTCACTACATTACTAATAATATCTAGTAACATTGTTACTACATTACTAATAATAGCTAGTAACATTGTCACTACATTACTAATAATAGCTAGTAACATTGCCACTACATTACTAATAATAGCCAGTAACATTGTCACCACATTACTAATAATAGCCAGTAACATTGTCACTACATTACTAATAATAGCCAGTGACATTGTCACCACATTACTAATAATAGCCAGTAACATTGTCACCCCATTACTAATAATAGCCAGTAACATTGTCACCACATTACTAATAATAGCCAGTAACATTGTCACTACATTAATAATAATAACCAGTAACATTGTCACTACATTACTAATAATAGCCAGTAACATTGTCACTACATTACTAATAACAGCCAGTAACATTGTCACTACATTACCAATAATAGCCAGTAACATTGTCACTACATTACTAATAATAGCCAGTAACATTGTCACCACATTACTAATAATAGCCAGTAACATTGTCACTACATTACTAATAATAGCTAGTAACATTGTCACCACATTACTAATAATAGCTAGTAACATTGTCACCACATTACTAATAATAGCCAGTAACATTGTCACTACATTACTAATAATAGCCAGTAACATTGTCACTCCATTACTAATAATAGCCAGTAACATTGTCACTACATTACTAATAACAGCCAGTAACATTGTCACTACATTACTAATAATAGCCAGTAACATTGTCACTACATTACTAATAATAGCTAGTAACATTGTCACTACATTACTACAAATAGCCAGTAACATTGTCACTACATTACTAATAATAGCCAGTAACATTGTCACTACATTACTAATACCAGCCAGTAACATTGTCACTACATTACTAATAATAGCCAGTAACATTGTCACTACATTACTAGTAACATTGTCACTACATTACTAATAATAGCCAGTAACATTGTCACTACATTACTAATAATAGCCAGTAACATTGTCACTACATTACTAATAATAGCTGGCACAATGCAGCTGCTTACCTGCTCCTTACGATCCGCGCTATGGTAGGATCGACGTGCAGAGATGGGCGATGACGTCAGCGCGCACCGCCGTACAAATACAGCCAACATTTAAACATCTGCCCTGACTATCCACAAATGCATTTAAAGATAGGAATAAATCTATTGTGACTAGTAGTAAATATATTTTGACTGGGCGTAAAGACATTTAGAGATATCTTCAATTGTAATTGCCCTAGTAAGAAAGTGAATTTGAGATATCTCCAATTATATATTGACTATTCAAAACTCAATTGAAGTTCATTTATTCCTATCTTTAAATGCATTTGCGGAGAGTCAGGGCAGATGTTTAAATGTTAAAAGGGCTTGCCATAGCCAATGGCTCCGGAGCTAGGCCGAAGCCGCGGGCTCTCTTACGCCTCTCCTACGGCCGTGACCGAGTTTTGGGGAAGTTAACAAACTTCAATGTTAAATACTCATTTTTAACAGACACATGCTGACACGTTTTTTTTTTCTTTGTAAACTGTGATAGAAAAAAACTAAGAATAAACCAGGTACGTTTGGACATGGCCTGAGGTCTCATGTACTTGCCCACATTCATCCCCCCCCCCCAATTGAAACCAGTCGTCCTGTCCCTGAAGCTGAAAAACACTACCACCATGCTTCACTCTTAAGACTGTATTGGACAGGTGATGAGCAGTGCTGTCTTGGTTAACATGCCTCTGCAACATAGCATGGAAGTCGAGGACACACAAACACTGATGAAGCTACCGTCCTGTTTTTGTTTTTTTTTTTTACCGGAGATTACCTGAAGCATATTCTGTTTCTCTGTTGCCCTGTGGTGTACCCCGCCTTTCACCAGAAGTGTGCTGGAAATAGCACCAGCAGAACCCAGTGACCCTGAAAGCTGTTAAATAAAAAAAAAATCCATTTTACAAAGTAAAAATCAATCTTTATCAGCAGTTATCTTTGTCGCAGTCCAAAAAGTGTAAAATGGTCTATTATTATGTTCAATTCATATTCAAATTCCCTTTTTGACAGCCAAGTACCCCTACCTCCAGATCCGCTCCATGGGACAGGAAGAAGACTGCAAAGTGCTTGAGTTTGGCAGTGTGGCTATTGGAGATTCTCTTAAAAGGCACTTTGAGATCTGCAACCTCTCCAGTGTATGCTCTCTCTCTCTCTCTCTCTCTCTCTCTCTCTCTCACTCTCACAGATTATAGCAACTCTGTGTTTCTCCCTCTCACAATCGCTTTCTTTCTTTGCCAGGTGGCCACAGCATTTAGTCTGTCCTGGTTGAGACGACCCGCTCTCATGGAGTCTGTGTTCCAGTGTGAGCTGAATGAGGGTAGCATCCCTGCACATTCAGTAGTGAAAGTCTCTCTCCTGTTCTCCCCTCTCACTGTAGACAGCACAAGTGTTGACTATCTCAGTCTCACCTGTCCTGGAGAAGTAAGTGAAGACCTGCTCAAAGTGTCTGGCACCTGCTTGGGTAAAGCTCATCTTGCTTCAGCAAAATAGAAATATCTGCTTGAAAGCAGATCAGACATGGTGTTATTGTTATCTTAGGTCCGACTGCATCCTTGAGTACCCCTGTACTTGACTTTGGCTGTGTTGAGGAAGGTACTGAGGTCACGCGTAGTGTTCAGATCATCAACTCTTCAGCTGTGCTGCTTCAGTACCAGTTTGATGTGGACACTGGCAGCCATAGTGTTTTCAGTGTGGATAAAGCATGTGGCACAGTGGCTGGCAGCAGCAAACTCACACTGAGAGTGACATTCAAACCACAGCACCCTTTAGCATTTCACAAAACAATGACTTGTTTATTGCTCCACAAGGTAAGTGTATCCTTTCATCCTCACACGTGAATATAGATGCTTAATATTGTGTCAAACCTTTGAAGCCACTATTAATCTGGCTATAGGAATTAATTTAAAATTCATCTTTATTATGTAAATTAGGTAGGGTAGCTCAAAAAGAGCCTTTTACGCATTGTCCTTCGAAAGGCAGTGTGGAGCAGGTTAAAAAAAGCCATTGCAACCAAGCACATATAGACATAATACAGGAAAACACATTGGGTAGAGTCAAGGGAAGTGGTGAAACCGTGCAATCAGCAGCTGACATTTTCCTGCTGCCATTAACGGCGCTGTACTCATAGACCGTTCAGATTGCAGCAGTTGAGAGAAGCTAACGGAGTTTTGATAGTGAGGAAGGCAGAGAGTTACCCTAATAAAGCCCTCGCAGGGTAATATTTTACTCCTCTTGTGGTCTTCAAGGCCAGAGGAGATAAGGGAAAGCCAGATGGAAGAGAAGTTAATTTGGGTCAAAAACTGTAAATTTCGACATGTTTTTACTGTCCATCACCGGCCTATATTTTATCCACCCTCTGTTGCATCGCTGCCAGCCTCTCCCTGATGAGATCCAGTTTGTGGTCACAGACCATTAAATGAGTCCTGACAGATTTAAGTCCAGTCAACATTCCATTCCAGTCGGTCAGCTTAGTGGGGCTTTGAGCACTGACTGCCTTTGATAATCAGGAATATGTGGAACTGTCAGCCATCGGCGATCAGCAGAATCCCAGCTATCACAGTTCCAACATCCTCCAGAGCCAGGGCAGCCAGGCACACGATCCTCCACTTGTGACCAACTATTATTATTGATATAGAAAATTACATTTAATGGGGAGTGGAGAAACAGTGTTTATCAAACAAAATAGCAAATTAACTTTTATTATAACATCTTGTTTCCACATTATTGAGCAAAGGAATAGTTCTTGATTAAATGTGTTTTTTTTTCTGTTTAAAATATGTACATCGGTACAGCGGCAAGTTTATTATTGTTATGACTTGAAGGGACTGCCATTGGTCAATTACAGTAAAACATGATCAGGAATATATATTTTAGATTCACATGTTCACACCCTAAGCATCCATCCATTATTTGCTGCATTAATTTCAAATTTTGTCTTATTGTAGGAGCCATTGTTTCTAGATGTGATTGGCACCTGTCATTCAGAACAATTAAAGCCAGCTATTTTAAGCCCCAGACACCTGAGGATCTACAGAACAAATCTCCTGCGAGGATTCAGTTTGTATCCTCCTGATTTATTAAGTGCCTTGCTGGAAGAACAAAAGTTAGACCTGGATGAAACTGGAGCTTTGCTAATGCGGGAGGTGCGTGTTTGTTTCACTGCTGCTAAAACTAGCGCGACCTCTTTGTGTTAAGTTTTGTTTTGCAGTCACACGCTTGTAATTGGAAAAAATCTATTCCAATTAATGAACCTGATGATTTTGAAATGTTTTTTAGGCTTCAGCAGATAACATCTCCACACATGAGTTCAGTCCACGCAGTGCTCTGGAGGAGTATTTCCATATGAATATGGCTCCTGAACCTGAAACAGAACTTGATGGCACCTCAGGCCGCCCCAGATTCCCTGTTTCCCATGTTGCAGTTCAGCCCACTCAGCTTTTCTTTAATGATGGTCCTGCATCAAAATCAGTTTCCATTACCAACCACACCAAAGGCAAGATCTGTGTGATGTGGTCATCTGGAGTGAAGTCCTCTTTTTCCATCTCTCCACTCTCCTGTGAGCTGGGCCCTCTGAAAACCACTGCCTTCAGAGTGTCATACTGTCCAAGCCAGCCAGATGTTTTCCATGCTGCACAGCTCGAGTGTTTTGCTTTTTACAAGGTAACGTAGCAGGCCATAGATGTACCCCGACATGATTCCATTGATGAATCTGATCAGATTTTCATAATCACGCGACAAACCAACAATGTTAAACATACAGCAAATGCCCGGAGTTTATTTATTTGCTATGCATATATATTTTTGTCATATCCAGGTCTTGATGGATCATAGAAATGTTGAGTATAGGACTTTGTGCCCACCCTGGTGCCTCACAGTCAGAGTGAGTGGGCACTCATTTCAGATCGGAAAAGAGCTTTTTGTTCCCAGCTTCTCTATTCAGCATCCTGAAGTAGTAAGTCTTACAACTCGTTCAGCATTTTGGGATCCCAAAATAATGACTCGAGGTTTAACCCCCATTCCTCTCCTTTCAGGTGTTTCCTCCACTGGCACAGCTTTCATACCGAAGTATTCTCCTGCAGAATACAGGGGTTGTGCCCTTGATCTTCAGGTTGGATCCAGATGAGTGCTCAACGGTGTGTGTGCTGCCACCTAGTGGTCTGGTGCCACCAGGTGGGCACCACATTCTTACTATGAGATGCACACCATCTCTGGATCACCCTCCCAGCATGCCTTTGAAATTAGAGATGAATGCTAGCGCCGAACACACGCAGGTCAGAACTAGCAATATTTGACATTTCAGTAAGCCTCGCTTAGTAAGTAACTAGTTACTGTTGCTGATTAATGCAAGAATACAAATCAAAGTAAGAATAACAATATAAAAAGAGATCGAATTTCACTAAAAGATAAAACAGTCTCACTTCCTCTAGAAGAATTGGTTAGCAGCTTCCTCTGTAAATAAAAAATGGATACACACACGCGCACAGCTGAAAGCCCTCCGAACAATTCCAAAAAGAGTTTGTGTCTGGGTGTGTGTATGATGACATTTTTGTAAAACAAACTCCCCTAATTGCAATGAATGTCACAAATTGCTTAGATGCCATAGTGGCACAGTGGGTAACATGGTGGCCTTCCAGTTAGAAGGTTGCCTGTTCGAGGCTTCCTGGTGGGTTTCCCCCACAATCCCAAAAACATGCGTCAGGTGATTGTCTCTGATGACCTTTGATGGACCGGCAAACTGTCCTCCTGTACCCCTCCTTAACCCCCGCCTCTAGCCCGATGTGAGCTGGAGATAGGCACCAGCAGACCCCAGACGTGACCCCCAGGTTAAAAGATGAATGCTTATTGTTTTTCACCAATCTGTAAGTCGCTTACAGAGATAGAAGTGTTTACTAAATGTATAACTGTAATGTACTGTACTGCCGCTGGCCTTTAAAGGCTTTAAAGCCTAAAGATAATTAAAATGTATTTTGCTTGTGTTTTATTCTGTTTTATTATCATTTATTACATTAACAATGTGTAGATTTAACGATTGAAGAAACGTTACTTGATTTTTCTCTGGTTTTTCCATTTTTTCATCTACTTATTCTGTTGTTTCTGAAAGCCGTTGCACGGATTAGGTGTTTTCCATGTAAAAATTGCTTCGACATATGAAATGTTCGAGATACGATCGCCACCCTGGAATGGATTACTTTATAAACATTTATTTCATAATATAACCATTCATAAAATATATTAACCAGCAATAATATAACCAAAACGTAACATTACACAAGGCGCTCATTTTTGAAGCTGCTTTGAATGCATCACCCACTCTCAGCATCACAATCTTTCTTAAGAAAGCTATTAGTGATGCTCAGTACACTTTCAAGTGGCAGCCAGAGATTTAGCTTTATGATGTTTTGATTTTAGAAGCTAAAATAAACTCGACAGCATCTCCGGACATCATTGTTACTAGAACATTCTGCACAGCATGACGAAATGAACACAACAAATAAGAAGAAGTGAGACCCTCCTGTGTGATGGCTCATCAAGCTACTGTCTCCTGCTGGGGCAGGGGCTTTAAAAATAATGGACATGCAAATCGCATTTAAATGTAAATAGCTCTTGAAATATTGCAAAAATGTATTACATCAACAATCTGTTGCTTACTAATTTGAATCGACAAATATTTGTCAGGTTCTGAGTGTGGTTGCTGTAGCAGAGAAGCCTTTAATGAGCATCGAAGGGGATGGCAGCCTGGTCCTCCAGCCCACAACCGTTGGCTCCAGCTCTGAGCAAACCCTGTGTGTGAGGAACCTGTGCAGGGTTCCGCTGGAGTTCCAGTGGAGGCTATGCAGATCTGACCGGAGGGTTCTAGCTGTTCAGCCGGAAACAGACACACTCCACCCAAACGAGTCAAAAGTAACGAACCACTATGAGCAGCATTTAATTGTACATTACTTTCATGTTCACGCAAATACGTATTTGTTTGCTTTCAGGAACAGAAATGGATCTTCACCCCAAAGGAAGAGATGCTATACAGCATGAAACCCAGACTCATGTTTTGGCCCGTCCAAACACCAAAGCTAAAGAAGACTCATCTTACAGTGAAAGCTATTGGTTTAGCAGCCAAAGGCTATCTCCAGGCGTGTTACACTACCTGTTTAACAGGATTTGACTCGAGACATCTATCTCTGAGCTTTTTCTGCTGTATTTAAGAACTTTTAAGATAGTGCTGCTAAGCCACAAACCTGTGGCTCCTGAATGTGGCAGTAATATGGTGAAATAGAAGTGTTTCCTACATCAAACAACCTAAAGTTGTTCCATGGCAATAACCTCTTGAATGCACAATGTGGATGGAGAGACACAGACATACGTGCACTGTTCAAGACCACAAGGGATTTAAAAAAAGAAATATTTGCCAAATAATTTTAAAAAGTCACTCAGCGCTTTTTCAGCAGATTCGACGAGTACATGGCCCTGGGAAGTGCGCAGGGATACTCCAGGGTGCTTTCATCCCGTTCGATCCAGTGGCGCGTGGGTCCCACTGGGCTGGTGCATCCACCATGCTCCGGGCTCACTGGATCCATGAAAATAGGCGGTCCAGTGCCAGGCACGCTCCTCAGGGGGACGGGAATCCACCCGGGCCCCAGTGACTGAGCTGGCCTGGCAGTGACACCTCCTGCGCCCCTGTGGTGATTCCTGGTCGCTCTTTCAGCGTCCATCCGCTGCTCCAGGTGGCGGGACATAATTCGCTTCTCCCACGCTGAGCGTTCCGACTCTCCGGTCAGCGACTGTGCTGCATTTTATTGCGTGCTGCTTGATGCGCACAGGCCGCTACTGATATGCCCCACTACCTTTTCACAATTGGTACAAAGAGGGAAAGAAGTATTTGACCTACTGCAGATGTTTATTAATGACAAATAAATGATCATCACGTAAATGTAGAGTATTTGTAAAAATGAGAGAGAGAGAATAACAACAATATATTTGAAAAAAGTTACACGCTGATTCACAGAGAGTTGAGGAGGAACCTTCTATGCCTCCTCTTTGCCGATCCTTTTCAAACCAGTATAGTTTTAACGCTGGTGTCGTCTGCGTTTGGTTTTGATACATCTCTGGCTCTCAAAGTTCATGCCCTTTGTTGTGCTTAGCATGGATTTGATTTTTTTTCCAGGCGGAGCAGCCTGTTATAGATCTAGGTGAGATACTGGTGGGGAGCAGCAAGCCATTTGATCTCCCTCTTCTGAACAACAGCCCCTGTGTCATCAGGTATGCCCTGACCGCACAACAGAGTGTCACAGGCTTTCCTGAGGAGGCTGGCCACGATCTTATGGGTGGGTCAAACTCACATCTTTTCATCTATCACTCTCAATCTGTGGGGAATGCCAATACATCATATTTTTCCAGTTCTGGAGATGGATGATGGAAGTGGAGCTATACCTGCCGACTGCAGACTGCTGATTCATTGCACAGTGAGACCAGTTCAACGGGCTCGTTACTGTTGGACCATCAGCTACCATCTCCTGAATGCTTCTGGTAATGTTAGCTAACTGGTGTTTGTGGTGAAGAATCCATCCTAATCCATCCATGAAAAACATTAGCTCTGCTTTTGCTCTTGAGAACACCCAGACACGTTCACAAACACATTTGAAATGGTTGGTGTTGTGTTGTTGGCAAGGATCCGTGGGAGAAGAGCCACCTCAAACGTTATGCCATGTTCAGGCTGAAGGAGTTTATCCCACTCTGGAGGTGATGGATGTCCGGGGCTTCAGTGGTGTGGAGGGGCTGGGTAAGCTGCAACTCTGGCGTCTTTTCAATCTGGATCAACTCAACACTTGCCTACACAGAGATCCCAGTCCGGCTGAGCTCACCTATAGAGTGCCCACCAGGCACAGGCAAGGCTTGTTGGCATTAATTCTGTTGAATGTTCATCTCTTGTGGCAAACTTTGTAAATTAAAAACGATTCACAGTTTTGGACCTTGCCCGGCCATCTTTACCTCAGCCGTTGTGGATTTTAGCTTCGGTGGCTCTCCCCTGGGCTCCGATGACACCAGTATTCTGCTTCTATTTAAGAATCCTGGAAGTATTCCTGTGGAATGGTGAGCGTCTGTTAACTGTGCCTGGTTGTGTATGACGTCATATTGGAAGAAAGGCTAGATGAACTTCTCTGCTGGTGTTCAGGTCTTTCTTATTCCCAGAAGACCAGCAGATTGAGCTGGAGGTCTGGGCTGAGTCTGGAGATTTTAATCCTTCTGAGCTCCAGCTGATGAAGATTCAGGACCATCGACTCTTCTCCATTGCTCCACGTACTGCTAAACTTGAGCCTGGACAGCAAAGGACAGTTCAGTTCACTTACAGGTCAGGAAACGATGTTCAGTTGCATGCTGAAGAACATTTTCTCAGGTGTTTACCAAAACGATTCCTTTTCTTGTAGACATGAAATTGTGGGAACAGACCGCCTTCCTGTTCTGTTGAAACTGTCACATGGAAGAGAGATACTCGTGAGAGAAATGCTTCGTTTAAATAACAGGCACCAGCTCTGCTGAGTAATCTCAATGACTCACATTTTTTTCTCCAGTTGAATTTTACAGGAGTTACCATAGAAAGGGGCAAACGCTACATTCACCTCCCCTCCAGTCGGCACATCTTCTCACCGATGGCAATTGGAAGCTTCAGTCCTCCTAAACAGGTCGACAGTGACAAGAATGCTCATATAAACACCTAGAAAACATCACAGATTCATTATTTCAACCAATGCATTCACTGACCTTTTGCTTAGCCCAACCCCTGCTGGAGAGATAAGCCAATTGAGTTTGAGCTTTTCACAACACTCAGAAATTGTTAGGCTTCATTTTGATTGAGATGAATTAGGGTTGAGCTAGTTCTCGTTGTATCAAAAACATTTGTGGTTAGCCACAAAGTCAAGTCTTTGGATGCAGTGGCTCCCCAAACAACAGAAGCAAAAGGGACTTCAAATTCGTTACTTCACCTTAAAGGAAGGTGATAACAGACTCTACATCAAGGGGCTCAATCATAAAAGGGATTGAAACCATAGTGATCTAGATCGATTAACTTTACCTGCCTAGAAGATCAACACGTGTGTCTGCGAGTTCATTCAGCTTTTAAAGAGAACCTAGGATGATCAGAAATATGGCAGATTCACTGAAATCAATATTCTCAGCGGCCTTGGGTAGTTCGCTGGAGTACACCCCGTTCAATCTAGTGGCATGTGGGTGACATGACAGTCTCACAGTGTGAAGTACCAAAGACTCGCTCTGCGAGAGTCGCAGGGCTGTCACAGGCTTTTAGAACATTGATAAAGTTCTCTGCGGTTCTCTCTAAAGTCATGCTGTGTTAAATTGTCTGTTGCCAATCTATCGACTCGAATAGCACGACTTAATGCTGCTCCAGACAATCCTCCAATGTGAAAGCATCTGCGACACGACTGCTATGACAATCACGCAGTCTGAACTTGGCCTAATGCACGCCGCTCGATGATGTTCAGCTATCAGTGGTTCTCAAACCTTTTTTGGTCGCGCCTCCCTTTAAAACTTTAAAAGAATCTGGGCCCCCCCAGATGTAAAATAATAATTATTAAATAATTAATTTATAATTATTTTAATGTAAAATAAATGTAACTACTATTTAATGTTAAATAACTCATTATTTATAGCATATTTAAGTGACAATTCAGTTACATAGAAACAATTGTACGCTTGTTGTTCTAATATAAATCCTTTTGATTTTTGTCAGCTTATGAAAACCCACATAACTCCATTAATGAAGGATCAAACTGTCCAAGTGAATAAAGAAAAATAGCATTTTTGTAATTTGTTTAGCGAAAAAAAGAAAAACCCTCACAGACTGAAGACGATGCATATCGACCATCATCTTTTATCATCAGGCTCAAGAAACAGATCACAGATAAACTATTAGCTCCGCCCATTTCACATCTTGACATTTATTTTAGCGTGAGAAATCGGAGGTGTGGCGTGAGAGATCACTCAAATGCGTGAGTCTTACGTTCAATGTGTGAGAAACGGCAGCTCTGCAGTTTCACTCGTGAGTATGGATGCGGAAACACCACTGCGGCTAATGTAGTTAGTTTTTTTTTTTTTTTTAGACACTCAAAACTTTTAAGCTCTCCCGGGCCACATTAGATTACATGGTGGGCTACATCTGGCCCGCGGGCCTTGAGTTTGACATATGTGCTCCACGTCTTTTGGCTGTTTATTTTTTTGTTCTTTCCTTCTCATCTGCTGATGATCTGCACCGCCCTGCAGGGCCTGTGCGCCCCCCACTTTGAGAACCACTGAGCTAGCAAGAGCACACAGGCTGAATGAGTTGCACCTGGAAAATGGTTATCACACCACGGCTCATCGAAGAATATAGTCAATACAGTGAAATACGTGAAAGAAATGCAATCCAGGGTGGCATTCATATATCGAACAATTCATTTGTCGAAACAAGTTTTACATGTAAAACGTCTAATCCCTGCAACAGCTCTCGGAAACAACAGTATAAGTAGATAAAAAAAATGGAAAACCAGAGAAAAATCAAGTAACGTTTCTTCAATCCTTAAATCTACACATTGTTACTGTTAGTTCACAAAAAGTTATATTCAGAAATCATAGATAGAGAATGAAAAACCTTGCTTTGTGCTCGTTTTGATATGATTTCAGGTTCTGTTTACTTCCTGCAAAGCAGGAAGGTTGTTGTGGAGGCTTTTTTACATCAAGTTTAAAAACTGACTGAGCTGGAAAATTATGTACTTGCTATAAGGAAAAACAAATAAATCGAATTAATGATGATCACAGTGGTACCTAGAGATATGAATGCTTCAAGTTACGAAATGTTCGAGATACAAAAGGTCTCACGGGAAGTTTTTTGCTTCGAGATACGAGAAAAATTCCAAGAAACGAAAAGCACCAAAATGTCTGCTCCATTATCCCATTACAAACAGTGCTATAGGGGGCTGATACACACTTTAAACCAGTTCGAACAAACATTACGTATAGATTACCAATAATGTGCTATAACAAATGTTAGAGTCAAGGTGTAGTAAAAGAAATAATGTTTATAACGTGGAAAATGCTGTTCTGTAGTTAGAGAAACCCTGTGACGTGTTCTCAGAAGCGTCTCTCCATCCCTTCTCTCATGCTCGGCATTCTCTCTGCTTGTGCTTGAAACCGTGTTGGTGTCAGTAATTCGTGAAATATCTTGAGAAAGTTAACTTTTATACGTAGTAACCTCAGTTTATACGTTACTTATTTTTCTTGTGTTTTATTCTGTTTTATTATCATTTATTACAATGTGTAGATTTAAGGATTGAAGAAACATTACTTTTTTTTAATTTTTCATATCTCAAGGTACCACTGTATTTAGATTCACACGTAGTAAATGCAAATTAACCACACAATTTTAAGACTTTGATCAGTGTCATTATAGTATTTACTGCTTAATGGTTGCAATTAAAAACAAATGTGTTTTTAAAACTTTAAAAGATGCAGTGCATTTCTAATGAGGGTGATGTCGTTGTTTCGCAACAATACTGGGCACAGGTGTTCGAGCTGTACAACGCAGGGACCCTCCCTCTGAGGTTCCACATTGACACCACTCCACTGGAGAAACTCAAGGAGGAGAACTTCCATCATCCTGTGCTGCAGTGTCTGAACCCTGCTGGAGATCTGGAACCGGGACACACTGCCATGCTTGAGTGGATCTTCTCTCCTCTGGAGGCCAAAACGTACACCGTTAGTGACTCCAATAAAACATTCTCACAGTAACCAAAGATACAAAGGTACAAATATACCTTGAGTTCTCAAATCCATGTTTTTCAGGTCGATGTGCCTATTCATGTGTTGGAGGGTGATAGCATGTTTATAACTTTTGAAGGACAAGGCTTTGACGAAAGAGAGCCTGAACCCCTTCATGTTCACAATGGAATTCTAAATGTGCCTTGTGTTCAAAGAATCCCAGTTCCCGGTCAGGTTAGACGGAATACAAGACAATGCATACCGCGAGGTGAGAAGAAAAAAAGCAGCAGTTCATAGAGAAAGTTTCTCTTTTTGTGCAGGTGGTGTTTCTATCAGAAGAGAGATTACATTTTGGTGATGTTCCAGTTTGCTCCCGTTGTACTCGTATTCTTTTCATGACCAATGTATCGAGCACAGATGAGGTGTTGTATAACTGGCAGGTGACCAGAACCGAATGCTCACAGGTACGTTTCAATGAAACCTCATCAGAAAATAAATGTCACGTATAAATAATAACAGGGTTGCTTATGCAGTGCACTTAATACTGGCCTCTTTACTTTGAGCACAGGCTGTAAACATTTACCCCGAGAGTGGTCATCTTGCACCAGGACAGAGTGTCCTCTGCATCGTGACGTTACAGACCTCAGGCACTCTGGCTTTCTACCAACAAGACCTTCTCTGCCAGGTGACCCAAAGATACAATAGTACTTTTGAAAAAAATGTGAGTTACAAAAAAAATCACTCATTTCAGAAAGTGAAACCCATACATTAAATAGCTTCATTACACACAAAGAGTGGTATGCAAAAGTTTGTGCTCCCTTGTAAATGTTCCTTCATAAATCATTGGGCAAGAGGTGGGGGACAGTCCATCGCAGAGCAACATTCACTCACACATTCACTCCTGAGGGGAATTTAGATTATTCAATTAACCTAACCGCATGTTTTTGGGTTTGTGGGGGAAACCCGAGTACCCGTACAGAACAGTAGTGAGACCAGCTATGATGTATGGGTTGGAGACTGTGGCAGTAAAGAAGAGACAAGAGGCAGAGATGAAGTAGCAGAGATGAGGATGTTGAGGTTCAGTTTAGGAGTGACGAGGATGGACAAGATTAGGAACGAGCACATCAGAGGGACAGCTCAGGTTGGTTGTTTTGGAGACAAAGTCAGAGAGGCCAGATTGAGATGGTTTGGACATGTGCAGAGGAGGGATAGTGGTTATATTGGAAGAAGGATGTTGGAGATGGAGATGCCAGGCAAGAGGTCAAGAGGAAGACCAAAGATGAGATATATGGATGTGCTGAAAGAGGACATGAAGGTAGTTGGTGCAAGAGTAGAGGATACTGAGGACAGAGTTAGGTGGAAAAGGATGATTCGCCCTAAACTGGGAACAGCCGAAAGGAAAAGAAGAAGAAGAAGGGGAAACCCAAGTACCCGGAGGAAACCCACGCAAGCACCGGGAGAACATGCAAACTCCTTCCAGGAAAGTCACCGACAGGCCTCGAACCGACAACCTTTTTACTGGAAGGCCACAGTGCTACCCACTGCACCACCGTGCTGCCTGTCTAGATAATGTATTGCAGTTAAATTTATAAAAAGTGGACAAGAATTATATTAGAACTGTAGGCATATAACAATAAAATGAGCTCAATATTTTGTGCATCCTCCTTTTGCAAAAATAGCAGCCTCTCAACACTTTCTATTGCTTCTGAATGGCATCTGGGCTTGAAGGTGTTTTGGACTGTTCTTCTTTATAAAAAAAAATCTCCAGTTTAGTCAGGTTTGATGGTTTCTGAGCAGGAAACGGCTGGCTTTAAACCACACCACAAATGTTTAGTAATATTCAGGGCTTGTGACTGACATTCCAGAACATTGTATTTGTTCCTCTACGTGAATCCTGCAGTAGATTTTGAGTCGTGTTTAGGGTTGTTGTCTTTTTGAAAGATCTTTAACTTCAGAAAGGGTTCTACAGAATCTGCTGACATTGAGTGGAATTTATGCAAAATCTCCAGTCAGCGTGATGGAACCACCACCAAATTGTCTAAAAGTGCTAAAGGTATTGAAATCAATAAAATGACAAGGGTGTCTAAATTAATGCACATGCCTCACTTTGTTTAAATAATTCTTGTACATTTTCCATAATTCATAGAAACTTTATTTCACTTAAAATAGCACTGGGTTTTTCTAAATGTAACCAACAATTCTTATCCAGACAACTAATGATTTATGAAGGAAGTGGTGCTCAAACTTAGGGTTCACTTTCTAAAATTTGTGATGTGAAAATTAAATATAATTCAATTTTCTACTTACAAAAAATGGAGAGGTCTGTATTTTCATTGTAGCTGCATCTGAACTGTTTGAGAGACACAAAATAAAACAGAAAGGCACAATGTATGATTTTTTTTTAATAACACATTTCCATTTTATTCCATAAATGAACATATTCTCAGTGACTCTTTCCATTCATTACCTCGAGAAAGTTGAGGGATCAGCCTGAACTGCATACAGGACCTTCTCAAACCACTATCATCACGTAACACACTATATTTATGGATTAACATCCAGCAGCGCATACAAGCTCCCCTTGCTCAAGCAGCACGTCCATCCGAAGATTGCTAAATATCATTCGGATTATCCAGAGAAGGAATGGAAGAAGCGCATGTGGTCAGACCAAAATATAACTTTTATCCTTTAACACCAAGAAAACCATAAAAACCGTGAGGCATGGGGGTGGAAATATTATGCTTTGGATGTGCTTTGTTTTATTGACTGGATTGATGGGACCATGTACATATAAATTATGGCATTTAAGATGACCCCAAACACACAAGGAGTGACTCCAACAAGCATTTCAAGGTCCTGGACTTTGCATTGCTCAGTGAAAGCCCAACAGATCTAGAGAAGACCTGTGTGGAGGACTGAGACACAGTTCCAGCCGCAGATTCAAACTATATCTGACAAATGGTGATAATCCATTATTATGAAAACGCTGGAAGCAAGGTTTAAGAAAGTACCATAGAAAATGCTTTTTTTATTAGCCTTAAAACACTTAAATGACCCCCACAGACAGAGGGGGAAGGGAAATCGATGGAAAGAATACAGATTCATGTCAGTACATAATCTGTAAATTAGCAAAATGTCACAGTTTCCCTGTACCTCGCGATGGAAACGTTTCATGGGAAGTATGTGTTTAAAAGTATTAAATGTGATTTATGATATTGTGAATTTATTTTAAAATGTTTTAATGTGTGTCGCGAAAAGCGCTTTATTGCCAAGTATTGTTTGCACATACAAGGAATTTGCTTTGGTGACAGACCGAGGCAGCAATCTGCGGCGGCATCTTGTAAAGAAAGAGAAATGGATATACATTTAGTTAGGTAGCTCAAAAAGAGCCAATTCTGCACTGTCCTTCGAAGGGCAGTGTGGTGCAGGTTAAAAAAGCCACTGCATCAAGCACAGACAATACAGGAAGAAAACATTGCTGGATGGGGTAGAAATGGTGGAGCCGCTGCAGTTAGCAGCCGACATTTTCCTGTAGACATTTCGGCGCCCTAGTCATGACCTGCACAGATTAGAGAGGTGGAGAGAAGCAGACGGAGGTGTTGAGGAATGCGGGGGGTGCAGAGAGACTCTCCTTATCAGGCACTCGAGGGGATTTAGACTCCTTCTTGTGGCCTCCAAGGCCAGAGGAAATAAGGGAAAGCCAGATGGAAGGGAAGTTAATTTGGGTCAAAAACTGTAAATTTCTATAGATTTTTACTGTCCATCGCTGGTCTCCAGTTTATCCAACTTCCGTTGCATCGCTGCCAGCCTCTCCCTGATATTATCCAGTTTGGGGTCAGAGACCATTAAATGAGTCCCGACAGTTTTAAGTCCAGTCAACATTCCATTCCTATCGGTCAGCTTAGTGGGGTACTGAGCACTGACCGCCTTTGATAACCGCCGATAGCCAAGAGTTCCACATATTCTGATCAGCAGAATCCCAGTTATCACAGTTCCAATCATGTAAATGTATTTGACATCCTCCAGGGACAGGGCAGCCAGGCACACGATCCTCCACTTCGCCCAGGAGTCCATCGTGTAGCCAGCAGCTAAAGTTCCTGCAGGACAGGTGGGTTCCCCTGAACCCATGCTCCTCGTCGACAAAATGAGGATGAAAATATATTTTAGCGGGTCTGTTTCAAAAACGTTTTAAATGTGGCTTGAAATATTGTGACGTAATCCGTGACTTTTTGCAAATCATGTGAATTTGTGGATCGTGTACTGACAAACACTATGATGCAACTTCTGGTTCTATCTCTATTTTTCTATTGCACTACCAAATAATAATAATATATATTTTCTATTGTATATTTCTCTTAAGTTTTAAAATATAAATTGATACTTGAAAAAAAACATAACATGGGTTTTTATTACGTCTCACAGTACAGCTGCTGCTATGACAAAAATGACAAATCTCCATTCTTTGACAAATCTTCATTACTCTGAAAACGTGATATTGTGTAAAAAATACTTACTGCATTACTCGATACCCTTCAAATTTTATTTGTAACATTTCAGGAATGTGGTGATCACCTAGATTTATCTGCATGGCTTAACTTTCTTTCTGCACACTGGAAACACGTCTAAATGTTTGTTGTTTTCACTGTTAGATAACTCTGGAGAAATATTTAACACACTATCTCAGAGACCTGAAAGAGTGGGAGAAAGAAACAGGGAAGTGGGAACATGAGTTCACCATCACAGAGAAAGACCTGCTTGATGCACGCCCTGGGGTAAGAAACCCAATCTGCTCCAGAATGACTTCTAAAACTAAAAATCGAATGAACCATTTCAGAAAGATGCCGTGCCTGAACAGAAAACTGACACAAGAAAATATAAGGTGAGGCAATGTTACAGCAGTTTGAGGACAGTGAGAGTTTTCTAACTGTTGCTATATTTTGTTCTGCGTGTGTCAGACCCTTCCTCCCATCCGTAGCGTTGACAGTCAACCCCTGGCGAAGAACGATCGGGCTCGGCAACAGTCAGATCTGGTGAGGAGACGTCCTGAGCCTCCTCATCCAACATTATTACATCTGGGCATCACTGCTCGCTCTCACGGCCTCCTGGAGTACCAGGCACATTTCCCCTCTGAGTTTAATAGTCACTACATCATCAGGTACACACCGAGTGATCACACATGTTGTTATGGTGAAATTCAGTGAGGACTTTCATTTTTTATCTTTCCTTCAGATCTAGACAGCCAGGAAATCCCCAGCCTGCCACAGGTGAAAGCGGTCAACCTTCACCAGAAGATCAGCTTCTCACTCCCGGCCCAGAGAGGGATATCACCACATTTGTGCTCACCTCTCTGATACAGTATGCTGTGCATTCTCAAACTTTCCCAGTGATCTTTTATTGATAGGAAATCCAGTGTCAAGAGTTTTTAAATGGTGTGGTTAAAGCTGCCACTGCATCATTGGCACATTTTCTGGCACTTTTTTTTGGTGAAGAAAGTAAAAATGGACATAGCTAATGGTAAAGCAGACAGACGGAAGCCTCAAATTGTTTGATTGTATTTTATTTTAGTACAAAAATTATAACGTTAATAACTTTTAATGAACTCGTTTGAATCATGTGCCCTGTCAACAAATCTGTATTTCTTCTGAGGGATTATAAAGAACACTGAAACAATCAATGCTTTTTACAAATGTAAATAAGGTTTTGTAAATAGTAAAAGAAATATACCTGCAAAAAACTGTTTGTGGGTAAAATCTGAATTCATTATAAAACAAATAAATTTTCAAGTATTTTTACAATTAATTCAGATTTTGCACACAAACACTATTATAATGTTTTTGCATTTAGCAAAACCTTATTTACATTTGTAAAACCATTACATTTGCTCTATAAAGACTCACCTAATGCAAAGGCATCATCTGCGTCTTTTTGCGAATGACACAGATCTCCACGATTCGGTTTTCATCCAGCTTCTCAGTAAGAAGCAAAGCATGCAGAGGCAGTAATGCTAGCTAGAGCGCCAACTGACATTAGCATCTGACCTTTGATTAGCATGACCTTTGTGTGCCGATTTAATATAATAAAACGTATTTATTTAAATAACAGTATACTATTATTATTTGAAGCAAATGTGTAGCAATTTAATTAACTTTATTTATTTCTATGTTTTTATTATCTTTTCACAAGTACAAAGTCAAATGTCTCAATCATCAAATGCAAAACCTTTGTAGGCCACAATGGGAGGGGGCCACAGTTCCCCCAAAACTCGGCCTATGATGAGACAGATACTTTGACTCGTTGCTGTTCCTTTCAGTTCACTTTGACGTATGTTCAGTGATCGACCGTAGGAACGATCCTCGAGAGCGTTCAAATACCTCAACAAAGTGATGAAGTCATAAACCGGGTGGGTGTTTAACGCTAGCGGGGGAGCCTACACTCATTGGGCTTTTTCCTTGGAGCGGACCAGATACCCCCTTACTTTGATGCTTCCAGCTGGAAGATGGATGGTCGTTTACCTGGATCCCGTCGTCCTGAACTAGCCCAGATTGCATCAGCCGCTGCTCCTCTGTCTCCAGCTCAAGCCTGTTCTGTTCTAGTGCTTTGACCAAATTTTATTTAAAAAAGCAATTCCGTCTTTTAGGCGGAGTTTGCATGAATCCTGGGTGCAAAGGGTTTATATCATTAAAAGACGCTCACAAGAAGTGCTTGGACGCCAAACACACCAGCGTAGCCCTCGTGCGCACTGAGTGCTTGCAAAGAAGTGCACATTTTTATATCGTGGGACGTTCTTCGCTTCGCTCAATGACCACAACCACCAATCACTAATACTGTTATGGGACCTCTCTGTCGATAATAGAAGTTCTATCCCCAGGCCAGGGGTGGAAGGAGTTCCTTTACAGGTGACCACGAGACTATAGCCTTAGCAGTTATCGAGTTTAGTGCCGGCCTGCGTCAAAGTGAACGACTGAAAGGGAACATCTTTGGTTACTTGCGACAAAAAAACATCCACTCACTATGACAATTTTGAAAAGTTAAAACTGTACTCTACATTAAAACTACATGAAAACATCTTCTTGGAATCAATGCAAGGAATACACCCATAGATCTGAATATAAGTTACTAATGTCCACTCTGCAGGGGTCTCCTGGATGAGCCTGAGTTCCAGCAGTATCTGCTGGACAGTGAGGCTGAGCAGGTTCCATATTTCACTCAGCTGCGTCTGGCTCCTGATCTTGCAGAGCAAAACCTGCCCCACATTTCAGCAGTGAGCCAGCAGTCTGCAGAGATGCTGCCTGGGTCTTGTGCCAGGACTGAGTGTGAGCAAGAGTCTCCGGTAGAACCACCGGAAAAGGTGAAGATAAAGGTCCAGGAGTCTATCCGCAGGTTTGACAATCTCACATTCTAACCTCTATTACCTGGTATTTCAGGTAAAAACAATTTCTAAAACCTTTCCATCCTTTTTGCAGGTTGCCTGAATTTGGTGATTTAGTGGAGGACATATTACTTAATACCTTGCAGAACCTAATGATGGAGGCTTTCTTGGGCGAGCTAGTGCTGACCACACGACCACGGATCATCACTCTTCCGCCTTCCTCGTCAAGGTTACAGCAGCATTCATGCTATTAATGTCTCATTATTTCATGCTATTGCCCTAATTCTGTGAATGTGTAGGAGAAACAGCAGAGGCTCCTGCAGACCGCCAGTTCCAGACCTTAGAAGATAAAAGAAGTGATTGCATCCCATAGTGAGCAGCTGCATAGCACCCCTGTTTGAGTCTGAAAATAAAGCAACCTGGTTTAAATTCACTGAGATCCTCCTTCCTTTGACTTCAAAATGTCTCCTCAGAAAAGCTTGTGATGATCTAGTTGTAGAGATGTTTAGGGTGGTGTGGCCTCAACTAGAGATGTCATTTAAACACTAGTCACATGATTGGAGTTTGACTTTATCGAGTTAAGCTCAGCGCTTGTGAGAAATCACTGAAAGCCCAGTTGTGTGCCCGCTCTGCACATAGAGGATGTTGTTTGTAGGACCCGAACGGCAGGAAACGCCACTGGTTTGAAAGCCTCTGCTAAAGAAATCCGTTGTGGCTCTACATGGGTTCCTTTTATTCCAGCTGCTGCCCTGTACAGGACACTACTGAGGAGAAAGACTGTATATTGAGGCAAGTAAAACAACAGAGATGTGTTTGTGGTTTTTATGATGAGACCATTCTCTACTTTGATGCCGTGTGTTACTTCAGGTCTAGCTGCAGCACAACCAATAACAGCGAGACAGCACTGATCTCCCACGAGAGAGAGGACACCGCAACTGGGCCTGACACTGAGAAATGGACCTGCACTGCTCAGGGGGAATCAGATAGTGAGTTAAACGTCTTCATCCAGATGAGGAACAAAGTGGACAAAGACACGGAGGTACTACAAAGATACCCTGCTAAAGCTTAATGTGTCTCGCTTATTTACATACAAAGTAGTAGATTTGAAGAGATGCTTTTACTTCTTGAAACGGCCATTATTTGCTTTTACAAACTACAAAGTTTGTGGAATAATCATTTTGTACATTTCTAGATTTCTACATTCATAACCTGTTAGAGAATGTGACCATAATTTTGACTCCATTCGCACTAATTTGTAGAACGAAATGAAAGTCATACTTTCGTATTTTCAGCACATCTTTTTAGCGGTGTGCAGATGTACATATATCTAGAACCTGCCACATCGAGAGGTTGCCACACAATATTCTTGAAGAAGTTCCCAGAGATTCTCAGCACTTGATAAATCTTTTGCTTTCCACCTCACTCTTCAGCCCTCCTGCGGGGCTGAGGAGAATAAGACTGCATGGGTACCAGGACCCACGGATAATGGGTGGAAGTGGAAAGGATGACTTCATAGTGCAGAAAACGATACAGCAGGGATAGACAGCACCACGAGTGATTCCCCTAATGAAAACAGCGACTTTGGAGCATCCCAAATCAGTGCTGCTACTGAATTTAATTAAAAGTAACAAGGTGGCTAAAGTTGTACACAAACTATTTTAAAAAAATGTGCCCCCTCAACTTTACCCATCAATGGTTTCCTGGGCTGAGCTTTAGATCTTTCAATTCAGTCGCTCGGTTATAATCACCACATTGGAATCTTCAGGCTAAAATCCCTAGCAGGACTCAGACAGGGCCTAGAGATCACAGAGGGCGGTCAAAGCCTGCAGGAGCACAGTCTTCAGAGAGAGGACTTGAAGTGGCTCAAAGGGGGACATCTAGAGCACACGTAGGCCAACCGATAGGTCCCAGGAGGGTACCAGGAAGGGCCTAGAGGTCTGCAGCTGCCTAGCTCCTTAGAGGATTCTCACAGTCAGATTGTGGCTTCCAACACCTTTTTCCTCGACCGTAAAGCAAAGCAGGAAATTACTGCAATGTAGACCTTGAGGGACAACGGGAGACCTCAACCGAACACCTCCTGGAGAAAGGGCAGCACTCTCTGATGTGCCCTGGTGGGAGATTCACCATTTGATGAACTGACCTTACTTCTGAGCATAGCAGAACCTCCTAGAGGGTGGTCAAAGGAACCCGGGGTTTCACAACGGCTGCATATGCCATATGTGAAGGTTTCGTATATACGGTTGCGGGTGCCTGAAGCCCCTGCTTAACTGGGAACCTGTTGGGCCAAAACTGGGAATCTGTTGGGCCAAAGTACCACTTTGAGCTCAGCCTCCGTAACCTTGCACACAACCTGTGCTAGAAGGCTTACTTTTTAAATAGAATTTTGGCAATTCAGATGCCTCAAATCGAAGATTGGTTTTCTTGGGGACCAGGGAGAATGGGCTGTAAAACCCTCATTCCTAGAGGAACCAGCTCGACGGCACCTTTGTTTTAAAAGGGCAGTGATCTCCTCTCTCAGGAGTGAGGCTGGGGGGGACTGGGGTATGCCCCACACCTCAAAACCTAGGGGGCTTGTTGGAAAATGGTCAGAGAGATGTGAGACAGCTCCACCCATCTCTGCTATGACCAGTGGAATTCGTGCCTGAGGGTTGCCTTGATGAGGAAGAGGATCTCCCTGTTTGAGGGCTATCAAGTCCGCTAAACTCGGGAAGAAAACGGGCTCTTTCTTTAACAATTTGGATGTCAACGCCCCGAAGGGCTGGTAATGAGGTGAGTGTGGTGGACCCCCTCTCCCAGGGGAGCTGGGTCGATGGAGAGACCCCGAAAATGCAAGATGTTCTCCTGAGTCGCCATCATCTGATGCTTCTTAGTGAAGAACTCGTCTGACTCCTAGGTACCCGTGAAGCTGGCTGCACCATCATGTGCCATGTGGATACTTAAACGAGTTGTAGGAGGAGAGGACCTGGGCGCTCTCTTAGGTGGTGTGTACACAGAGGGGGTTCCGGAGCAGACATGGGGTTGCCATGCATGGTACGATGCGGAGCCGTCAACTCGTCCAGACTCTCTGGCTGCTTCCTGATTTAGACTTTGATGCAAAGTCATTCACAGCGATGACGAAGAGGCCACCCGGGGACAGTGGCCCTCTCCTGGTCTACTCTTTGTCTTGGTAATGTCTCTGTCTTGTTTGAGGAGATCTTGACACTGTTTGAATTGAGCTCTAGCTTGTCTCGTGTTCCTCAGGCTGTGGTCATTTGGAAATGCACATGGTCTAATGTACTCACTAACTTGTTAGAATCAATGGACGGTAACTCAATAGTGATCCTCTGGACATACAACCCTCTATATCTCCATCATCAGAGCTCTTCAAAGCGTTCTTTGAAACAGCACTCTTTCTGCTTTGGCCAAATTCACAATTAAATAAACTTTGTGTTTTTCTGTGTGTTAGGAATGGGAGAAGTTAAACTTCGATATTTACACACTGAAATGCGCTCGCAAAGAAGTTGGTACACGGTGGAAGAAGATCTTACTTCAGCTGGGTGAGATGGATTTTCTATTTTGATGTTTGAATCATCAGCAAATATATCCAAGAGTATTTCATTCAATGTTACAAAACTAAACATGAATATATCATTATGTTCAAACAAGCTTTTTTTATTTTCCACTAAAAACTTTCTTTTATTTGTATGTATTAGGAATGGCACAATACTGTTTTTTACCAAAACGTTTGGTAGACCCTCCCTGGTTCAGTACGCGCATGTGAACCGTGTTTTTTTGGTTTCTTATTTGAATAACTCCTGTATGAATTATTATTAGTTTCACAGGTGAAAAAACAGATGTTTGGGAAAGAAAGAAAGCTCACACCCACCTTGCTACAATTGTTTCTATTATTTTAATTTCAAGTGAAAATCTTTGTAGATGTGTTTTGATTTGGTGGCAGTCGTGGCCTAGTGGATAGGGTGATTGACTGGAGATCAAAAAGTCGATCACTGGGAGTTGAAAGTGTTGAAACTCTATCCCTCCTGAGACAACTATTACTGTGGAGGCCTTGAGCAAGTCACCAGTTTCCCCACTGTTACCCAAACGCCACAGCTATGGCTGCCCCTTTGCTCCCGGTGTGTGTTCACAGTGTGTGTGTGTGCACTTGGATGGGTTAAATGCAGAGCACAAATTCCTTGTATGGGTCACTCCATACTTGATCCTAATGTCACTTTCACTTGATTTAGCAAAATAAAGGGAATTCAATCAAACACCTATTATTTACCTGTTCATGTGATTCATACAAAGAATGATTTAAAAAATACAATTTGCTGAGTCATCAGAGAACAGTCGCAGTGAAAACTGTGGTATGT
This sequence comes from Danionella cerebrum, assembly GCA_007224835.1. NCBI lineage: Eukaryota > Metazoa > Chordata > Actinopteri > Cypriniformes > Danionidae > Danionella > Danionella cerebrum. Next base: position 78,270 of record SRMA01027350.1, read on the forward strand.
ACTGAACCGTGAGCTTTGTGAATCGTTGCATCCCTAAAATTAATTTTCTGAACTCATACACATGTTTTTTTTTTCTTTATTGAATCATTAAAAGCTAAAATGAAAAATAAAATGATTAAGGCCACACAGTTAAATAGCAATACCATAGCAACTTTAAGTGAATGTGTCTGCAGGGTACCAGAGGGAGGTGGACTCCTTACTGATGGTGAGCAGGGGTACCGTTCTGAGCGACGGCGACAATGTGGAGAAAGCGAGAGAATTACTACATATAGTTTCAGAGGAGACGAGCCTCTTCCCTCGTGGACTCCGCAACACAGAAAGATATATCTTTGTGATGGTATGTTTATCTCAAGAGATAAATCCTGAATACATTTATCACTTATTTGCATACCCATATATGCATTTATTACATAAATAGTTTCAAAACCTTATTTCCAGAGGTGGAAAGAGTAATGAAATAGGCTACTCAAGTAAAAGTACTGTTACTTCAATAAAATTTTACTCAAGTACAAGTAAAAGTACTGACCAAAAAATCTATTCAAGTAAAAGTAAAAAGTAACTCTTCTAAAATTTTACTCAGATTAAAGTTTACTGAGTAATTTTTTATTTTTTTTTATTTTTTAACAACAGTGGTGGGTGGGTGATTCTAGTGTAGTTAAAAAAGAGAAAGAGTAAAAGATTGGGATATAAATTATAGCTGGTTATTTTTAATTAAGGAAACAACTTTACAAATTAAAGTGCAATAAAAACAAATAAATAAAATACAATAAAAATAAATAAAATAACCATATAAAACATTTAGGGAAGTAATTTTAGAGCAAATGATCCCATAAAACATCACCACCACTGAATATGGCATAAACTGTGACTCAGCAGAGCATCCTTTTGTTAAACACTGACACAGTAGTGCAAGAGTAAGTCGTAATGCGTCAGAAACATTCAAGCATTTATGAAAAAAAACTGTTCCATTGTCAGATAACAGACCATTCTGTCTACTAATAAAAAAAATATTGTTTGATGGCCTTTACTGATCATAAAAATAAATACATTGTTTATTTCAGTAGCAGTCCACGACTTGACTCTACTGCAGGTTATCCACTTTCACAGCCCCCAAAAAAAACTATTACGATTTGTCATTTAACTTACGATAAAGAGAGAAATCTCAAACGCAGAGTCAGTTCACGCATTGAACTCAGTGACGAATCAAAACGCTTTGATTGGACACCGCATTCTCAACAAAAGTGTTTGATTGGTTATCCAGTAATTCTAACACGACATCTGCTGCAGATCAACTCTAACTCTTTTCATAGACTTGAGTAAATCGTGACACTGGTAATAGCTTAACGGTAATTGTGCATTGACAATTTTCTCCTAAGTTCCTGTTAATTTCTAAACCTAGTGCTAACCAATATTAGCAATGTCACGCGCTGAAGCAATGCAACAGAACAATAATTACGTAAAAAAAGTAGTATGTAACTGACCTCAACATGCTCGCGCAGGTTTGATGTTGAGCTTTTGTGAGCTGCCAATTCAATCTTGACCAAACAAAGTTTACTCCGCATAATAAAGCTGTTGCCTTTCTTGCTCTTAAATTCATTGTGTTCTTGTAAATATGGCCATGGGTTTGTTTCAGAATAATTCAAATTCAGCAGCATTTCACTTTCATTTGGGTTTACATCATGTGTGTCTGTCTTGTCCGTCTCCATCTTTCTTGAGTTAGCGCACTGCGTTTGTTCTCCCGCATCAAGCTGTAGCTTCTGGCACACGCTCCCCTCCTTCCCTCCACACACAATTATTATTATTTTTTTGGTTTATTTATTTTTACTCAGTAACGAATAGGATTTAAAATGTAGTTAAGTACAATACTTACATCAAAACGTACTTAAGAAAAAGTAAAATTACACAATTGAAAAGTTAATAAACAAAAAACCTACTCAATTACAGTAACGTGAGTAAATGTAATTCGTTACTTTCCACCTCTGCTTACTTCTTGAAATGTTTGTTGTGGTTCACAGTTTGTGGAAATGTCTTGCGTTCTAACCGTTATTAATACGGCTATGGATTGGATAACACAACAAAGGGAATGCAATCAAGCAAATTCGTTTTCCTTCAATTGACCAACGAAAGTAGTTTCACAAGTAGTTTCACAAAGTAGTTTATCCTCCGGCTGAGTCACATGACCTCTAGAATGCGGAGCTTTCCTGTTGCTCAGTCAGTAGAGCAATGCACCAGCAATTTAAACATCGTGGGTTTGCGACGGTCTGAAAGAACGGTCATTCAAGAAACCACGCCCCTAACTTATGCATAACTTTAAGGCCTAATAAATCCAAACCCAACAAATAAAAATAAAAAATTCAGAGTGTTCATGAAGGGCAAGTACAGAGATCTATATCAACTAAACTATCGCAGCCAGGGGTGGAAATACAAGTCGGGCAATTTAACATTGGAGTCAATGAGAACCTGCTCACTTCTGGAGCCAGTCTCTAGTGGCAGGTAGAGGAGTTGCAGTTCAGTCACTTCCTATCAGGCTTCAAGAGGGAAAGGCGGAGGAAACTTGTCTTTGTTTCTCTTGGCTTCTCCTGTCTCTGCATGCGCGTTCGTGTGCGTCTGTCTCATCTTCAGTTACTTTCGGTTTCTTTTGTGTCTCGAGTTGCTATGTGCGTTTTCTCCACGTAATTGTGTCCTTGTGTTTTCATCTGTGTTTTATATCCTTGCATCCCTCATTGGTAATAATTCTTCTGCCGTGTCTCGTCTGTTACTCACCCCTTTAGAATCTCTTCTACCTGTTTGTGGGTCGTCTATGCTGGTGGTCTCATCTGTGACTACTGTGCCTTTGCTGTGTTTCTGTGTTTTATGAAACTCTTGTGAGTCTGTTTTTTGTTTTGTTCAGATTTTTCTGTTCAATAAAGACCCTTACTGCTACTCCTGCGATTGAGCTCTGTCCTTAACATACTCTGGGTGGGAGATCAGCACCATTTCCCCAGCCTTGTGAAAGTAACTTACCAGAACATTATGGAGAATCACATATGGAGTCCATCCATGCAGGCTGGTGCTAAACTAACGATTGCTTGAATCTAAGTAACATGCAGAGCTTCTCCTTCTGCCCCTGGCTCTCCCAACTTTACTCTTATGGGTAAACCGCCTTTTTAGTGATGGCATAATTATGTGACGATCAGAAGGAGGACATGCATCGACCATCAAGGAAGCCAGAGGCATTGCCAGCTACATCTCTGGAGAGCCAGAAGGGAAAAGAAGCCAAATGATTGGAAATCCTACATGATGCATCACAAAAAGGGGATCCACATCTTCATGCCCTGCCCTGTTTGGGTCAATAACTCAAGGATACAAACCAAAAACAGCCTAGTAACCATGACTGTTCCACTCATCCAGGTGGCGGGGGGTTTCTAGGAGCTCAAAGAGCGACATGACAAATCTCTGCAAAGATTACCATATGGATGAAAAGACAAGCCTACACTCCATTCTCAGGTGCACCAAAGAAGAGATGGATTCAAACCCTAACTTATAGTCTACAAATGTCTGCTGAGTTACTCTCTCAAAAGCCTCACGCCTGGTATTGGCCCTCTCCCTTAACAAATCACGTCAAGAAGTATATTGCTTCAGTTTTTATGATGTTGTGGGCCAACTACGTATTTGATTCACTGCAGAGATCTCACATTTCCCTCAGAGATCTTTGTAAGATTCCTTCTGCAGTGCAAACCCGGTGAATACCATGCCGATGAATCAAGTAATATTTTGCTCCAATGAAATTAATTGTCATTTTACTTTTTTCTAGGACCGACTTGTGTCTTTAGACAGTGCTGAAGACTTTGTTCGATTGGCTAAAGAGAAGTATCCAGTCGGTTGAAATGTGAGGATTTAGAGACTGGACCTTCATTACTTCTTCGCTAATTAACATCTGTTTCATCATCCATGTGTGCAATCCCTTGCTAGCGTGTGTTTGGACATTCTAGAATCTCATATATTGTACTATACAGAATTTCTGAAACACCAGTATTTATGGTAATGATAAAGACTACATTAAGATGGAAGCGTTTTACCGATGTACATCATGGAAATAATTACATGACACTGTGTTAATTATGGACTTGGTTCATAACGATTTCAAATAAAATAAATCTAGAAAAACTGTATTTGAAAAAAAAAAGTCAGTATTTCAAGCACTTGTGAGTAGCTGAGTTTATAACATTCTGAATTCATCAATAACTCGCTCCCTCCTTCCCTCCCTCGCTCCCTCACTCAGATTCCAATATCACCATGGCCAGATACTTTACAAGCATGCCGGATAGTGTACCAGCACTGGGTAGCGACAAATTATACTCACAAATACACATGAAATAAGCCCATATCCTTTGATCGTGAGAACAGTCAGCATCCGGAGTTTCTATTTTCCGTGCAGCTAGAAATAGTCACCAAGAAAAAAACTCATGTGCTATGAGTGACTAAAATGCTGAAAAAAAAGTCTGTACAGTTCAGCCGGAAACTACAGTAAGGAATTTTGTAATAGTTTCCTTTGAAAAAAGTTACTGATTATAAATATATATAATAGAAAGCATTAGAATGTCTCTGATAGTTTCTATATGGCTTTGATTGTGTGTGTTTAGCAAGGTAGGTTAGCATAGCAAGCATCATACGCAAGAAGACTACAAAGCTAAGAGTTAATGTTATAGCTCATAATGACATACACACCTTAATCATACAGACACGCACCTTTTTCATACTTTTATCTTTTTGTTGAACTATTAAAGTGTGTTCTCAGTTTAATGTTAACTGTTGAAGTGTATTTGGAAATGTGTGCATGCTTGGAGATGTGACCCCACCCCCTGTATATATCGGCGCTCGTTATTGTATTTTTTTCTCTCTCTAATTGTATGTCGGACAGTTCAGTTCATTCATTATGCAATAAAGAAAGATCTGCTCACAAGAAGCGTCATCGTCCTCCATTGCAACATGCGAGTATTCGCTGCAAGAACTAAACAATTGCCCATTTCTCCTCATCTTCTTCTATTTCTTCTTTTGTTTACTTTGTGATCGACAATCAACAGATTCCCAATCCCCAACGCTGTCACTCACAAGGTCAAGACTAAACCAATTCACCTCCACATCACCCTCATAATCGATTTTATTACCTATTTATTAGCATTTTAAACAATTAACAAAAAATGTGGTAATTATTGCTGTGTTTATAAGATTACGAATGAAATGTGTGAGTCCCCCCCCACACACACACATACAAGTTTGTGTGCCGTCACCCACATGACATAAAAAAATGCTGCCCCGGGCAGCCTAAAACCACCACTGGTGTTCACTGTGAGCAGCATTTTAATGTATTTTTTTCTACATGATCGAGAGGTGAGAGACCTTCATTTTCAAACCCTTTCGGGGTCACAGGGGTCTGCCAGTGTCTATCTCCAGTCAGTTGAAATTAATCCATTCCAGGGTGACATTCGTATCTCGACCAAATTTTACATGTAAAACGCCTAATCTGTGCAATGGCTCTCAGAAACACAAGTATGAATAGTTAAAAAAAAAAGGAAAACTCTATGGATTCATTTTGTGCCAAAAAATACGCACTTTATTTCAGCTAAAACGAACGCAATCAAATTGTTTACAAAGAAAAAAATCATACTGAAAGCAAAAATAATCAAGTAATTACCATAAAAATCTACTTTGATTTTAAGTACACTTCATTTTTTGTTTGTTTCGCTTCGAGAAGCTTTGGTTTTGCTTCTCTGAGTTTTGATTACGCTCTAAGCATCTTTGCTTCTGCTTTCTAATTTTGCGTTTGCTTTCCTGAAAGTTACGTTTGTCAATCTGGCACAAACCTTCCCTGGATGCAGGGATAACAGTGGTTCGCCCTCATTGGCTAGTATGGGTTTGATTGGCAGCTCAATGAACCGGACGTAGTAGTGTTAAGGAAACGTTAAGGAAAGCTTTGATGGAGCAACATTATTGTTTTTGTTCATTCTGTTAAATCTCTCACATTTCAGCTTGCAACACAACAAAACCTCAGAAAAAGAGAACACAACATCAATCATGTAAAACATTCAAAGCCATATTATAGCAGTCGCGATGTTCTTTAATTTACCTTTAAATCTTCAAAAAAAAAAAAAAATTCAGGGCAAAAGCAAAGATGCTGAAAGCAAAATCAAAACTCTGAGAAGCAAAACCGAAGCTTAAAACGAAACAAACAAAAAATGAAGAGTATTTACAATCAAAGTCAATTTTTATGGTAATTACTTGATTATTTTTGTTTTCAGGCAGATTTTTTTTCTTTGTAATCAGTTTATTTGCATCTGTTTTAGCTGAAATTACGAGTGTATTTTGGCAAAAAGAATTCCATAGATACATGGCTTTCCTTGTAATGATGAAGTCAGAGCTAAACTCTGGCTTTGCCACTAACAACAGACACATCGAAACTTTGGATTTGAAGCGATCGTTTTCCTTGAGAAAGCTTTAAGACCGGGAGAATGGTGGGCCTGGACATTGCAATCAACGCAGTTTGCGATGCGGTTAACAATAGCGGATACAATCCCTCTTCATGGCAAGTATGTGTGCGCTTTATTGGCTGTTATTAGGCACATATCTCTCATATTATGATATTATCTACACACAATGAACTCAGAACCAGTTCATCGAAGGAAAACCAACGACATATTAAAATCTCTGTGTGTCAAAATTCAATCTATTTTTTTCTACATTTTCTCAGGCCTTCAGGTCAACAAGAAAATTATTTGAGTTAGCGCTACATTTATTTCAGTGGACAAAAATTTAACCCCCTGAAGTGTTTTCTGAGGCTCCTGCTGCATGTCTCATCAGGAGTGGAGGCCATTCGGTTCGGTTACTCCACATGTGACCTTTCCAGCATTGTCTCAGAGTCATGTTGGATGTAGTGATAGACTTGCCACTCTGTGATCGAGGGGCACAAGAGCGGGAAATCCTTGCCAGCTGTTGCTATTTTTGGTGACTCTTGTCTCTGATTGTGATGAAGTTGTTAAAGGTATCCAAGTATAGTATGTATTCAAATCAGAGAATATCTTCGCTGTAACTGTCTTCCCAGAATCATTTTTGGTGGGATACTATCGGGAAAACCAATGTGGTCTACAAGCTCTAATATCACAGACTCTCTGTAAAAGATCTCCACTTAATTCTCGTGCATGTCCCTGTGATCTAGTCACCCTTTTTCTAAGCATCTTTGACATCCGCAGGGTAAACACAAGCAGACACCTGTGTATCGAACATCCTCCTCTACTTGAGGCTAGAGAAAACAAAATCATGCCGCACCTATTCTTCATTCTCTGCCATTATTCCCCAGCCAGACACAATGCTCCAAAGTGCTCAGATCACTGACTAATTCTCGGCATCCACATTTTTTTTTTTTTGGATGTTTGGGTAACCAAGAATCCACATGGACTCCTTCCCTAGAGACCAATTGCCCCAGATATCTTACGTGGTGTTTGCAGAGTTTGTGTTTGGCCGTTGAATGGCCAAAAGGTAGGCGTATCAACTCGCAGAACCCTCATGGTGTGCTGAAAGCTGCCATGTGCCTCCACCTTTCTTCCAAAACATGATATGCACTACCTTGGTCTAGTATGGAGAACCAGGAATTGAGTGACAGTCGTGAATGGTTTTGATGTTCAAACCCTGGAAGTTAAAAAAAATTTTTACCTTCTTGTCAAAGGGCATTTTAAAATTGCACTGAGGGTTCATCCTCAGTTGTAAATAAGGGATGCCAATGTCAACTTCATTTTTGGTCAAAGCGGCAGACTATTTCTCATGTGTAGCATCCAACTCAGACAAGCAGTATCTCTCTCACCAGAATGTTCCCATTCACTGGTGGAATATCTTTTTGAGAGCGCTCATTTGGATGACAAATTACTTTAAAGCACTGAGTTAACTGTGGTTTTACCTAGAACCTCTTCTCTGAGCTCTTATGGTTCACTGACCGTGTCACAAATTGCTAGTGTTTTTCTTCCAAATGCATAATTGTAAGATAGTTTAGTTTGTCATTACAGAGTTCCTGAAAGATGTGCATTTATGTACAAAAAAAAAACTATATTTTGACTTAAATGTGCATGTTTTCATTTGACCAATTTGTCAATTATGATATGCTGTACAATTTTAAAAACAAGGGTGACTAATAAAAAAAGACACTGAAATGGCTAGAGGAGCATTTCACGGCAGCCGGGCTCAGCAAATGAGGAACATACGTCGGAAAATCCAATTTCTGGTCAAATCTCTAAGTCTCTAAATCTCTCCGGCCTTTAAACCTCTTGTTTTTCTGGTAAGTCATGGAGATCATAGTAGAGTCCAATTTTTCATAAGGATAGCTTGTGGTTCTACACTTCTCTGTATTAAACCCAGGCATTTTTACACTTGTTTTGCCACTTAAAGCCTCGGCGCACTTCGACCCAGATGAAGAGCACCCTACGGAGAAGCTAAATTTGGACCAGTGTGTACAGGAAGCATAAAAATGACATCATGGCTCACCATTAATGTTTAAAATTGAACATTCTTTCTACCTAAAAATAATGAGAGTGCACCCGAGATGTAGTGTAAAAAAAACACAATGTACATTAATGGGAAAATAACGGAAAGATAACCGTCAAACTCAACTGTTTGCATCACAGTGAGACAAATCTCATAGACTTGCTTCATATAAACGGGTTTTAATGCAAGTCCTGTAAACCCAAAACAGTTATTCCCCACCAAGCAATTGTTTCCATAAAAATGAATGACGAGATAAATTTAAATAAATTTCCAAGTATTTAAAATGCTCATCTACAAGCCTCTACAGTCCATACAGCAAAGTCACTGTAGTCTATTTGAATTCCTCAAAGCTTCCCTTCATAGATTCTTAACTCAAAAAAGGGTTCATTCGTCTCGGTGAACTCTTGCCTGACCAAAGCTGCGGGGCATCGGGAAACCAGATTCTTCAAGAGAACAAAATAAACAGAAAGTTAAATACAGGATAAAGTTAATACATCTGACTTCTACCCATTCCATTACCTGTTTTAGAACCTCAGGAAGTTTGTCATTGGGAAAAATGTTTCTGTATAATTTGTATCCGTACCACACAGCCAGAAAGATCATGACAACTGACACAAGCACCACAAGACAACTGATGAAAAACAATGCAGAGATAAACCAGGCCTGTGCTTCATCTGTGTGGGGACAAAACATTACAAAAAGCAGAGCGAAAAGAGTGAGGGTTGCTAACAATAGAAATACATTGATTAAATGTATGAGAGTATAGTGTAGAGATGCCTTACTGCTGGCCGTGTTGGTTAGACAGCTCACATTGCTGGGTCGGCTTGTTTTATTCTTCATATACGCAATTTCTACTTCAACACAGTAATTTACCAAAGGCTCGAGCTGTGGTAATATAACTCTGTTCTGCTGTGTCTTTAGTTCCTTTCAAGGAGTAAGAAAAGAGAACAAATACAGAAAAATGCAACAATGGGCATCTGGAAAAGCAAGCGTTCTAGCTGAACGTAAGGTTCTCAATGAGCTAAGTAGGCTAAACCTGGGGTCTCAAACTCAAATTAAAGCTGCAAACAGCGAATAAAGAGCTTCTTGAGCACCTCTCGGTGGACAGTTTGTTGCTCTATACACCACGACCAATCCTTATTTTGAGGAAGCGAGAATTCGTAAAATGACTAAACAAGGAAACCTACATCTCAAAGCATCATGACCCCCAGGCATCGATAATGAGCATTAATATTTATGAGTCTAAATAATTTCTGCTATTGTTTTAGCACATATGTCAAAATAGGCAAAAAAGAAGAACCTCATCAATTTTGAATGTTGTATTTACTTTGACCACCCGGCGGCGCTATAACCGCAAGTGTAGATGTGTTCAGACATAGACTGTATAACATAGTTGGTAAAATTGTGACCAATCAATGTGTGACTGTCTTATAACAACTTCCTGTTCATGGAGACATGTAAACCTTTGGCAGACGATGCGTGCACCTCGTAATTTAACTTTCCATGTGCTTTAAGATAAGGCTCAAGCGTGAGCGTGACAAGCAAAAGTGGTAGTTTGTTGAGATTTTTGTCAAAATAGTTGACTTCCTGGTAAGTGTAGAAACTCACTCCAGTTGATTTTTTTGTAGGTTGTGATCTCTTACATAATTGTTCCAAATTTCAAACATGTACTTCAAACTCTCTGAAACAGTGGTAGAAAACTGCAGGAAAAAAGGGATTAGCATACTGTTACGGACTCTGTGGGTTGCTATATAAATGTGTTGAGACATAGACTCTTAACACATTTGGCAAGTTTCCTCCCGATCGTACATTGTGTAGTTATTAGCAACTTCATGGTGAAACACTGAAATTGGGAAGTTTGTCAAGCATTTCTGAGGCCTGCAAGAGTTTGATGGTGATCACATGAAATCTCCAAGAGGATTTCATTAAAGTACAAGGTCTGGAATTTTACTAAATTGTACAATTCAAAATGTGTGACTTCCTATTGGTTTTGGAAACTTAGTCCAGTTAGTTGATTTTCTTTTAGTTGTTCCATTACATAAGTGTTCCACACACTCTGAAATACAGTGGTACCTCGAGATACAAATGCTTCGAGATACGAAATGTTCCGGATACAAACGCCACCCTGGAACAGATTAATTTCGTGAGTTTAGCTCTTTGACTTAAATTTCAGAGTGGAAAAGAGCTTTTCCCCAAAAAAGGCAAATGATCAACTTGTACAACCTTAAAATCTATTTTTTAAACAAGCTTTTCTGGCTTTCTATTCATTCATTCATTCATCATTTTGTTCTAAATAACATTATTACATATTACTAGCATTTGGGTGCTAATGTCCTTGTTCAACCCACTAATGAAATAAACAAGGCTGCAATGTGGCCTTTCAGTTAGAAGGTTGCCGGTCGCTGACCTTCCTGCTGGGAGTTCGGTGTAACAGAACGGGCTGCAAAACAGGCCACAAGTTTGAGACCCCTGGGTTATGGCAAACTAAGACCTCATCCTTGTGTTGTTTACCTCTTTTCCAGCTCCTTTTTTCCAAAACCGAACGAGGTAAAAAATACTGCCAATGCCAAAGATATCCCTTAAGTTTTTTTTTTTCAACAGAGGATCAGTGATGTCCACTTCTGTTTGTCCTTTGCTGCTTCTCAGCTCTACGTGTGGAGGACCAATCGTAGCTGCAGACACAAAATGTTTGTTCAAAAATTGGATGAAATTCCATTTAAATGTAAATACATATATTTAAAGATTCTTCAAACCATCTAATATCCATTAAATGCACCATGGCAGCAGCCTCTCAAGTCAGATCCTTTTCCCTGTGCTGCCAATTTATAATTTAACAATTTCTTGTCATAAATGAAATAGTAAAAGACTTACAACCTTCTGGAAAGAATACACTTTTTAAAAATTATCAATTCATTTATGAATTTTAATTAAGCCCCAATTAATTTAGTACAAATTTGTTATAAATGTGCTGGGGTATGGCTGGGGAGTGGCTCCCTCTCTGTCCCCTTCTGGTCTCCTGGCCGCCCTCCTCCCCCGACTGGGGGGCTGTGCGCCTGATGGGGTCGCCCCGTACTGCTCCGGGTGCCTATCTGGCTGTGGCCGGGGCTTTCTGTCCTACCGCTGAGGCTGGCCACCGCTCCGGGGCGTTCCTCTCTGGGAGCACTGTGGGTCTCCGGGAGGGTGGGTTTGGCTCTGTGATCTGAGCCCCTGGACATGTCGACTCGGGGGGGGCGGACTGGCCCATCGGGTAGCACTAGGCTGTTTGTGGGGCCTGGTCTGAGGCAAAGCTCACATCACACCTGGGTCACAGAAGACTAGAGATGACACGTTGGACGTTTGTTTGCTGCTTATGGATTAGGTTTCCTGTCCAAGGCACTTTGTACTACATTCCCTTATTTATTTAATGTCTTTGTGTCTTTGTCCAGTGCAGATCAAGTCATTACGCAACACGTACGTTTCTGTCCGCTCCCCATAAATAACAATATAAATTCACTGCTTCCATCCAAAGGAGGAAACACCACACCAAGTGTTCACTCCCCTAGAGATAACAAAACTGTCAATAAGCACCTACTCCCCCATGTGGTGGCTTTTAAGCAGGACAGGAAAGGGTGAAATGAACACCCAGCAAGCACATACTGTATGTGATAATAGGTCAGGGCCCAATGAGTCTTCAACTGGAAGTTAGATTCATTCTCTTCCACCCTGCAGTCCACAGATAGGGAAACCTTGAACTATCTGGTCATGGAGGTGAGCGATCTAGGTAGGTACCAGGCAGGGAGAAGGCAGATAGGGTTGGTACCTCACTCAAGAGTGAGGTATCCTGATGGGTGTCTTCTACCAGGACACACAGGCAGTATCTTCAGGAGGTCACTAGGAACCAGGGCATCCGGATAGTTAAGCATGTCCAACAGTGGAGGGAACATCCTCAACCATATAAACCCACTGGTGAGTATACCAAGGAACAGGTAAGTAAGCAGAGAGCACTACCACGTTCTCAGCAGAGGATCTAATGGTTAAATGGTGAAATGGTGAAGCCTGAGATCCTCAATGCCCAGAAGGTGAGGTATCAACTTCAGGAAGGAAACAATAGTTAGCAAACAGGTTGCAGTGAAAGCACAGAAACCGACGATGACGTGCACAGTGTTTGTTGGCACTGAGCAGAATCTTGATTAAATGCATGTATTTTTGAATGTTAAACTAAATCCATTAAACTAAAGTTTTTACAATCTCTATTTAAATGGATAATGATTGGTTTCCCCAGGATGCCTGCTCTCTGCACGGGCTGGATTACCATGGAGCTGGAGATCGTGGGCTGGTACTTCTGTTTCTCACAGTGGGTCTTTTTTTTGCCCTTAAGGCAACGGTCAGAATTAGTTTTGGTTTCTTACAACTTGGCTGAAGAATACCCAGAAGAATTACTAGGGTTCTTGTCATTTCATCATCTTTGGGACCACAGTAGCGTAACTTTGCTTTGAAAATTGGAGAATCATGCCCTTTATTGTAGTGTAAACTAAAGTAAATGGTTCAGGTGACAGTCTCCAGTGAGTAAAGACAAATATAGACAAGTGCTGTGGGGTGTTTGGAACCTTTAACTCGCTATATATCCTCTAGAACCAAACTAACATCTACATTTAATGGTAAATGTGAAAGACCTCAATCAAAACATTTTTGATCAAACATCTTTGATATACACAGCAGACAAACTTATCTTTTGAGCCATTTTTGAACCGTAGACAAACCTTTGAAAGCACAAACGAAAACACTGGCAGCACAGGGAAAAGTGTGATCAGCAAAATTTATGCGAGTTTATTTGAATGCGATGTTCATTTAATTTCTTTTTTCTAATTCACATATTTTTCTTCAATTATCATTCATTCATTTTCCAACTCGTTTATTCCCTTTTTGGGGTGACGGGGGTCTGCCGGTGCCTGTCTTCAGCATACATTGGTCGCCAGTCCATCACAGCTCTTCAATTATTTAGCACATAAATAATTCCACCCATTCTCTTCTTTAATAAAACGAACATTTGTTTAAAACTTGTATAGCTTACAGACACTGCATCATTTTATTTAAAATGTAAATAAGCACTAAACATGGTTTTGTGACTCACTTATTTCATCCACTGAAAACACTTCTGTTTCCACCCAATCAGAAGTGTCTCCTTGTAGTTCTGTCCGAACACGGAGTTGGTAAGTGCCATAAATGGCAACAGAATTAGTGAAATCACACTGTAGCGATGAGCTTTTGGAACACACTGGCTCATACACAGCTTTCCACCCTCTACAGATGTACAGGAGAAAAATAGTTAACATTACAAACTCCATAAACACATTCCTCGCAGCAAACGTGAAAAGTTAAAATCCTGCTGTTGGTCAGGTTTAAATATGATGAGAATTACTTTCTCTCTGGTCAGTGTTAGTTCTCTCATTTAGCAACCAAACGACAAAATGCTGTAGTACAAAAGCAGAGTGAAACATATTTATATCACATAAAATATATGCAAGTAAAGCAACAGTTCCATCCAAAGAGTCCAAGAGATCAAAATCCTTCCTGATGAACTGGAGGCAAATATCAAAAGAGAAGTTGCCGCATTAAGAGAAGGACTTGTTTATATATATATATATATATACTGTACTGCTGTACTTTGATGACAGACGATTTTAGATGTTGTGCAATGGGATCCGTACATTGGTTAATCCATTATCGCCCCCAGTTCTGATGCATTGCCATTTCATTGCATTAGGATTTCTTCTGTAAATGTGTTTCCATCAATGTTTATGTACATTTTTTTCTCATCGGACAAAACCTTCCCCCACTCCACAGAACACTTGAGACTCTGTAACTAATTTGGAACAAAGTTTACCTGCACTGTATACATGTGAGATTATTTATATACGGTGTAACTTAGACGCCATTCGTTTTATGTCAATATTTTGCACCTGGTCTTTGTCGTTGGAGAGTGGCTGCTCCAATCAGCTTGGTCTGGTAATAAATTGCAAACCATTAAGGAACAACTGAGAAAACAATATATTACATTTGTTTCTTTAACAACACTTTATTAATGGTAAGTACGATTAACGCAACTTGGATTGCTATCGTTAACATTAGCATGAATAGTGTTAGCTTGTTGTAAAATAACGGTTACCATGCAGGAAAGAACGTTATGGGGTTGGGTTTTAAATACCATGCTGCACTTGAAACCATTAACCCTAGAAGGGTGAGATAAAAAAAAAAAAACAATTGGGAAATTTTCGTCCGAATTTCTTTACCCATTGGTTTAATGTGTTTGCTTGCAACATTTTACCCAGCATGCAGCTATAGTCGCACAACCTTCTTTCTGGAATGCCACTGCGCCACCTTTCCGCCCTTGTTTGAGTTAGATTTTTTAATAATGTCTTAATGTTACATTTTATTGAGCATACCTGCAGGTGCTTCGTGACTAGCTGCGCATCAAGAACCAAAACTGTAGTCGTTATGCACATCGGTTTGGCTTAATATTTTAAACTTTATGAATAATTTGTGAGAGGGGCTTTTCAATCTTATTATTGTTTAATATTAATTTCATAAATTTCTAATTTCAGAAATTCGAGCCAGCTGACAACCAATTCTTGATTGTAGCCATTCAGCAGAAAGGAGTATTTGTTTTCATCAACTGAATTTCACAACTCTACGTAAACTAACGATATTTACATTAACATCTGGGCCGTATTAGGTAAACTCGACTTTTCTGACATTTCGACCATCGTTTAGTGTAGTTCCCCTCGCCAGAAACATTCCTTACGTTTTATTATTACGTAGTCTTTCATGCATGTTTGTGTAATCCTATATTCCTTTTTTGTGAGCTGAAAACGGCTCGATGTTCCTACCCTAAGCCCTTCTGAAACTCTTAATGAAACAAGAGCAGAACTGTACATATTTTCATCTGTGCCAAAATGTTAAGGTTTGTTTATGAGTTCACTATTATTCATTACTCTGTTTCTGGTTATGCATGTGCACATCAAGGTCCTGCATGTGTTCCTTTAATGCACTCATCACCCTTTAACCAATAGCTTACTTCAGTTCAGCCGTGTAATTAACCAGTACATCACTGGTGTTCTGTGGTGGATCCCATTCCAGTAGTAATCCCATATTTTCTGAGATTAAGTTCACATTTTCTGGCACTGGAACATTCTCTAAAAACAGAACGTAACAGATAAATGTTTAAGATAGAAACAAAATGTAGGCATTTAATTAATGAGTGCATGTCATCATTATTTATCAAATTAGGCAAATCTGGAATAATTTGATTTAATGTTTTTCAGATTACAAATGTCTTGTAATTTGCATTTAGAAAATGGCCAACAAAAATAACTGTTGGCTAATTCACTGAAATCCATAACCAACGCTCCAAACATCTCGGTGGGTTTTTTTATACAAGTCTTTCAATTTAATTTATTGAACAAATAGACACTTTACTTCCGAGTCTCCAAATAGGTAAACATAAAAGCATACAAACCAGTATGCTTTCATTCAATATGGTCAGTGTTTCATTCAACTTATTCAGGGTTTCATTAAATCTATTCACGGTTTTATTAAATTTATTCAGGGTTTTATTAAATCTATTCAGGGTTTTATTCAAAATAGTCAGTGTTTCATTTTATTTATTCAGGGTTTCGTTTAATTTAATCGGGGTTTCGTTAAATTTATGCAGGGTTACATTCAATATAAAAATACAATTTTATTCAATCGATACAAACGTTCGTTTAATGTATTCAATATGATAAGAATGTATTCAATATATTCACTTTCCTTCAAGGTGTTTAGTTTCATTCAGTGTAAACATTTTAACAGGAAGTTCGGCGAGAATTTCGCTTCCTTCAAAGAACATTTCCTCTAAATGTGTCACGCACCAGGAACAGAATCCGCTAAATAGCGAACAAATGACAAAGTACAGTTTTCAAAAGCCGCTCCATGTTTGCTTTTATCAGGCAGAGTTTGTTATAAACTGTTCCAGAAACTTACCTGAGATGACGAACAGGAAGGTACACGTTAGAACCGCGCACTCGGTGGATAACCCGAGTCTCATATTAGTTCCCCGCGCCTCGGAGTACTTCATACACCGGAGTCACCTGCAGCGTGTTCTCTTCAATCCACGGAGCCTGTCGTGTTCACTTTATCGAGTTTTTTCTGTTCATTCGAGCGGAGGTGAAAAAAAAGAAATCGAAAGTAAGCACACGCGTCAGCACAGCTACGTCATTCTTTTTTTTTTTTTTACAAGAAATGTTTGAGAGGAAGCGTGTCTGTCACAGCTGAGAGCATCAAGCTGCAAAGCCGTAGTCCCGCCTCCTCGTTAGGCACCGCAAAGTTGGGTCTCCAGCTTTGTGAAAAAGCCTTAGTGCGCGGTTCCTACCATTTGCATAACAAGCATTTATTTTTTTTTTCTAGTTCAACCTCTCAAATTTTTCCTTTTGTGCAAACACAAGATATCAAGTTCAACTCCTCGATTATTGTATTTTTAAATGCACATAGTTTTTGACAAGTCGAAAGCCTTATGAGAAATGTATTAATTTCTTTAAGAGTGTCATTATATAATGAATAATCGTTTAACCATTGAGCTTTGCATTTGGGCTTGACAAGATATTGGCAGTCAGCTATTAGTTATTAATCTTTAAGGATTAAATGTATTTTGCCAACAACTAGTTGAGCTCAAATGTATTTGCTAAAGCTCAAAACGTAAGAAATGGGTTTCAGTTGTAGTCAAGCCACTTTTGAAACTGGGCTAAAGATGAGAGAACTAGGGATTCTTCTTCCGCTGGTGTTGATCCGGTTTTCTGAGGTCGACGGAGCCATTTATTAGGAAGTGTTAGAGCACTTTATGCTTCCGGCTGCTGAATAACAGATTTTTATCTTCAGGCTTTTCAGTTTCAACATTTTTCAAATTGATTTCTGTGTAAGGGTCTTGACTTGAGCAATATTCTAATTTCCTGAGATGATGTTTCCATGTACTCTGTCACTGCACTGGTTGATTGTATAACATTATTCTGAAATTGTCTGTGATGTTCTTTCTCATAATCAATAATTTAGATTTTCCCATTGAGCATTTGAAGCCCCAATCGATTCCCCATTGTTCTAAACTACTGTATAAAAATCTCTCTGGTATCTATTCTACATTACATCCTCTTCTGCGTACATCTGCCCCTCTATATCATGATGTTAAATAGGATACGGCGAATCACACTACACCACTGACTCCAATATAAACTCCCTTTCTTTCATTGTGTCCAGTAATTAAATCATGTTCAGTGCAATAATGTTTTTGTTTTCCATACAGTGGTTCAAGCATGCTTCCTTTCTTATTTTCATATTCCATAAACTAGCTATCATCAGTGGTTTCTATAACGATCTCATAAGCTACACTTAACTGGGAACCCTTCAGGGACACTGATGATGTGATCCGAAGGGTTTATTTATCCATATTTCCAGTTAAAGCGGCTGTCTCATTTATTTTCATTCCGAATTTTCGACTCTTCTTGACTCTGAGGTCAAGACATCTCCAACTGCATCGTTACTAGTTACTCATTATTGGAACATCACACTCGTCACAATCATACTGTAGACGTCTCAGCTGCAAATGTGCCCCGGCCAATTACACTTGTAGATTTTTGTGATTGGAATTTTAAGGTAAGTTGAAAGTATTAATATGGCTCCCCAGGGGCGCACAGATCCTTCTTCAGAAACCTTTGGGTGACATGACAAATGCAATTAATTCATGGGGTAGCACAGGACCATGCATTAATTCAATAACAAAATATAGAATTTATATATTATTTCCTAAATCAAACATTTAATTATTTAATTAATTATTGCTACAATTAATGACCTGTGGATTTATAATCAATTTGAATAATTTAATGGTACATATCTTTCCCCCATATTGGTGATTAAATGTCAGAAATGCAAATTTCATAGATGCAAGGACTCTTTTCTTAATATTTAATGAAACAAAGATTCTGTATGTACCAGATACACAAGTATGCTTTTCATTTTATTGAACCGTTTAACAATGCAAATCATAATAACTTTGCTTTTATTCAGGTCACCTAACAGAAAAAAGGGAATAGCCACGAAATTCCTGCATCAATCCACTGCTGAAGTGCTGAATGAAAGTACATCTGCTTCGACAAACTTCCTGTGCTGAACGAGTGGCAAAGAAGAAACAGAACGTGGTCCGTTTTCCCGAGCAAATTGACATTCCATGATAAAACATTAAATATGACTGAAAAACGCATGTCCTTAAGGCAGAAAAAAGATCAGACTTTGAGAAAAAAAATACTCTTATTTTAATTAGAGTGACAAAATAAAAGGATGCGACCCCAAAACATGAAGAATTCTCCGCAGCCTCCTTCCCCCTGTGTTCACTGAGCTTTAGGTAAAGATGCTAAACAGAGATAGCAGAACAGTGAGATATGAACCTTCAACCATTCCCTACATCACACAGCAAACCCCTCCATCGCTTTGAACCCACGCATCCGGTCGCCGTCACGTTTGGGAACAAAACAAACATAATAATGGCACACTTTCATGTAAAAGTAGTAAAAATCACTGAAGGATGATACAAGTGAAAGAGCGGGGTTTCAAATCACATCGGCGAGAGAATCATTATTTGTCGAACTCGTCCTGTCAGACATTGTCTGGGGGAAATGGTTAAACGGCACAAGCGCTGGCATCAAAGAGTGAAACACACAAACATATCTTTCCAGACCACCACCACCAACAACAACCCAGTGCTAAAAAAGTGCAATCATAAAAATGTTTTGTTCTCCGTGCGCACGGGTCGCCGATCTGGTTCACACGGAGCTCGAGGATTGATTCAGCAAATCTTTGGATCGCGTCCGTCACAAAGCATTCCTCTGTGATCACAAATTGCGAGACACATTTTATTTTGAAGAAAACGAAGAGGACTTCCATCCCACGGTTAAAATACAAGACATTTGGGGGCTGTTTAAACATGGCATCGAAAAGACTGGCATCATGGCATTCCCTTCTTATGGTGATGGGATGGACACTTCCAAAAGACGGTTGTTTTTGCGCTTGCAAGAGACACCGCCGCTGTTCTTCGGTGTGCTCTGGATGAACTTGACACACACTTTGTCCTGCTTAAACTGCAGCAAGAACCTGAAACGAGGACCAGCAACATGCATCACGTTAGCACGAACGACCAGAGACAGCACCACGGAGAAATTAGTTAGACACGTACTCGTCAGAAAAATCTATCTTGATCTGGCTTCGTTCAGCCGAGGCTGCACCGGTACAGTGAAGCTTGGTGATGATCTCAATCATTCGATCGCTGTTCATCAGGAAGTCGCCTTTGGCTGCAGAGGCAGAGCCCTAAAGGGAGCAGAGACATGTCTAAGGGCTCTTCAGACGTTTCTCAGACGAGTATTCAGAGCCGTACCTCTTTAAGCTTGAGGGCAAAAAAGCTGTCGTTCTGCGTGCTCACGGAAACACTGCTGAGGTCCGCCAGCGGAAGGCTCACTTTCATCTGACCCGTTTTCTGCTCAGCCAGGATCAGGCTTTTCTTGGTCAGGAGGAGAATTCTGGGAGTTCCCTGAAATATTCAACCATTTTAATGCTCTGCAGTGTTCGACATCGTTCAAGAGTGTGCAGCATCATTCAGAAGACCTCCACCGAGCTAGATTAACGCCACAGTTTCGGGGTTTTATGAATCCGGACTAAAGATTTGTGTTTTTAAAGCGCATTTAAAACAGGTGTTGAAAATATAGAAGCGTTTCTGCAGCAGTTTTCAATTCGCAATGTATCTCGCAGAACAATGCATTTCCCAAAACGTGCAACATTTGGTGCAAAAGGAAATGTAAATTATATCATTTATATTTGCCACTACAACAGTAGTGTTTATATGTGAATTGCGGATGTATCTTAATGCTTTAGAACACATGTATCAAACTCAAGGCCCGCGGGCCAGATGTGGCCCGACATGTAATCTAATGTGGCTCGCGAGAGCTTAAAAGTTTTGAGTGTCTAAAAAAAAACTGCTATTTTTCTTTATTCACTTGGACAGTTTGATCCTTCATTAATGGAGTTATGTGAGTTTTCAGAAGCTGACAAAAATCAAAAGGATTTATATTACAACAACAACAAATACAATTGTTTCTATGCAACTGAATTGTCACTTGAATAAGTTATAAATAATGAGTTATTTAACATTAAAGAGTACTTACATTTATTGTACATTACATTCGATTACATTGTTTTACATTTATAAGTTACATCTGGTTCTTTGAGTACAGCCATTATGCTAATGTGGCCCTCAGTGAAAATGAGTTTGACACCCGTGCTTTAGAAGTAGCAGAATTAAAATGCAAATTGATTTGATATGCGTAACATGTCCAAGCGAAAATAGTAGCAAAATAATTATTTAAACATTTTTGGTCTGAAATGCATTTAAACAAACCGTTTAAACAAAAAATAATATTTTTGAAACCTGCGCATTATGTTCGAAGTCAAAAGTAAACAATAGGTGGATTGTGTCATTCGTACGTACGCACTGCACCCGTCTGTACGGCATTCTTGATGGATCTCCATCACTGTTGCTTTTTATGTAACATAATGAATGTATAAAAAGCATTTTAAAAAGCAAATTAACTATGACGTGCTCATAAAGAAGCACTCATGAGAACTGTACTGAGAAAAACGGCTAATTACTCAAAGCAACAGAACCTGATTAATTAGTGTGTTTTCACAGACGCTTGACAAACGTTTCTACGGCTCCTGCTGAAGCGTCGAAGGAGTTTGTTAGGTTCACAGAAAGTTCACAAACACAAAGCCTACAGTGCTCACCTTGCCATTGGCACGGTTGATTTTACTGACCACGTCTGCAAGAAGAACTTTGTCCTCGACCAAGGTGCTCAGCTTCTGGTACTTTGGGTTTTTGGTGATCTCCAGGTAGTCTCCTTTAAAAGGCTGCCCCACACTAAACACAAATCATCAAACATTGTGATGGGTGCATGACATCACTGATTTACTGCACAGGCAGAAACTTCATTTTCCATTGAAGTTATTGCTCGGAGCAGTGGAATGTTCTGTGTTGATGCTCATTTTTATATTTGCAATAGCCCCTGCGTATCAACATAGCGATAACATGAAGAGATGCAGAAGCTTTCCATGTTTCTTGCTGCGTTAATTGAAAATTGTACTAGGGGTGTAACAGATGTCCAAGCTTGGTGTGTGCTTTAATTTTTGGTATAATAATGCTGAATACCTGGAAAATATTTAATCACAATTAGCAACAGAACGGAAAAAAGTTCTTAAACGAAAGAACTCTTGAATGAAGAAAATACTGCGTTTAGAGACGAGACCAGAGACTGCCTCATACAAACACCTCTGTATGGCCTTCCTGTCTGCCCTCACACCTAAAAGGTGCCACAATGTGTATGCTGCATGCAAACACACGCAGAAGTAAACATATCCCATGATGCAATGAGTCACGGCCGGTTATAAACAATCCCACATGGAAAGACGTCCAGGAATCTTCATTTTTGTACAATGTCAACGACTTGTTTTCATTTCATGTTTAATGTGAAATGGATCAGACAGAATGTTAAAATGAAAACTCTCACTTGCTACTGTTTTAAGATGTACTCCAACAGCTGCTTTTAACGAGATGCTCAATTGAACAAAAAAAAGGGAGCCGGAACAAAAATGTCCTTTTATTTAGAGTATAGTTTTTGCACCGTTTTTTTTAGGGAATTGACTGATATGAATCTCAGCTTGACACTATTAATGTGTGGATTGGTGCAGTGTTGCTCAGGGGAAGGCATGGTCACTCATGCACGCCCTCTTCTGGGCTGTATGAACCATGACAGCTCAGGATGCACATGTACAGATTTTACAGTTGTTGTTCACTTCCATCTGATTTATTCAAAGCAGACAACAATTTCAATTCAGCAGAAAATGTGCTTTTCTTCCTGCTCTCCATCTGGCAAACGTTCATGAAATACACACATTTCCAAACTTTTACAACACATCAGCAAATATTTGGGATGTTCTACCTGCTGACATACAAGGCCTTCTTATCTTTGAAGAGTTCACTGGCTGCAAGCTTCTCCTCAAAGGTAGCCTTCCTCTCTGCTGTGAACTGGCTGCGGTATTTCTTGCACTGATCAAGGACAAAACCAAAAGACGGTTCCATTCATAATCGTGTAAAACAGGGGAAGTTTTTTGGTTCCATAGACATTCATAATACAGACCCTCCACAGATGGAACATTCTCCTCAGTTCCTGGTGAGACACATCCAAGAAACTGTAGGGAAGGTTTGGCCAACTCTTATCAATGGGTGACATGGAAGGCATGGTCTTCTTCAAGCCCAGGAGGTACTTCTGTGTCTGCGCTCATAAAAAAGCTCTTCGTTAGATGTTTATAGTCCAGGAAATGGCACATAGATTTATCTGCCTCCTTGTTACAGAAATAAAATACTCTGTTTTATATTCAATATTAACATTTATTAATATTATGTATTATTTAAATCAATATCTGAATCATCTGAGAGACAATAGTTTTAATTAAAAATGATGATTAGGCTGAATTCCATTTCTAATGCATTCATATGAAGGGGTGTCCCATTGCTTTGTTTATGAAAGGTCTTGCATTGGAAGGCGTATCCACCCCTCTACTCGGGCATCTACAGAGCACACTCAAAACAAAGGGGTATTTATATAACATTTATAATGTTCTACAATTATGGAAAACGATGTTTTATGTTAGTTTCATGTTCCATGAACACATACAGCTCACTACAAGTAGTTGAAATCACAAAATAACAAGAGTGTTATTTACTTAAAACATGTTTTTTATGTAAAAAATTAAAATGACAAATTTGTCCGGTTCAAATTTAATTTGATTATGTTTGCAAACATATAATTTTTTTTTTTTTTTTTTTTTTGCTGCGAATAGGACTTTGTAGAGGATCCCTGATTGAGCCGCTCCTCAATTTCAGGTAGTAGGGGTAAGGGTATGAGAGAGAAATGGAACAGCTCATGTCATTTCTGATTTTAGTCTTTTATTTTTGTAAAATATAAAACAAGATATTTGAGCTTTGTGTGACGTACAATTCGTTGGATGGTGAATTCGTAGATTTTCTTGCCAGCATTAGCTCTGAAGAACTTTCTGTACTCCCGACGGACCTGCAAGAAAACGTAGCTTGCGTTAGGTACTTCAAACATTTAAGCTCTTTGATGATGATGATGATGATGATGAAGAAATGGGTCTGAAAGAAAAAAATGAACAGGTTTAGGGAAGAGGGTGATTCACAAACTCCCACAGAGGCAGAAAACCACAATCCTGCACACAACAAAAGGAAAGGAGATGAACAAAATGTTAAGATAGAACATAGCAAATGCTTTTTTTTGTCAGTGAAGCTCAAGAGTATGTTAGTGGCGGCATGAATGACAGACATCAAGAAAAAGACAAAGTACGGGCAGGAATAAGAGATTTGAAGAATGCATACAGCCTTCCTCATCCTTCAATTCATTGAAGAACGTCACAATCCATTAATGAACTTAATTATTGCACAAGTCCTTCAACTAAATTTCTAATAAATATTTCACAGATATCTAGGTAATGAGCCAAATGACCAGAGGAACACATGACAAAGAAACAGAAACACCATCTGGTAGAACCACTCAAGATTAATTCTAGTGTCATCGTGCAAAACAGATTGTGCTCAATGGCGTTTTATACGGGCCAAATATAGGAATAAAAGAAACCTGTCAAATCTAATGTCTGGTGAATATAGATTTTTTAAGATTTTTTTTATGAATTTGCAATTTTTAAAAACCTCTTTTAACATCAACGTGTGTGACTGCCTTGGGGACAACCGGGCACGTGGAATCAAGGGCACGCCCGAGTCAAGGCGAAGGTCAGGTGAGGACACGTCCGAGTCAGGGCACAAATTTAACAGCAAGTCAGAGTCAAGATCCTCAAAATGAGTATTTTGTTTAAAGGACTTTAAAAAGGATGAAAAACACGAACATTTCTGCTCTATTTTCCACTTGTTTGTCGCTCTGCGCTTCCGAGGCCTTGCGCTCCATTCTCCCTTTGAAGAAAGTGTGCTTTAAGGGGCTAAAATGCTTTAAAACACTTTAAATCTGTTTTAAATCGAGCAAAACATTACGTATAGATTACTAATAATGTACTATAACAAATGTTAGAGTCAAGGTGTCGTAAAAGAAAAACGTTTATAACGTGGAAAGTGCTGTTCTTTAGCGTAGGTTAAGAGAAACCCAGTGACGCGTTCACAGAAGCTTCTCTCCAGTTCCAGTCTAAGAAGATATAGCAATCCGAGTCAGACCAGTTTGGATGTCTTGGCAAAGTTTGAAAGTTGGATCCCAATTTTTTTGTCTGAAACAAAAGACGAATAATAATATTTTGGCTTTGAAGAAGCGACATAATTATTTCCATCAACTCTTTGATTTATATGTGCAACAGAACATACTTCAAAAAGAAACATAACAGACCTACTGTACTACATTTATTAAATCCATGTTACCTACAATTTAAACTGATTGATTTTACCAAACAAGCAACTTTTACTTACGTTTTGCCACTTAAGACGGAAATTTGAGTTCTCAATAAAAACTACAAATACTGAAAATACATTTGAATTGTTTTTAGTTTTCTTCCATTTCACTGCTGTGCGATGGAGGAGTGCTATAAGGCCTCTCCAGCAGCACAGTGTCAAAGCCATCGCCCCCTCACCCACCCAAGAGCATGTGAATGCGAGAGAGGGATCATTTTGTTACTGAAATAGGGGATGAAGCTTAATTCTGTTCATCAAGTCAAGACTCATTGATGATCAAGAACTCAGGATGAGTCTGATGCCAGTCCAACGTCACTTACGTCTCATCTTTGATCATGAACAATGGCTTGCATCACGGCACTATAACGTACAGGCCGTAAACATACTACTACTACTTCCAGACGCCATTTTGAACGGACCCCACACTGCGAGTCCACAGCAGTCAGCACAGTGACACCGAAGGGCTTGTGAAAACATTTCCTATTCCAGTCAAAGAGTGCCATTGGTTGGAATATACCTTTAGTCCCAACCAGTAGGCCCAAATGACAGCAATGGCGTGTTTACGCCTGGCTTCCTCCTTCAATCGCTTCAGCTCTCTACGTGCCTGTGAAAGAGGGAGGGAAAAGGCCATGAATGCAGAAAAGTACAGTAGGAAGCAATGGAAAAGGTGCAAAGCAGCAGCGCAACACGTCACATACAACAGCAGGTTTGATGTTGTCCGAGGTTGGTTAAGACAGACGAATGCTGTTGAGTTAGTCGTGCCTTTCTAAGGGTCAACAAAACGCATCTAAAAACCAAGTAAAAGGCACATTTAAAACAAAGCCACAAACCTCATCATCCTCAAGAAAGAAAAGGCCTCGGAGACATGGAAAGGAAACAGCATTGCATGCAGAAAGGTCTTCACACTCGCATGTGGATGGAATGAGATGGCATTCCTAAACCAGAGATGCTCGAGCCCGGATTGGCTAGGTCACAATGTTACACTGCCAATCAAAAGCTCAGGTTTTAAATCTTCAGTTCAGTAAATGCTTTACTTTGTTAACCATCGCAGAAGAGACACGGCAGGGCAATGCAACCTCTGAATGATATAAAGCCTGGAATATGTTTTTGATGCCCGCCAGATGTGTAGGAATGTTTGCTCTGGTGCCGGCTATAATCCATCTGCAAGAGGCTTAAAAGGTCACAACTGGTTCTGCCCTCAATACTGCTGCAGACGCGGCCATCCCACTCCCATCACTTCGTAATGCACTACAAGTGTGGTTAATGTGTACAAGGAGCACAACACGTGTGATGGTCAGAAGACATTTGGAGTCGAGGAAGGGGAACGAGAGAACCACACAGACACATGGTGTATACCTGCGTTCCTTGCCAGCAGGCCCAAATGAAAGTCACTGCCTGTTTACAGCGCGCTTCATGCTTTAAAGTTCGCAGTTCCCTCCGAGCCTGCCCAGTTTCCATTTGTTAATGGGAGAATAGAACAGAAAGGAATTGTAGAAAGGTGTTACGAGTGATTTAGAGATGAAGTCTTGGACGGATAGACAAAGACATGCAGCAATCTCTCACAGGTGCTATGTTTCACTGGTTCAGACCGAACAGAGCGGAAGGACTGGTCAAGGCAGAGTTAGTTGTATGACTATGGCCGATTAGTATGATTATTTGAAAAAAGTACAGTGGTACCCCGAGACACGAATGCTTCCAGTTACGAAATGTTCGAGATACGAACGCAGGAAAGTTTTGTTTCGAGATGCGAAGAACAATTTGAGATACGAACATCCACAAGCAGTTCTGCTCTATTATCCGCTTGTTTAGTCTGACATCGCCCTGCGCTTCCGGGTTCTTGTGCTCCTATCTCCCAGTGCAAAAAGGGGCTGATACGCTTTGAAACACTTTAAATCTGCTTTAAATCAAGCGAAACATTATGTATAGATTACTAATAATGTACTATAACAAAAGTTAGAGTCAAGGTGTCGTAAAAGAAATAACGTTTATAACGTGGAAAGTGCTGTTCTGTAGCGCAACTTAGAGAAACCCTGTGACACGTTCTCAGAAGCGTCTCTCCATCTGTCTGCGCTTGTGCTTGAAACCGTGTTTGTGTCAGTAATTCGTGAAATATCTCAAGAAAGTTCGAAATATTTGAGATACGGACGCCACCCTGGAACGGATTACTTTGGAATCTCGGGGTACCACTGTAGTTATTTTGTTTACTGCACCACTCAAAAATGTTTACAAATTCAACCTTTAAAGCACAAGAATGCAGTCACTGGTCAAGCACATGAATATAATATATTAGCATGCTTTCTCCTTTAAATTGTTTCTAGACACAATTCAACAAAGTACAAACTGCATTCGTTGCATATACAGCGGGGAAAATAAGTATTGAACACGTCAACATTTCTCTCAAAAAACATATTTCTAATCGAGCTATTGACATGAAATTTTCACCAGATGTCGGCATCAATCCTAGTAATGCACACATAGAAAGAAATCCAAACATTTATGTCCATAGATGAAGTTATGTGTAATTAAGTGAAATGGCAGAGAGAAATGTTGACGTGTTCAATACTTATTTCCCTGCTGTATGTGAGAAAAAAAAACAAAAAAAACAATACATTGTTCATGTAAAAAACCGCTGTTGATTCAAAACGCAGCAGTACAATGCAGGTTAAATAAGTATTTGAATGAATCCACTAGAAATGTGTAGAAATAACGACGTGCTTCACACAGTTCAGCGCCTGTGTTTGCTAAAGAGCTGTTTGCATGAGAAAAAGTTAATGAACAAAGTTTAAATCTAATTCATGCAAATATTGTATTCTTTCTAGGGGTGTTTGGTTGACAATTTTAACCGATTTCAGGTGTTTTGTGCAATGCTGGGTTGGTTGGCATAACCGCTAATATTGGTTGGGTCTGTTAGCAAATCGAAGTTTGGGATGATGTCATCGTCGATGTCCAAATTGCTTATTAAATTATAATCGACAGCTGTTCGCACTTCCGGAGAACAGCAGAAACACAAGTACAGCACTATTCATCATTACCAAAATACTGCTGATTATTGTGATCATTATTCTATCTTTACTAGCTTACAAGTAATGTATGGAGTATGCCTGACATAAACAACTCAGACGTTATTTAAGTGAGCGTAGATTACAGAATGTAAGAAGATGTTTTGAGCTGAAAAATGCCTTGAATGGAACAATTCTAAGCAATGCTTTCAAGAGCTCGTCTGAATATCAGCATGGCCATAACAGAGGTGACTTTTATTGTGTAAACATGCTGAATAATCCGCATGCAAACATTCACTTTTGCAGGTTTTTACATACCCTTATAAACAAGAGATCAGTTCTACAATTCTCAGAGCTGCCATCAAATCTGAAATCAGTAAATTGAACACAGAAGCTTTTAGAATTGCAGTTTCTCATTGATTTCTATGGGACACGTTTAGCTTTTATTATTGCATTCATTTTGTATTTATTAAATTACGTCTATTGAGGGACAATTTACTTTTTTCTCTCAGATTCCAAAGAAAAAAACACAAGTGTTACTGGGAGAAACAGTTTTGCAATAATAATGCAGATGTGCTCAGCTAGCGTTGAACCAGAACACTGCAGCTAATGATGAAATAGTTTCCATTCATTTCAATAATACAAGTACGAATAGGAATTAGACGTTTTCAAAAGCTGATTAAAATGAACGCTGAAAGTCATGAAAGAAAAAAGTTAAAAAGCAAAACATTTTTTCAAAAAAAGTACTGAAAGAGTTCCGAGTATATTTCGGGATCAATGTACAAGAACATACGGGAGGATTAGTCGGCGTTGAGGTGAGATGGGGGGGCGGGACAGAGTTCACTGCATTTGGCAGGCTCATGAAATACCTTAGTTCCAAGCCAAGCTGCCCAAATGACAGACACGGCTTGTTTATTCCGCGCCTCCTCCTTAAGACGCCGCAGTTCCCAACGAGCCTGCGGATTTTAGCCAATGAGGGCCATGAGGAAGCAGAGACAGGACGGAACAGGTCACAGTGAGAAACAAGGAAAGAGTGACTAGAGAAAAGGCAAAACAAAGCAGTGCTCCGGTGCTGAAATCAAGTGCATCCATCCCTTCATCTGAGAACTCAAGGAAAACTGCCGCCATCTACCTGGGTTCCATGCCAGTAGGCGGAAATTGTCGTGACGGCCTCCTCACACCGTTTCTTGTGTTTTAGCTCACGAAGAAGCTTTCGGGCCTGAGACAAAAGGAGACGGTCAATCCGGAACCTGAGTTTGTGAAAGGGTAACCTTTATCTGACGTACCTTCCATCCGCGAATGAAAGACTGAACCACTAGGGCAGAGCAGCGGATGTTCTGGTACTTCTTTTGTTGCTAAAAACCAGACAAAAAACAAGCAGATATTTTGAGTACGCAAAAAAAATCACCAGTTCCTCGTTTCTACTGCATCTGTAGAAAGCAGGGCTTACTGCAAATCTCCGGAACCAAGCAGCCACCACCACCTGACTCTTCTTCAACAGTAGGAAATGTGTGCGGCATTTCCAGCCTCTGTAGATCTTCTGGATGAGCGCCGCCAAGTCCTCCAAGCACTGCCGCCTCTTCTCTTCAAGGAAGAAGAGCTGGAGGAAAAGAAAGCAGAACATATTTGAGGTACATTCAATCACACTTGTGTCAAAATAAAAATGGCATCCAGCATGACAATGACCCCAAACACACAGCCAGAAGTGGCTACGTATTTCTGGAATAGCCTTGAGAGTCTCTAAACCTAAAGCCAATAGAAATCTCTGTGTTGCCCGGCTGCAGCTTCTACACCGGGGAGAAATCTGCAGAAGACAATTCGGTCTGCAGTAGAAACGGAACGGTAGGAAACATTTGATTTGCAGTAAAATGTGACTTTCTGGATTTTTCTAATCAGCTTCCCACGGTTCTTTCCATTCGTTGTAAGTTGGAAACATTGGCATAAAATACATATAGCACCAAGAAGATAACCATAAACAGGAAATAAACACACCCATCACTCATACGGCGGACTTGCACACTCCATTCGCTCGATGTTTCCTCTGCATTGGAGCAGGCTCTATGCACCCTTACAACCCAGAATCCTTTGCGAATGGCGAATCAGACGACAGATGGGAGGAGATTGTGACTTCTCACAAATGCAATTAATATGATAGCGGACCGGAAAGTATTCAAACATTTTTAAAAGGTTAATGTAGTACTACTAAAAATATTTAAGTCCTTGTCATTTAAACCGTTTAATGTCAGGTTTTCAGAAAAATAACTCTGGTACTGAAGGGAACGCATTGAATGAACAAATAAAGTTCTTAAACTGCAAACAAACGCCTCCAAAAGCACAAACTTGAAAGTCTAAAGTGTTTTGGTGAAAATGAAAATGTGAAATGTACTACAACATTTACTCAACAATCAGTGCTTCAATACAAAGATATGTATAGCTATCTTTTTCTGTTCTTTTTCAGGGTCTAGTGAGATCACTCATATCTTCATTAGATGTCGCACGGATCAAATGCTTAATGTTAAACGAAACGTGTTGATCATGTTACCAAAAGTTAGACCAACTACAGTTCTTAAGTTTGCAGATGAACTAATGTGGCAATGTTTTTAGATTTTTTCTAATCATGTTGCTATCTGTAGTACTATTTATACTGGGATCAAGCGTAAACACCATACTGAGCACAAAATTCATCAAATATATTAATCACTTTGCATAACAACAATCAGATGGCAGTGATAGCTTTGCATTTTAATCCATTTTACAAATACATTGCTGAAAACAGCTACTGGGACAGCACGGCGCGACTGAAGTCTGACCCAAAAACGACTCCAGTGCCCCCTTGTGGACTTGAGCCAATGTCCCCCAAGGTAAGCCCCACGCGACTTCATCAAAGTGTGGACTCGAGGGAAGTCCATGAGTTTGATTTGGGACGGGCCCCTTCTTTCTCAACACTGGCAGAATGAACTCCGGTCTGATTAAAACATTGCAATGTGTCAGAGAACCGCAGCGGTGTGCAAACCGTGTAAACCAGGGTCATTGGGAACGTTTCTGCCGTCATCCTGATTTAAAGAGTAAACACAGCTGTTTTATAAAAATGGCTACCACTGTGAAAAAATAAATCATACTTTCTCGAAAACACAAAAAACCAATTGCCAGGGTATGTGAACATATGAGCAGTGAACTGTATATTCAGTAATATTCATCTGAATTATTGAACACGAAAGCATTTCTGTGTAAAACGACTTTTATCTTGAGTAGTAATGAGTAACTTGTACCTTGTTTAAAGTGACCTGCATGTCACGCACACAGGAGGACGACTACAGCTCTTTAACGGCAGGTTCTTATCAAGAACATCTGGAGCTGAGAGATTGTGCAGGAGCAGAGCACATGCGTGGCACTCAGGGCTTCATGAGATCTTGTGGAATTTCTCTGCTGGCGTCTCGTTTCCCATGCTAACTGACTACCAGTGGTTGGGGATAAGTGAAACCATGTGTTCAGCTCCCGGTTTCCGTTTTTTTTCTTTACTGAGGGCAAATGTTACAAGACAGAAGCCTCAAGCCTTGGCTTCCTGCTGGAAGGTTTTACAAACACTCTTGATACTTTACAAAGCTGATGGTACTGATGCTGGAAAGCTGTGTTTATTCCCAGGAACACTTCATTATATTTAGAACAGAGTCTCACTCACTGTCTTTGGGTTTCTGATGAAAATCTTGGAACGTCCGTAGGCGAACTCCTCTGCAGGAACTTGGAGGTCAGTCAGAAGAACCTTGACACCATCCCTTAAAACAAGCCACAGTCAACCATAACCTCCACAGAACCCTTTATACAGTCCCCCCACACAACCCTTCAGGACGCAGTAAGGATCCGTAAAGTAAATCTTGACGTTGTCCCGCACTTCCGAAGGCCCCCACTCTCCCACTGACAATGGTAAAAGATTTTACTTTTTAATATAATTTTTAATAAGTTAGAGTCAAGGTGTCGTAAAAGAAATGACGTTTATAAAGTGGAAGGTGCTTTTCTGTAGCGCCAGTTAGCGTGAAACAATGTCGAGCGGTTTATTCTGTTGGTGGCTGATCACAGGGAGCTGTGTGTGAAGGAAAAAGAGCCCTGTAAAAATTATTTGTGGACTTCCAAAATATTTCTTCCTTTACGCAAGTAATGTTTAATAAAAAATAGTAACTTAAGTAAAAACACGTGAATCAGTACTTGGCTTACATTTAGCTTGTAATTTATTTTGCCAAAAATACAAGTAAGTTTAAATACAATTTGCTAAATAATATTATTTGTTTTTGCCGTTTAATCAAGTCACACCAAAAAAAAAGTAAAATTTACTTGGTTCATGTACATTCATGATGCGCATGCGTCACCGCCTGCCTCGCTCACAAGGAAGAGAGATTTCACGACTGCTAAAGTGAATTTCACCACGATACACTTGGAATCTGACTATTATATAAATGATTTTTTGCAGAAAAGTGTGGAGAACTATCTGCAGTCCTCGTTTGTGTCTACCCGGTTTTTTTTTTGACCGTGGATGCTAACAGCATTCATGCTAACATTGTTAACAAGCATTGAAATAACATTAAAATTCCATCTTAACTTTGTTTTTCAAACTTATTTGGGTGAAAATAGTTGTCTTAAGTTTTAAACATGACCTTAATCATAGGACATGTATAAATCATTATTGTGAACAGTTAACATCCGCGCTAACTTAGCACGAGACAATAGCACGAAGTGATCGGGACAATATCATTTTTGCATATCCTTTTGCTTTTTTTTTTTTTTACCAACCGTTTTTTATTTTAGATGGGTTTGCCTTGTATAATTAAGCCTTTTGCATAAATCACTGCTTGCTGTAAGTTAATGTGCTAAAGAATCTTTACTCTTTATATTCGTAATTCTTTTGTATTATTGCATCATTTATTAAGAAATATTTTAATAATTAACATAAATGTTACCACCATCAAATAATGTTGAATGCATATTTAAAATAAAGGTTACTCAGTTTTAATTTAGAAATCTAGGATTTTTGAGTACGATAAAAATGTCTATTTTTTCAAGAAAATATATAAACAAACAGTCATTAACATTCACTGAGAAACTTTACTTGAGATTTTGTTATTAACACTACAGTTCCTTGTGTTTAGTTTGAAATTAATTTCCTAGTTAAAACTAATCTTTTTTTTTTTAAGAGAAAACGTTTTTTGAAGTATATCAAACATTTTTTACAGTGAGGATTTGTGGTGAGCTTTTTCTTTCCCATTTCCTCTAGGAAGTTGCTATGAAAATGTGGGATGAGCGCCACCTTTCATTGGTGGTTCTCGTTTTCGTAGACACCACTCGTTCGGTCAGATCTGTGAGGTCACTGAAGGGGATGGTAGTGCCTGATATTTTCTGAATGAAAGTGAAAGGTTACAAAGCCTTAACAAACATAGTGCACGCCGCGGTACTGAGGTGGAGAAGAGCTCAGAGGTTTTAATGGGAATTTTGTGAAAAGTTTGGACTTCCTCATTATCAGTTAATAGTTAATAAATGCAAAAATGAAATGCTGTGTAAAACCACCGCAGCAGATGGAAGCAGAGAGAGGATCAGCAACTAAACTCATCATGGATCGAGAGTGTGAAGGCCAGTGTTCATGATCTCTCCGGCAAGTGGATGCTAACCTTGAAACCATTTCAAATATGCTTTTTTTGTTTACATTGTATTGTAAATCTCAGTTTTAATTGAGAAATAACATTTTGTGAATCTTAATTAGTAAAAGAAAAATCACCAGTCTCAGCCGTGGTCTCTGCTGTGTTTTTGAGGGTTTTAAGAATATTTATTAACTGTTCTTTAATATTTTTTTTTTATATTCGCAGGATTAAAAGACAAAGCATAATACCCTACATTGTTTTTTTATGTACAATTTCAGTTTTGTTATGGAATGCAACAAAAATAAATTGTAAAAAAAAAAAAAAATCAGCTGGGGTTGTACTAAAAAAATTAAATCAAGCATTACCACACACACACAAAAAAAGTATTAAAGGTAATTAATTTGAAAACTGAAGGCTTCCCCAAGCAGCTCTGCTACTTCTGGTGCATTAGAAGAGAAAGCGATCCATAATCGCTCCATAATCCAAGAAATACTTTCCATATTATCGAAGCACTTGATCACAGAGGAACCAGAATTATTGTGACTGGCAGAGAGCCGTTCGTTTTCCTTTTATAAGCCTCCTCTCCGTCAATGACTGTCTGGATTGATTGAACTGGTTGCTGTACAACAGAGCCCTGTTCACACACTGGGGAATCAAAACTGGGAAAAGTGAACACCTTTAGCAAACTTTCGCCAGTCTGGAGACAAACTTCAGCGTCACTCTCCTGAAACGCACTGCAAAATGAAACCCAAACAAAGAAGTCAAACGGGCCGATAACATTCTAGAAGAAGATAACGCGTAAAGGTTCTCTTATCAGACTGCTGCAAGTGACAGTCATGAGGGCCGACACGTCCCGTCTCGTCTGAGATCAGATACACAAGAGTCCATCTGAAAAATGTTCACTTTCTGCCGAATGGGTGCCATTTCTGTCCCTGGGTCTTTATATGGATAAACAAGCATTAGAATGGCTTTAGAAATACATTTTATTACGACA
Organism: Danionella cerebrum; assembly: GCA_007224835.1. Lineage (NCBI taxonomy): Eukaryota > Metazoa > Chordata > Actinopteri > Cypriniformes > Danionidae > Danionella > Danionella cerebrum. Next base: position 112,968 of record SRMA01027350.1, read on the forward strand.
TACAAGCGAACTACATTCTATTTATATTGCAAATATAAGCTATAACAATCCAAATATTAATAAAACCACACAAAACACTGACAAAAGGTCATTTATTGCCTGTCCTCAGAACCATATCTTTTGCATTCAAATGTTTGTTTCAAGTACATCTATTTACAGAAATATCTGCACTTTTTTTAAATAATAAAAAAAAAACATTTAAGTATCCCCAGCTTTTTACTCATTCCTGTTCCCCTAACCCATCCCCCTTCTGAAAAACTAATAAAATGTAAAAATGCACATATTTCATAAAAACCTGAATAGTCACAGTTCCCTGCTTCTATAATCATGTGCAGAATGTTTTTATTTAGCATGTATTTTCTATTTCTTTGCAAAAAATTCAACTTAAATGAAAAAGAAATGAAACCGCACCCATCGTTTGATTAAAAATGTAATAAAACATTTAAATAAGTTACTCACGCTGGACCGAAACCCATTTGGAATTACATAAGAGTTTTTGCTATTGGAATCCGTCTCGAATTCCAGTAAAAAAGATACATTTGGAAAAGTTGCAATAAGCAGATGGCACCCACTCTCTCTGACTGTGTACCTTTCATGCCGTGCTTTTGAAAAGGATCATCGATAAACGACTCGCCTGACAAAAGTCTGCCGTAACATTTGGAGGTTAATAAGTGATTCTTATTTTAAACTTATTTTAAATGGCAACTGAACATATTGGGGGTGGGGGTTAATTAGGCTCACGCCCCTTGTAATTTTCTGACATTGAAGCCATGCTGTGATCATGATTAAGATCACTAATATTCTAATTCTAACTGCTGTACTGGATCATGATTGGCCAATCAATCACACTTCCACCAACAGCCACAGTTTTTAGTTACGCGGAGAAGTTTGGAAACACCACTTGCTCGAGTGGTTTCCAGAGGAGTCGTCTAAGAGAATGAAACTGCTTTCCGACCTTTCGAACATTTCAGCCTGTCGTTGGGAACTACTAGGATAATCGAATCCAAGAAAAAGCAAATACATCGCTTTATCCTAAACAAGAAGCGCTTTATCGAGTGGTGGGCTCACCTGGCAGGGCCTTTCCAGTGAGGCCAGGTCTGCTTGCAGAGCATCTTGTAGCGCTCCAGACAGGGCTCGTAAGCCTGGCGGAAAGCATACCCAGCTCTTCTGACTCGAACGTTTTCCATCAGACCCAAGTAGTGCACTTGGTGACAAACCAGAGCGTCTGTGAAAATGTGAGCTGCTTTCTTGTCGTTGGGTTTGATGCACCTGCAGAAAACATGGGCGGTTTTAAAAGAGTAAAGGTCTGAAACTGAAACAGTATGAAACTTTCCTTGTTTTAGGTTTTTGGGTCCACTAGCCTTGCACACTGAATATTTTAACTCGTTGTCTAAAATCCGCAATAAACACTTCGTAAAAAGAAATAGGGCGTCTTCAAGTAGTAATGATGAATTTTATCTAACTGCAAAAAAGAGAAAATGAAATACTGGCTTCATCCGATCCTGAGAATCTACCCTCCTCATCTTTGGGAGTTTTGATAATCCCATGAAAATCTGTTTATCATACAAAGCTTTGGGTTGACACACGTCAGGTCTGAAGCCAATGACGAGTACCTACCTACGGAACCTCAGAAGGACCAAACCCGTTTGAAATCACTTCAATGATAAATGCACAAAAAAATGGAACCAATTCCGATTGTTTTTTTTAATCGGACGAATTATTCCGAGGCAGTGTGTTTGTGTAATGGACACAACATGACCTCACTTTATTTTTAATCCTTCGATTGTTTCTGATGAATATTTCTGACTTCAGTCTGGACAGACTTTAAAACTAGAGCAATCCATTTCACATTTTTAAATATTTATTTACAATAATTGCCAGCACCAGAGAAAAGGGAATCTTGATCTTTACCTGATGTAGTTGGGGTTTTTGGTGAGCAGGTTCTTCATGAGGGTTCCCACCGAAGCTTTGAACTGGAAGCCGGCGGTGGGCGGGCGCTTGAGGTTCACTTTAGCTGGGTTTCCCTCAGGAAACAGAAGCTTCATCAAGGCGTGATTGGCTTTGTACATCGCCTGCGACAGATCTCTGTACAGCAGGTCATTGTTCTTATCCACGAAGCCCTCGGCCCGGTACAGCACCTGTGTGTTCAGATCGTTTACACGGCTCGTTAAAAAAGTACAAACCCCTTATTTCAATGCTATTCCACCGTTTCTATTATCAGTGGATTATTACTAGGGGAGTAACAATACACGTAGTATTTCCTACTGAACCGGATATGAGGTATACGATATGCATGCAGATGTACATGCATGCATAAATGGAAATAGATTTCCTCATGATGATGATGCAGAGGGCAAAACAATCGCTATTTCGATGCTTAAAGCTCAAACTGAGTAACATGTACCACAAAATGAGTTATATATGTGTGTGTATATATAACAGGCTGCATGTGAGAGCCGCACTCGAGGCAGAGCTCTGAAACCCTGGCCGTCAGAAAGTCACGTGCGTACATAAGTGCTTTTCTCTGACCGTCGTGGCAACGCTCATATCATGCTCACGGTCGACTCATATTAGCTCAATGGCTGTAGGTGGTGTCAGGCCATCTATATTTTTTTGCAGTCTATGTGTGCAACCACTGGAGATGATTCTCAACCCCACTGAGGGTAGGAGACCCATCATGATGATGCTGCTATGGATCCTTCTCCCACTTCCCCAGACCCGAGTCCCAGCAGCAGAAATCATTTAATGTCAATCACTGGATCTTTCCCAAGTCGAAGCACATTTTCTTTATAGAACAAACACAAAACATTATCTGCCAAAATTCACGATTAATTGTAAATCAATAGACAGTAATCCTTCTTGTACATGAAGTGAGCTGAACACAAAGCGAAACCTCACTATTAACCTGCGAACCACTCTTATCTCAGCCGCTCTGCAGCCATAATAAAGACATGAGCTCTAGCGGCCAGACGGAAGCTGTGAGAGGTCACCAAAAGGACAGACCCGGAGAACCTCCAAGTCTTTGTTCTACAGTTTTTGTAGTTAGAGAACACCATGATGATGTAGGGACCATTCTCCCAGTTCCCAAGTCCAGTCCAACACCTCAGGGAAATCCATCTGTTGTTTAATCAAAAGCAAGTATTTTATACTTCTGCGCTCGCTCAATGTAGCTCTGCAAGTAACTCTAAGTTCTGTTCCGTGGACTTCTTCACTTTCTGCTCTCCTTGATCTTCTGACAAACACTTGGGTAATCTTCTTCGATTAGTGATTCGGTTCTTTATCTGTGGTGTTCATGGACACGGCCGGATCCACCTGACCAATCACACACAAGGCTTACGATGAGTGTGCTTCTATAAAGTCTGAAGGCCACGACGTGCATTAGTGGAACGGAAAATCCTCCAGGGAAATCTCAGCCAACCCCAAGTGGCACCGACACAAACACAAATAATTCTGGAGTGGACGAACATATTTATGTTTGTAAATGACAGCAAACGGATCTAGGCCTCACCTTGCCAGCATAGTGCTGGATGCGGAAGCAGTTGTGCGGCAGACTGTGGTCTGTGAGGAACTTGGAATTCTTGCTAAGCCTGCTCTCAAAATGCTGGTGCTCAGCACAAATGGTGTTCAGCTTATCCAGGAAAGTCTCATCCGTCACCGTGCCAGGCCTCAAACACTCCTCGTCCAACATGGCCAAAATCCCATTTTGATTCTAGAACATGAATACAGGAATCATTTCGATACATTTAGGAGAATGTAGTTCATCAAGTCTCAAATGTGTAGAATCCTTACATTGAGCAATTTGTGTTTTTTATTTTTATTAACTCCTGCAAACACAGGACGACGTTTGGTCGCCTTTAAAAAAGGAAGAGCATCGCCAGAAAGTGATGAGAACTTAAGCCAGGACTGGCGGATCTAGTTTTTATTTTCTGTGAGACATCCACCTTTCAAGAAGTAAAAGCTTTAAAATGTTCACTCTTTGTGTAAGTAATCTGTAAGATTGAAGAGGTTCATTTTCTGAAACAAGGGACAAATATTCAATTTTTTATGATATTCCAGTTAGAGAACAGTTTCTCTTGAACTAATGATCTCTAAACATTTTTTATCCCCTTAACGTTTATCCCTTCAGAATCTATTCTTTCCGACACAGGCATCTTGCAAGCTGAGAAATAGCTCCAAGTTTGGTTAAATCTTGTTGTGCTTTTCACCGAAACACTCTTTTTTCAATGTGATTGGTTTACTTTCATATTTAATTCCAGAAACATCAGTAGCCACGGTTCTATCCAAAGATGCAAATTTAAAGTATGCGCAAAACTGGAATATCACAGTCCATTGAGTCCAAGAGAATAAAATAGTCACTTCCTGATAAACCAGCACTAAGTATCAAGAGAAAAACGTAAGCTGCTGCGTTAGAAGCATTTTTTCGTAAATAATAACTTACTTGTGTCTTAGAACGCGCTGGCGAAATGCAATACTCTGATGATCCCGAACCACGTTGATGATAGACTTTAGGAATTTTAGAGCGACCAAAACAACATTTCAGATGTTGTGTGATGGGATCAGTCTATTGGTTAATCCATTAATGCCGCCCCATCGCTCCCAGTTCCAACGGAAAAACACATTGCCATTGTATTGGGATATATTCTGCAATTGTGTTTCCATCGTAGTTTTTGCCTTTTTTTTCTTATCGGGTGATCACTTTTTTAATGCAAATTTTAAGCACATCTTAGCAATTACATCCAGGATTTTTATGCAATTTTCTAAAATATGCATAAGACGCCGGATGGAAACTGACCACATTCCCTTTGAGGGGTTTGCCATCAGTTCACCACTTCACCATTAGATGTCGCTGATTCCCCTCATCCACAGATGTGACAATTATTCACACATTTTCCAGTCCAGGTTTTTTTTTCCAAATGAGAACAGTTGCACAAAAAGAGGAGCTCGATTGCTTTATGTGTGCACCATTTGTAGAGATTTTCTGGGGAAATGCAAGACTCACGTTCTCGATGAGGTCACATATGATAGCGTTGTTGAAATACTCGATGTTGGTCCACTCGATACCCTGCAAACAAAGACAAGCGAAGCGAATGTGAAACGGCTGTGAAAAACAAAACTAACAGATATCTTAAAACATTGGAAACATACGAGCAGGAAATGCTGCTTTGGAATCATTAGTTGATGGCTGTTTGAACATAATTGTTTTTGTAAAAATGCGTTGTGGACGGCTGGAGGTCCATGCTCTGTGTCACAGCTGCTTGCAGGAAACACTGAGCTAGTTCCAGCCCATTAACTGAGATTGAGCCAATCAAGGCCAGAGTGGATGTAACAAGCTGGAAAATAGCTGCAGGCCTAGCCAGACTGTGTGAAAGTCCCCCAGACTAGAAGAGGAGGAGCGCTTCGGAACGGGGGAATGGGGGTTGTGGAATGTGGACTGGTCCCTAGTCTTCCTCCATCTCCAGAACACTGGTATTTTCCCATGCACTCTACTGGAGGGAAGCCAGAGAGTGGAATATCACAGTTCATGGGTCACGACAGTGTCAGGGCACAAACTCCATGCTCTGAAGCTAAACAGAGCTCCGAGCTCTTCAGGGAGAACTTTGTTTATGCTGCCTGGAGTGAGGGATTGTTTCCGTCCGAGCACAAGATGAGACGCCAAGGATTAAAGCTCCTGTAGTAGAAGGCTGGTAGAGACTACAAGAGAACTGTCTACCCACATTTGTTATCTGTGGAATACCACATATACCACAGGTTATCTGTGGAACCTAATGTCTTATCACCCATTCACAGAGGAACGCGCACGCACACACACACACGCGCGTGCGCACAAACAATGTAATTAGGCATTTCCTTTTAAAAACAGACTTTTCCTTATATTTACTACAGATAACCACTTAAAATAGAACAGCAGCCTAGAGAGGGATTCATCTGGGATCAGAGATCACCCCGATACATTTCTCCAAGCTTTGTCTGTCCATTCAGGATCTTCTTCACCAGTACAGGCCGGAGCACTGACTGTGCTGCACAATACACTCTCTTGGAACAAGAAGAAAAAAAAAAACCCTTAAATCTGGCTCAACTCTTCCTAAATCAAGCAAAACATCTGCCAAAAGGGAGAACAAATTTGACTTGGTAAGATTTTTTTTAAACGAGTCTGTGTGACAACAAATGCACATGGATCTAAACTAGTCTCAAAACTAGGCAAACGGTCCTAAAGTTTTATGCATTAAAACAAGTACCTCTTTAAATCAAGTCAGTGTCTTAAAATTTGAAATATTCGCTAATTTCTTAGGGAAAACATCATTCATTCAAGAATGTTTGTGCTTAATTTTAGTACCCCCAAAAAATGTAATACATTTTTATATTGTTATCTTTTTTTTGGTTTGCGCATATTTACATTAATCAGACAGACATACAGGAGGAACATTGTTGGATCTTTATTCACTTTAATTAAGATTGAAACTCGAGTCCCACTGCTTCAGCGTTGAGTGCTCTGTCCACCACACCGCATCCTCAAGTACTTTTTAGTTTATAACAACTGTTAAACTGCACGGAAGAAAAAAAAACAGCCCTAACTTAAGAATGTTTGTGCTTAGCACATAGCAACTATGTATTGTAGCTTAAAATGATATTATTAATAAAACTACTCTCTATAGTTGTATTGATAAAACAGCATTAAAACAAAGACTTTAGTGCTTAAAACTAGTTCAAAGGAAATGTTAAATTGTATGACAGCAGCCCTAACTCAAGAACGAAATCTTAAAACTACATATTACAGCCTTAATTAAACTTATGTTTTTTTAATAAGCACTAAATCATATTTTTTATAGTAAAGCTACTTTTTAGGAAAAACTTATTGAGGACATTTTTGCTTAAAACTAGAAAAACCTGTTAAATTTAACAGATTTCTCTATTTAAACAAATTTAATGAAAAACTGATGGAAACAAGAAGGTTTTGATTAAGCATTTACAAGCAGGAACTTAAAACCAGAAGTAAACTATTTTATTCTTCTTTCAAGAATTTCTTACTCCATAGTTTTTTGTGCAAAGATTTTAAGTTCAAGTTTTTTTCCTTTTCCGAGAGGAGCTTTTTTTTTTTTAAATCAGAACTTAAAATTTATTTCTTTAAAATGAGACGCTCGTAATGTTCTTTAAGTAAGAAATTATTGAGTCAACATTTCTTGGTTTAAGACTCTAGTTTTAAGTTAAGTGGCAAAATTAAAAGCTTATTTTACAAAGTTTCTAATTCAAGCAAATAAATGATTAGAATAATAGTTTTTTTCTCCTCAAGGTCATACTTTCTCAAAATAATCCGAATCCCTAAAAGTTTAAACTAGAAAATTCTTTTTAAAACAAAGAAAATCTAGATTTTTAAATCTACATTTAAGCTCTTTCAGCTGGGCTTAGATTTTTGTTTTTGTCGTGTAATTAAAATAAAATGAGATTTAATGTGTGCATTCCCAATTTCGAAGATCTCAGTTTGCTGTTTGCAACATTCCACATTCATTTGCTAAAGCATACCTCACGGATGTACTCTTCCTGCTCCTCACGGAGTGTGAGCTCAATGAAGATTTGCTGGAGCTTCTCATTGCAGTAGTTGATGATGAACTGTTCAAAGCTATTGTCCTGGAATCAATAGAACCACAGTTAAAAGCAAAATAATGATGCAAAGTGGAACCAAACACTCTGTCTCCTTCCACGATTAGCTGTTTTCCATCGTACTGGAATTTACCAAACCCACCCCTCGTTAGGAACATTTACTGTTAACATCTATATTGGAAGAATAACTCTGTAAGCAGTGGTCACCATGAAGGTGTTGAAATGATCATTATTGGTGTCAATCTGCTGAGGAGCATATCGTGTTAAACCCCACTCATCACCTCAGGGGATCATCTACATAGTTGAATTAACAACAGCAACACTCAACATGAAGATTATTGTTTCGGGTAAATGGTTAGGATTCAACTATCAAGCATGGCACTAGGGTTCAGGACTCCAAATCCTTGCCCACTGTTTTTCACATTCAGGGGAATCCTCAAGCGTGTTAGTCTCCACAACTAAAGCCACTGCAATCAGCGCGACCATAGATCTGCTTTTAAAAACACAAATGCACGAAAACAAACAGGAGAGCAGCCAACTGTGGATCGGTCTTTCGAATGTGGCACCCGAAGTACCCACAGAGAAATAACTGGTGAAATGCGTTCATTCCTCAACATGTCCGTCTCTGGATAGAGGTCTGAGCGAAACGTATCCAGTAAGATCTAGTTTAAAGGGGGGTTCTACTGAGACAGTGGCTTATGCTGCTGAGATTAGAGAGCAGAATTAAAACTAGCATCAAGCGCTAAACTTGCAGCATGCACACTGCAACGGGATGCTCACAGCAGGTTTACTTACTCCATTCTGTCGCCATGGACACAACAACAATCAGGAGAAAGTCATACAGTCAGAAAGCAGAACACATGCAATGATGCACAATAAAGTCATGTTGAAAGATATGTTCATGCTAATCATGAGAGGTTACGCAACTAAAACAATATTAAATAGATACATAAATGTGTCAACAAATAAAAATGACAAATTCCTAGATAAATAAGTCAATAATGTCTTTTTACATTTTAAAGTATTAATTTATACCATGTTCCCTTTTTCTTTGAAAATGTTCACTTTTTTTATTTCTGGTCTCATATGCAGATGGGTGCGGGAGGCTCATTCTGATGCACTCTTGTTGGGGAACATTTGGATATTTAAAACCCTTAGCGGACATCAAGAACACTCTGTGCTGAGTTTCATTATGTTGCTCCTGGAGGAACACAGTCCCTGCTAGTGGAAGCTTTCTCTTGGCGACTTTCAGATCTTCCATTGATTTTTATATTGAATTCAGGTTAGGAAAGTGTCTAGCTACTTCAGGACCTTGAACTGTTTCTTGTAGAGCCACATGCAAGTCAAGTCAGAGTCCAAAAATTAAAAGTTTCAAGTCAATTTCAAACGCAAACGAGTCCAAGTCAAGTCAGAGTCCAAAAACAAACAAGTCCATGTCCAAACACAAACAAGTCCAAGTCCGAGTCCAAACCCAAATGAGTACGAACACTAACGAGTCTGAACACTATTGAGTCCAAGTTAAGTCCAAGTCAAGTCCAGACAAAAACGAGTCCAAGTCAAGTCCAAGTTTGAACACTAACGATTCCAAGTCAAGTCCAGACAAAAACGAGTCCTAGTCAAGTCCAAGTCTGAACACTGACGAGTCCAAGTCAAGTCCAAGTCTGAACACTAACGAGTCCAAGTCAAGTCACAGTCTGAACACAAATAGAAGTCCAAGTCATGTCTGAGTCCAAACACTGAGTCCAAGTTAAGTCCAGACACAGACGAGTCCAAGTCAAGTCCGAGTCTGAACACTAAGGAATACAAGTAAAGTCCAGACACAAACTAGTCCATGAAGTCCAGGTCTGAACACTAACGAGTCCAAGTCAAGTCAGAGTCTGAACACAAATAGAAGTCCAAGTCATGTCTGAGTCCAAACACTGAGTCCAAGTTAAGTCCAGACACAAACTAGTCCATGTCAAGTCCAAGTCCGAACACTTAAGTTCAAGTCAAGTCCGAGTCCAAACACAAATACCTGCTTGAGCAGGTGGATTGTGAGCAAATGTCTTTCATACAGTTCACACAGGTGAAGTAATCCATGTAATGAGTGGAGGGGAGAGCTTGATGGTTGACTGGTGATAAATTACTTATTTCATTCAATAAAAAGGAATTCAATTACTTAAAACATAATGCGGTAAACACACTGCCGTAGCCGTGGAATTCACACAAAGGCTTCACATTAGTACATGGGTGTGCTAGTGGCTGATTCAGCTCTGACCGTAGTTTCGGTGTTCAATATTTGTTAAGCGTCTCATGCTGGAAGAGCGCAGTCTGTTAGCCAAGAGATGCAGGACATGCCTCGAGATCGTGATTGATCAACAAGTGAATAATACTTGACTAGTATGTCTTACCTCAAAGATTTCAAAGCCGTAAATATCCAGCACTCCCATTACTTTCTTCCGAGCCTTGCTCTGAGCCTGACCAACAAGAAATAAGCATTTTAGATTAAACTAAATGTGAAATTCGGCAAAAAGTCTCATGGTTTCAGTTACTTACCTTGATGCTTTCATTGATTCTGTTGACCAGCCAGCTGAACAGTCGGCTGTACAAGTTTTTGGCAAGAGCGTCTCGGGCATAATAGGCCTAGAAGAGGAAGTCTCAATTTAAAACAAACAGCAAACTTTGTTTTATAATTTAAAAAAAAAACCCACACACAGTATTTCCATCACATCCTCACTCAGACGTATCGAAACACAGACACAATCTGAACGCTGGTGCTGACCTGAGCCACGTTCAAGGTGGTGGACACCTTTTCCATTTTGGCCTCCACAGTACGGAAGCTGAAAGCTCTCTCCAGAACGGACTGTTCAATGCCCAGCAGCTCACACATCTCCTTCAGATCTGAGGCAGCAAGCACAAAGAATAAACTTGATGCCACAGTCACCCCATCAAGAACGATCAGAAGAAAAGCACAGAGTTCTTCAAAGTTATGATCCTTTTAATCAAAAGTCACACGGTTTAAAAGGGTCTGAAATCTTTAAAGAGCTTTTCTCTAAGGTTTGAGAGCATCTGGGCATCAAGGTTACTCCAGATACACCACCGTCTCGTTTTGCTACTTATTTCTAAGGTGAACAGGCCGAGCAAAGCACGCGAGAACTAAAAGCCGACAGACCAGATGTAAATGGAGGTGTTGACAGAGACGGTGATGTTTAGTCTGGCCCGGCCGCTGCTGCCAACATAGGAGACTTCCAAAACAGCTACTGCTGAAAAATGTTCTGAGCATCTGTGGGGCTTCCACTGGAGAAGTCTGGCACTTGTGCTCCTCATCTTTTATTTTTTCTGAAGTGAGGTTTATTCTTTCAAACCTTTAGTAAAACTGCAATCACTAACTTAATAATGTCAGATACCAGAGTAAAAACATCACATTTACATTTAAATGACATCCTTCCACAGAAATACCTGACTCACTACCTGACTTTTGAAATGATTTATTATTTGCCCTTCTACCGGAATCTCTCCATAAACTTTTGTGCAAAATGCTGGAGCTGGGTTAATCACACAAACCCCATACACTGAGCACATCACTCCAGTTCTGTGATACATCTTCAGATTCATTTCAAAGTGCTCTTTCTAACTTACAACTATAAACCGGATCTGACTTATCTAACTGAATGTATTTCTATTCATAACCCCGCCGGGTCCCTTAGAGCTGCTTCATCTCTGGCCCTAGTCTCACAGAAACCCCGAGAACGTTGCTGGGTTCTCAAGCATTCAGGTCACATCCCCAAGTTTTGTGGAATAGTCCTGATATTTGCTGTTTTGAAATCAACAAACTTTCAATCTGCAACGGCTTCATTTTATTCACTTATCATTGCTGCTGTTTCACTGCCTCTCTCTGATATGCATCAATCAAACAGTGGAAATAAAGAAATGTAGATTAAAATCCATACAAAGAATTTAGTTTGAGTTTGCCTTTATTTCTATTTGCTGTCACAGATCTAGTTAGAAGATGCTCCCTCACTTTTAAAAGTATTTTCTTTTCTTTTAGTCAATTTTGAGTTTTGTGGCCGAGAGATGTGAATGCAGTTAAATGAAATGTTTTTAATTTGCGCATTTATGCCAATGCTTCATGGCATCTTCACAGAAGGAGGAGCCTAATAGATTAATTTAGAGAAAAAGTATGGCAGAAACCACAGTTAAACAGTATGTAAATTATGTTTAAGGGTTTGATAATGATAGTGTTTTTAACAATCATTTAAATCCATTTACAGGTTTTTGTAAATTTAATTATCCTAGGGCACTTGTTTCAGAAGTGAAGGAAAACCGGAGCTCCCGGAGGAAAAACCCACACTAGCAATTCCAATTCACATGGGGAACTACATGAAGAACAAAACCAGCATGATAAGTGGGAACCTGTGTGCCCTCACTATCACAATAGTCTCTTTTTGTTGTAACGAAATGCTTACAGGCATTTCAGTCTGCTTTAGAAATATTACATACTCGTATATGGCAGACACTCCCATTTGCCAGTTCTGAGAGGGGGGTGTGTTTAGCATGTTCTCTTTGACACTGGCAGTTCAGGGCCCAGTATATAATAAAAGGAGCGTTAACCATGTTTAGACTGGTGTGCAGGTGATTGTGACTGCATGCACACACGTTTCCACTGGTCACACTGGAATAGGTACGTTCCCATTTTAAGGTTTTTGAAAATGTAAATGTGTTTCTTTTTAAATATAAATTTGTTTCTAAACTGTAACTTTTGAATGGCACTTCTTGGGCACCGTATAACTGTGAGAAGAGTGAGTTTTTAAATCCTTGTTTTATTAAATTAATAAATCTCTCTTCAGAAACCAATGAGTGACTTTAAGGACACTTCGACTTTTAAACTTGTTTCAACTACGTAAAACATTTACGATAAGCACAGGCGTAAATATAAAAGCACATTATGTGTTGTAATAAATGACTTTAGACTAAAGATAAAGCCTTGAGGCGTCACACTGCGGAACAGAGAGAGAGAGAGAGAGAGAGAGAGAGAGAGAGAGAGAGAGAGAGAGAGCCATACAGCAACAGCCTACACTGGTATTATTCTAGTTCCAGAAACAACCCAAGAATCTGATTTTATTCACTAAATCTCAGCAGGACATTATAATATGTATTAATAAGTATTTTGGATGTGATAATACTCCTAGTGTGCTTTCACACCTGACTAGAGTTCGTTTTCTGCAGGTGAGAAATCAAATAATCAAATCAAATAAACTAGAGTGGTTTGTTTATGGTGAGAATGTGATTAAACTCTGATCCAAATTAAACACCAATGAAGATTTTTCTCATGGCAGCTCGCAGCCAAACTTAGAGTCGTTTGTAATCTGAGCATCATTTGCAACGTGCATCATAAGCAATGAAATCAAATTATACTGAGTATGGGGGAATTATTGAGTCAGGCAGATAAATAAATACGTTTATGATCTACAAATAAATGTGAAGGGATGCGCAAAAATAATTCTGATTCACAAACACAATCGACAAATTTCTTTTCAAAAGTGAAAAATACACATTCCTTCTGATTTATTTGTGGATCTCAGCATCTGTTGTGGATCTCGCTCTCTTGACGGGAGATTTGAGTCAAGATACACAAATGCGCAGCGAGAGATCTACAAATAAATCTAAACGCATTTGTATCTGTGACTCTTGAAAGCATATCTGTGGATCGCATTTTATTTAATAAAAGTATATTTATGTGCAGCCCTTCACCTACCTGACACACACCCCCATAGCCAAAATCAAGCACAATGTTCCGGTGTTCTAACCTCTGTTGTTTACTTTCGAAAAAACAAGAATGATGTCGTATGTGACCAATGATGGGCCAGTGTGATGTCACATGGTTGTAATTTCAACTAGTGCGGCTCCGAGCGATGTGCATGAAATCTCCAGATGATTGCAGCTGTTCCTCATGGTCTGAAGCAAATTAAACGAACTAGACGCGTGCAAGCATCCTGAAGTCCATGTCCACTGCATGTGCTGCAGATGTGCTTGCTGTGGAATGCTCCATCATGGGATCTCAGAAGCACTTGACACTGGGCTGTTTTTAAATCAGAGTAAACAATCTGGTTGTAGCCGTCAGTTGGTGGGACATTGTTGTATGTGACGCTTTAATGTTTCATTAGTGACTTTAATCAGCAATGGCACGCTCGACTGCTATGGTGCCCTGGTGCAATCTGATACCAAATAAAAGTAAAAATTAATACGAAAATGAAATGAAAAGTCTCTAAAACGCCATTGTAGACTGTGAACATGCTCTAGCAGTCAACCGTCCTGTCAACCGTTGCTACTTAAAGCCCCTAGCGACTGGTTTGATGCTTATTATGTGAAGCCAACAGCTTGTGCACCGAGTCGATTCTCTTGCTACCGTGCATCTGAAGGAAAATTCGGTTCTATTGTAAACGTCCCATTACTAAACCCCAGTGTCTGGGCTCCAGGCACCCCTAGATGATGCAGAACTGGACACTTGCCGTTCTTGTCCTTGACTCGACTCTCATCGAAGCCATTGACTCGAGACTCTGGTTTGAACTCAATATTTCCCAGCTTGAGAACAGCAGCCACCAGCTCAAGGATCGACTGGATCTCATCTTCCATGAAGCCCACGATTTGCATGGCATTCTGGGAAAACAGAGAGAAAACACCTTCCGTCAGCAGTGGTCCCCTGACGCACAAGAAAACCACCAGGAGTGTTGAAACCACCATGTTCAGAATAATGACATCTGTGCCCCATTGAGCTGTTGAAGGCAGGGAAGAGAAAGAGCTCCAAGACCTTCGGCGGAAATTATCTTGAAGTCTTGGAATGCCTGGGAGAGTGGTTTGGTGGTGTTTGTAGAAAACATTTATATGTTCCTTTAAACTCATTCCCCACTCAAATATTTACAATATGGAATCATTGAAACGTGGTGAAAAGCTCTGTCCAAGGTAACTTTTGAGCAGTACTCCACAAACACAGTCAAAACCAGCTAGGGCTGGGAAATGTGGCCCAAAACAATGTAAATATCTATTTTATCTGCATATAACAAAGAAAAAGTTCAAAAGAGACTACAACTTTAAAATGAAACACATTCTTTTATTATAAATAATGAATGTACAGATGTCACTCAAAGGCGTTGCAGAACGGTTCCACTCTCTTTAAAACAGTTGATTTATGGATTTCCTGTAAGTTTAGGGCTCGTTTAAACATACATGGAACGACTATCTTTGATTTGGGGGTCTATTAGAATACTCTATTCATGATTTTGTAGCAAAACATATGTTCTATGGGCCGGTGAAACCTACCCGTGTTGCAGGGACACAACAACAGTTCCACAGAAAACACTACAGACGAACAATCCGTGTCAGAGCAAGATGTCGAGTCGCTCTGTTAAAACTGCTGCTGCCTTTGCACATCGATGCACAATATAGAGTTGAGTTAATCACTCAGCCCTGCAACAATAATTCAATTACTGACATTTAAACATCACAAATCCCGTGAGAATTGAATCTGTTTGAAACTTTAGCTGTGCTGTGAACCCTTTAGCAATCACCCTCCCCCCCTGAAGTGCTTCCTGTCTCCTACACACAGGCCCTTGATAGCGCTGCATCATCTAATCTACTCCTGTTTACACAGCGGAGATTTAATGTTTGCAATTAATTACATTTCACTCCCTGGCAAGCGCCAAGAGCCGAGTGATGCTAAGTCTGAGAGGTCAGTGTGGTCATGGACTCACCAGGAACATCTCCAAGCAGTTCAAAGTGTTTTCTGAACGCTGTGCTTTTCACGCTGTTTGAACAGAAATTATGCTTATTCTGGTGTTTGGTCCTAAAATGCTTGAAAATCCACCGAGGGTTTTGTTTTGGGATCCTTTCTGCTTGTTACACGCCTGTCGCCTACTCCTCGGTGAACCTCCCCTATCGAATTGATATTTGTCATCATTTTAGTCAGAGAGCATCCATGGCTTCAAAAGCCAGTGTGATGGTGAAGATCAGTGGAGTACACCTCAGGAATCCACAGCCAGCTGCTGAACATGTGCAGGTTTGCTGGAGCACTTTCATGGGTGTTTTCAAAGAGGCTGCACCATCTCTACGTGATCCAGCTCCATCTCTACGTGAGAAACTTTTGTTTTTAAAGCAATCCTTTCATTCCCGTTAATATCTGACTCTATGGAACTTTGATTATTATTATTATTTGGTAAAAACAAAACAAAAACCCTTTGATTGTGTGACGGGGTGTGGGTTGTAGAGATGAAGATCTCTGTCTGAACTCGACAAGGCCCGTCAGGACCTGACGAATCAGGTGGGGTTCGGGCTTTTGACGGGTTTATTTTGCCGTGAGAGACACGAGAATGGACACAGAGGCTCGGCTCTGGACATTAGCTTTAGTATAATTGTTTATGCCCAGCATTCTGGATTCTGATTGGCTGGTAGATATAACCGCACAGGTTCCTCCAGTTCAGTCTGTTCACTTACAATATCAATCTGCTGTTACCATAGTAACTCAGAGGTTTGGTTGAGAGCAGGCATCAGCAGTAAACTTACCCGGATTCACTGAACTAGGATTAATGGATTATTATTCCATCATTTATCCTGATTGGTGAAGAACATTTGTTGGTCTCTCTCTCTCTCTAAAGCTGGACTGACCGACATCAGCCGCACGGGTCAATGTTCGTGCTTTTACATTGAAGTGGCGTCGTGTTAAAGTCTGTCACACAAACTTTTAATCCTGAAACAATAACTGTCCAGATATTGGCCCGATTCTTCGCTAAATGAACTAAACTGGCGGCATCAGTTCAGGTGAAGCATCTTGAGGATGCTTGTACCTCGTGGAGGAAAACCTCGTACCTCGTGGCCAACCTCCCCTCCACCTTTGCAGAGAATGGCTGGGTGTGGGGAATAACGTTGCCATGTGCGACACATCGAGGACACAATTTCCTCAGTTCCTTGAATGGGAGCAGAGAGAGCCCAGGAGGTGCTCCCGGTTCAACAGTGTTGTTTCCAGGTTTGCTGAATCACTGGGTTCGGCTGGAGACTCGCTCCCCAAAAGAGCCATCCAAGCATCAGGCCGTTCATGGGCCGGAGTCTGAGCAAATAGAAGCTTGAAGCCCAGAGTATTCTGAGGGGTCCAGCACCACCAGTGGCCTGGGAACCCAGAGACCACCAGACTAAATGGAGCCTGTGCTCGCCTGACGACACATCCTTTCGGAACTGGAGTTTTCCCTAACTTTTTATGATCCTCATCAGGCTCGAGCAGGTTCTGGTTACAGAGACTGTAACAAAACGAGAACATCAAATTTATCTGAATAATGACTTGACAAACGCGACAAAACCACTCGCTCATCTTTCTTCCAGAAGGCTGTGCAGCTTAAACAGCTTCAATTCTTCTGTAAAGGCTGGCTACAAAGTTCAGAAGTGTCTTAAAGTCTTCACTCTTGATCATCACAATAATCAAGTCGAGTAGGTGAGCTAAGTTCTCCCACTCCAAACTCTCGTACACCTTTCTTGGTTCCCTCGCCATGTCAGAAAATGAAGCAGCTGTCTAAATCACACCACTCCAGTTTGTAGAGTTGGCAAGATGTGATGGGAGAAATGGAAGACGCATGATCATGAAGCTCTGCCTCAGAAGACTGTGTGCATGGTCAATGCTTGGCCAGGGAAAACCATTCCATTCTGAAATCCTCCCGAGCTCCTGAGACTGGCTCATGGAAGAAGGCGTGCTTGGAACACATCAATGTAATTATGCGGATGAGTGTGTATTTCGTTTTGCATCCAACAGTTTAAATGTTTTCATCAAGCACGATGGCAGATGCACGTCACGAGGAATCAGAGTTACATTTTTGCAGATATTTCAGAGCATCACAGGCCTGAAAGGAACTTACCCTGACTGTTTTGAAGCTGCCAGCATCATCTAGTCCATTGACTGTCGCTGAGTCAAGGCTAAGGTAATTGTATTTGCTGAAGTCCCGCTCCAGCTTCAGTTTTCCTGAAAGACAATTATTATGGTTTGAGCTCTTTCAGTTTCACACAGACTTACAAAAGGAGCAGGTTATAAAACCGACAAGAAGCATTATATTTAACTCCTCCTCCTCGAAAGATCATGTGACCACTATGAAACTGAGCACTGAATACATATGTGACTGGGCTCTTACGCAGCGTTTCCTCCGATGCCCCGGACAGCAGCTGATAGAAAACGTGGAAATTTCTCTCGCCTCTCGGCTGCTTTACCACACGGGATTTCTCCAACAGATCTATGAAAGACACACATCAAGGTAAATCCATGTCATGAATTCCACAAATAAAACTTACAGTTTCTGAACGTTTGTTCAGACTTTATTTAAAGTTGCTGCTAGCCAGTTTGATGTTTCTGTTATTTCTATTCAGACATATACAATCACACAGAAACTTAAAAACCATTTCCTTTCAGAATGAAATGTTTTTAATGCAGACATTTTTAATTAAATATCATTGTATTAAAAAATGAATCTATTTATAACCCCTGTTAACATGACGCTGGAAAGGCCTCACCACCGCTCAGAGCAATGGAGACAGCTGGAGGCCATTTAATCAGAGGAATATTCCAACAGAGAGCCCAGTGAACACCCATCGGGAAGCTCAGCTAAGGCCTTTTCATAAAGACTTCAGAAATAACAGTTACAGGGAAAGACTGACGACACAGACAAAGAATTATATAAAGTCAATGCTAGGTTTATTTTAACCGGGAGAAAGAAAAGTAAACATGAGTGAAATAAATATTTGACCCATCAATACGCAACCAAATGAGATCATGGGTAACAGCATGGGTAACTAGGTAAGATTAAAGTTAACTAGGTGAGTTTATAGGTAACTATGTGAGTTTATAGGTAACAAGGTGACATCATGGGTAAGTATGGGAGATTAAAAACTGGACCATGGTCAACTAGGTGGGTTTGTAATTAACTAGGAGGATCATAAGTAACTAGATTAAATTATAAGAAACTAGGTGAGATCATAGGTAACACCATGGGTAACTAGGTGACATCATGGTGAGATGGGTAACCTGGTGAAATTATAAGTAAGTAGGTGAGACCATAGGTAACTAGGTAATATTACAAGTAACTAGGTGAAATCATGGGTAACTAGGTGAGATTATAAGTAACTAGGTGACATCATTGGTAACTAGGTGAGACCATGGGTAACTAGGTGACTTTATAAGTAACTAGGTGGAATCATAGGTAACATCATGGGTAACTAGGTGACATTATGGGTAACCTGGTGAGATTTTAAGTAAGTGGGTGAGACCATGGGTAACTAAGTGATATTACAAGTAACCATGTGAGATCATAGGTAATTAGATGAGATAAGTAACTAGGTGACATCATGGGTAACTAGGTGATATTACACGTAACAAGGTGAGATCATAGGTAATTAGGTGAGATAAGTAACTAGGTGACATCATGGGTAACTAGGTGATATTACACGTAACTAGGTGAGATCATAGGTAATTAGGTGAGATAAGTAACTAGGTGACATCATGGGTAACTAGGTGATATTACACGTAACAAGGTGAGATCATAGGTAATTAGGTGAGATCAGTAACTAGGTGACATCATGGGTAACTAGGTGATATTACACGTAACAAGGTGAGATCAGGTAATTAGGTGAGATAAGTAACTAGGTGACATCATGGGTAACTAGGTGATATTACACGTAACAAGGTGAGATCAAAGGTAATTAGGTGAGATAAGTAACTAGGTGACATCATGGGTAACTAGGTGATATTACACGTAACAAGGTGAGATCAGTAACTAGGTGACATCATGGGTAACTAGGTGATATTACACGTAACTACGTGAGATCAAAGGTAATTAGGTGAGATAAGTAACTAGGTGACATCATGGGTAACTAGGTGATATTACAAGTAACAAGGTGAGATCAGAGGTAAGTAGGTGAGATAAGTAACTAGGTGACATCATGGGTAACTAGGTGATATTACACGTAACAAGGTGAGATCAGTAACTAGGTGACATCATGGGTAACTAGGTGATATTACACATAACTACGTGAGATCATAGGTAATTGGGTGAGATCAGTAACTAGGTGACATCATGGGTAACTAGGTGATATTACACGTAACAAGGTGAGATCAGTAACTAGGTGACATCATGGGTAACTAGGTGATATTACACGTAACAAGGTGAGATCAAAGGTAATTAGGTGAGATAAGTAACTAGGTGACATCATGGGTAACTAGGTGATATTAGGTAATTGGGTGAGATCAGTAACTAGGTGACATCATGGGTAACTAGGTGATATTACACGTAACTACGTGAGATCAAAGGTAATTGGGTGAGATCAGTAACTAGGTGACATCATGGGTAACTAGGTGATATTACACGTAACAAGGTGAGATCAGTAACTAGATGACATCATGGGTAACTAGGTGATATTACACGTAACTACGTGAGATCATAGGTAATTGGGTGAGATCAGTAACTAGGTGACATCATGGGTAACTAGGTGATATTACACATAACTAGGTGAGATCATAGGTAATTATGTGAGATTAGAAATTTTCACAAATTACACACATTTTGACTAATTTTAAAAGGCTTTAGTTGTTTTTCTGTCTGAAAATTTCTGAAATGAACCTGACATCAAACAGACTATTGACTAGTTCTTTTATCGGTGAGCAAATGTTCATCTGTGAACTATTCCTTTATCTGTAAGAATCATCAGGGGTCAAAACTGATTTCCCTCTTCGTACGAGATTGAGTTACATAACTCAGGGCTCGAAACTGCGACCATTTTGGTCTCACATGCTCCCAAAATTTCACCTATGCGACTTTAAAATATATTTGGAAGCATGTGTGCGACTGCATATACTTGTTGTAGTGCGACCCGTTTTCATTTCTCAATAAAACGTTAACAGTATATGTACCTTCTGTGTACTAAAAGCTGATATGGTGACCGCTCTGCCATGCAGATTTTGATAGGTTAATATTAGCTGTCAATCACTCAGTCAGGTGACGGCGCTAACTAGCGCAGGCAAATGTAAGTGGTAGAAGAGGGAAAATGAAAAGAACACTGACAGACTTCTTTTGCAAGCCACCTAAATTAACAAATAATCGCGCTGGCGATGGTGATCATGTGGTGAACGTTGATCACCAGCCGAAAAGAAGGCGTACAGTTTTCGGAAAGAGTGGTTGAAAGACTTTGAGTGGCTCCGCTATGAAAATGGCTCTATGCATTGCATTCACTGTAAAACCTGCGCCACTGAATCTACACATTTTAAGCGTGAGCGCTTTATCAAACACGGTGAGAGTGCCAAACACAAGAAATGCAGGGACAAGTTTGTTGCAAAAAGTTCGGTATCACCAGGTTCGATCGTTGAGGCTTTAAATCGCCAGGATGCTGCCAGCCGTTCCGTGCAATTGGTAGAGCTGAACATAAAATTTAACACTGCATACACCATCGCCAAAGAAGAGCAGCTCATGAAAAAGAACGGTATTGCAATAAACATGACATATGCAAATCATGTGTCATAAGTCATGTGCCAATATCATCGGCGTAATAGCAGATACCATCCGTGAGAACACTGCAGTTAAAATATCGTCAGCCCAGTACATCTCATTCATGATCGATGGAGACGCCGACCTGTCTGTCAAAGAGTGTGTTATTGTGAATGTCCGCATCCTGCTTGAAGGAACAAGCCCACAAACATCCTCGTCGGGCATGTTGAGGTGGAACAGTTGTTTTTTTTTCCTTTTCTCTATTCGATTTAATGCATTATAGCCTATTTAGTATTATAAGTTATTGTTATATAAATGTTAATGTTGTTGGACCTATTTAAACCTGTATGTAACTATTGGGAAATATTTTAGGAATCTATGCAGCAACCAAGTCAGCATTTGCTGGTCTTGCGGAGTCATGCCAGAGCTGGATGCAGAAGAGAGTGGCTATGGGAGCTGATGGAGCAGCTGTGAATCTTGGGAAGAGGGGAGGTGTTTCAGTGAAACTCCAAGAGGAGGCAGGAAAGCACATCATCCCATTTCACTGCATGCCTCATAGGTGAGCTGATAATGGTACTTAACTAACAGATTAACAAAAAGCTAAGGCTCTCTGTCTTGATCGAAAACTAAATTGTCAGATTTGTACTCCATTTGTACATTATTTTAGATTGTAGCTTGCCCTACTCTCTGCTCAGAAGGATTCACCTTGGGTAGGCAATGTGTACAGCCTGCTCCACATAATTTGGAAAACCTATCACTTCAGCTCTAAATCCAGAAGAGAGTTAAAATGCCTTGGAGTCGAACTGGGTGTATCGGTGAACAATCCAAGTGGTGTCAAGGGGACAAGATAGTTGCCACATGTATCCAGGGCATTGGATGTGCTCCTGAGGCAAGAGAAGAAGGAAGGGACCTTGGAAGATTCTGGGCAGTACACGGCTGTATATGCTCAAATGGACCACCTAGCTGCATGTAAAGTATGGGTAGAAATGTTCATGGCCTTTGAAACTGTGTAGAACTTTACCTTTTTTTATTAAAGAAATCTGTTAATATACAATTTGTAGTTGTGGTTCTCATTCATTTTCGGTGGATTCTCCTAAATTTTTGCTTGCGCTCCTAACTTTTGGAAGTTGGGAGCACCAGTGCTACCAAGGAAAAAAGTTAATTTCGAACCCTGTAACTCTTTACCAAACAAGCTAAAGGACATCCATCCTTCTCTGCTTTAACGTCTAGAGATAAATCACATTGTTATGGTCTGTACGAAATGAAGGAACAGTTGAAGCCTGAGGGGACTGTGCTGACCTTTCCCCTTCCAGATGCAGCATACACAGGGCTTGGAATAGTGTTAACACAGCTCCAGCACAGGCCTGTCCCACACGCTTAAAGTAAAAGTACTGAACCATTCTGTTGGAAAACTCACTTCTCTGAAGGAATGGCCTGAATAAATCACAACTGATTTCACAGTGGTAGATTAAAGCAGCGGTGGGGAGGTTGAAGAATTACTCCTTTTACCGCCATTTTTGACAAACAAACAAATCCCAAATTGACAAACTCGTTCAGCCAGAACAAACATTTGTTTGATAACTTCTCCAAGGGGAAAACCAAATCAATCACTTAGTATCACAACCAAATCCTTTTTTGTAGTGAATTTCAGAGAAACTAAAAAGCGAGGGTTTCGGTGTGTGACTAACAGAGATACAGGGTAGAGATGGTGCGTGTTGGGCTTGGAAATACATGAGTGTGAGAACTGAGGTGAAATATTCCTTCCAGGCCACAATTACCTGAGACTTTCAAATTATACTCACAATTACTGATGACTCCACCGAGGGGGTCTCCTTTGAAGTCAAACTCAATATCCATGTACTTCCCCTGTAAAAGAACAAGTACATAAATAATACCCTGATTTAAGATTTTATGTAGCTAAAAGTAAAACATAATTAAAGAAGCGTTTAGTTTTTTAAATTATATAAAAACTGTCCCCCAAACTGTCCCCTCGATTACCAAAATAATAAGCTGTTTTTATTGCCAGTGTTTTGAGACAAACTTGACAATACTCCCAAGTTGTCTGATCAGAAAGAACAACACAAAATCAAACTTCTGCAACCGCGAAAGGCTGAAGTCTAATGAAACCACATTGAACAAGATAAAAAAAAAAAAAGATTACGAGTGAACTTGGCTCCAAGCAACCGTTTTTGCTTGTGCATAACAGATCTAAAGTCCATGTTGATCTAATCTAAAGCAAACACACGCATCAAGAAGCAGAAAAAAAGAGCGTGTAAAATAGAGGGATACTTACAAACCGAGACGAGTTGTCATTTCTCACGGTTTTGGCATTTCCAAAAGCTGCAAAGAATCACAAGATTGGAGTTATGCTCGTTATATTTACCCAATCGTATGTTTCTCCTCTGAATGATTATGAACTTTTTAACTTTCACAATTTAAATGTCAGACACTTGATCATATTGTACACATCAGGTGGGTAACGATGTCCATTATGATATACAAAGATAATTTCAAGATAATTTGCATGGTAATTCAAGTTCAAATGTGAGAAAATGTGCAATTGTCTTTCAATATGGTTTTACAGACCTCCAATCGGTGCTATCTAGTGGTGAAAAGAAGGGATTACCCTGGGAAGTACCAAACCTGTGAAATTTCTGACTAATTTTCTGAAACGGACACAACTCTACAACAATGTCTTAATTGTAGCTGCTACTAACGGCTTTAATTGATTAATCAGCCAATTATCTTTTCTATTAATCAGATAATGAAACTACTCAGACTGAAAAGTTTAAGATGTTTTAAGGAGACACTCTCGGATGAATGTAGTCACTTTAAGCTCACATGGATGAAGTTCAGTTGTTTAAAGTCAGCTACACAAACATGTGTTTGATTGAGAAAATCACGATTTGAAACAAATACTGACTGAAGCGGCTCTGGTTCTCTGAGAGAACAGTTCTCTTTCCTGATTCCGGGCTGTTAGGTGCTGTTCTTTCTCCAGCAGAACACTTTTAAAACCGTGTCTAGTAACTGACCTGAAAGCAGCAGATTCTTTTTTTTCACGAAATCACCTCTCTTTCAAATCAATCTACAAATAACAAAGAAAATGCGCTGTAATAGTATTAAAATCTACATTGAAATTAAAAACAAAATACAACGTGTACAGGTTTTTTATTAATAAAAATGACAGATATCACTCAAAGTTATGCTCAATGACGCTTCAGACCGGTTGTGCGCGTGTGCACAAATATCTTTTCTCACCGTTACCTTTATAAAACACAAACTTTCGTCACTTCACATCTCTCCACAAGCCACTTTTAATATCAGACACATCCTTCTGCTCTTAAATAAATATACATACATACTCATAGACACTTTACACTTGACTAGACATTGACTGTATTTTTGTAATTTATTCTTTTATATGGATTTTATTTTATATACCTATTAGGGCTGCGACAAACAATTATTTTGGTAATCGATTAATCTATCGATTATTAGACCGATTATTTGATTAGTCATTGATTATTTCATAATTAAATAATGAGTTACAAATATTCTAGCTAATAAATAAAAATATAGCTTTGAAATAGTTCTTTTAATGAACTTTGAGTGAACTAAACATGTCATTCTCTTTAAGTTTTCTGATTCTGTTACACTCAAATTACACACAAATGCTCTCTAAGCATTGTTTACATGTTTTGTTCTAATTCAATAGAAAAAAATAAATAATCAGCTGCATTACAGACAAAAAGAAAGTTGAATGTGAACATATCTTGAAGCAGCATTAATAATTGTTGGTTTACCACTCGTTTTAGTTCATCAAAAGTAATATCCCAGGGAAAGACACAGTTATGAAACTAGATATTTGGAGGACGATAATCTAATAATTCTTAGAAAATCTGGCAACATTTCAAAATTTAAGAAACAAATAAAGATAAGTTTAGAATCAGCATAAGATAATGAATGGTGTGAGAAAGAAATGCTTTGGTGTGTGTCTTCATTTTATTTCTATTTTTGACTCTTAAAGCTATTAAAATGAACTTTTAAAGTTTTTTTTCCCCATAATGTGAATGGATCTATATAGCTTTTTATTTTATATCAATGATTTTTTACTTTGTTTAATCCTTCCTTTTACGATAAATGTTAATTATTCTAATGAATATGCAAATATAATATAAACATCTAAAGTTTGTATAATGCTGTACATTCATAAATTATTACAATATTCACTGCTGTAAGCAGCTTGCTTTAGGCGATTGCATTCTTTTAAACTTTTTAAACAATATTTATAGTTGAACAATGTGTTACAAGTAAATTTGACATCTACGCGGCATTCGTGAAAGCTGCATCACACTCTAGTGCTACAGCGCTGTAGCGCTCAAATCGCGACACGTGACCCTTACATTAGGTCACATGACATCAAACGACTACTCGACAACAAAAATATTTGTTGACTGTGTCGACTAATCGTTTCAGCCCAGTATTTTATTTCTTTATTTATCTTCTTAACATTTTGTATGTCGATGTTTAGAGTTTGGACATTCGTACAATACATTTCACTTCCTGTTGTACTCAGTATGTATATTTATGTTACACATAAACTCTGAATCAACTTTCTTTAGAAAAGTTTGGGGCTTGTAATAATACTTAAACGTTTATTTAGGATTTTTTGGATCTATTACGATACACACATATGTTAGTGAGGAGAGGTAAACCCTTAGGGGATAGTAAAACCTACACGTGTTGCAGGGGTGCGAGTGACACCGGTGCCACAGATACTATGGAAATGAGGCAGCGTTTGCATATTACATTAAAGATAAAATCGATTTTCATTCAAGCACATCGATGTACACCACAGAGCCGGGTTAATCGATAAAACCAGTTGATCTCCCAGCCCTTCGCTTTCTTGCAGTCACTGCGACTGCGCTCATTTGAATTCTTCAGAGATAGTGAAGTGCACACGGCAGACAACCCACTTTGAACAACATTAATACTGGTTTGATGGCAAAGCTGTACCAACCGCCCCAGTCAGTGTCACCCATAATACGAACACGCTCTTCAGTTCTGTGTCAGTTTTGTTAATTTATGCAGAGGTGACATTTCTTTTACTTATTACTTGTGAACGACAAGAACGTTAAAACTCTACATTCAATGGCTACATACGTTGAAGATATGTAATAATGCCGTCAGTTTATCTAGCGCTTTCCAGACACTCAAAAAATGCTTTACAACTTTCAGGACATTATTCCTTCCCTCCACCTTCACACACTGGTGGTGACAGAACGTGGCGCCTGCCCACCACCAGTCACACGCATCCATACAAGCATTCCTCTCTTGGGAGAGAGCTACGAGCTGTTTGCATTTGTCAGGAAATGCAGTTCAGTCTTCAGCCTCTTGATAATCAACACTTTAGTCTCAGGGTGAATCTTAGGCACGTTTGCAGAGGTCTGGTTGCAGTTCTAGCTCTAGTGAAGCTCTGGGGTTCTTTTTATACACACCTGATGCCTGATTGATCTATTATTAGTCAGGAGTGAAGCTCAAATGACACTTATGTCTTTGCAAAAATGGATACAATGGGCTTCACCAAGCTGTGAATATTAAAATAAACTTCAACAAAAGCTGTTGGGATTAAAATGAGCCATTTCACGTACATAAATCTTGATTAGTAACATAATTCAGCAGCACTTTGGTAAAATTTTACACAAGCAAGGCTTTTGACAGAGACTGTACAATTTTTTTTTTTTTAAATTGCAGCTACGTTGTTAAAATACACGTATCTTGCACCACCTCCATTGTTGAGCAAACATTGTGGATGCGTTTTATTTTGCAGGATGTGTTTACTTCCGGGTGTGCTTATAAGCAGGATGCACACGCTGTGGAATGATCCAGGATAACCAGCATCGCTCATACTGCAGCAACGCTTGAATCTGAAGTGGCTGTTTTATTACACGGACCCTTCACCAGAAACATGCAGATCGAGCGTGCTCACAGCGAGGGTCTCAGTCGTTACTTCCAGTCGCTAAAATCTCACAGATGTAGCACTTCACTCAGCTCCGAGTCACGTTGCCAAAACACACGGGATACTCTTGCTCCCACTCAATCTTATGCTTATGGGTATTTCCTGTTCAAGCCCATCCCCCTCCCGCTGGCAGAAAATAGCCTGGGATTGGGGAGTTTTTAGGCCATTAGCAAAGCGTGGGGATCTTTGGGCTGAAACTCGCATTAACATGATTACGAAAATGTTTGAAATGATTTTGGTAAGACTCACCCTCGAGCACAGGATTGGACTGAAGCAGCTGCTCCTTCACTTTGTTCACCTCCTGCCCCTTCCCACACACTGCCGCCACATATGACATCACAAACTTGCTCGCCTCTGAAAACAGAGCACACGGAATTCAATCTTTTTCTGGATGAGGCCTCTTTCCAAATTCCCCATTAGATCAACACCGTCCATACATCAAGAATGCCTTTCCCCACACGCAAGAATCTGCCGCGTTTCATTTGAATTCAATCGTGTGTTTGAACTAGTTCTAATCTCCGACCGCTTTTTGTGAAATTGTTGCAAAGTAATGTAAATATGCATTTCATTTACATCAGGCCACAGGATGTTTAAGTAGCAGCAGATATTGGGCAGAAAAGCTCTACATTTAACTGCAATAAGTGCGTTTTTCAGCACATAAGTATTCAGTCCAGTGTTCCCCCAACCATTAAATAGGAGGGGTGCTCCGCCTCAAAGTCAGTTATGCTAATGTAAGTGAAGTTTCAGACGGATGAACAGAAAATGTAGAGTTTGTGAAGAGCTTTGGTCTCTCAGGGTTTAGATTATAACCAAGACATTTCTGAATGAGGCTTTACCAACAGTGTCGCAACAGTGAAGTAAACCCTGGATTTCTTCATAATATTGTTTTTAGAGTCTGGTTTGATTATGAAGAGCACTTAGATCTCAGATAGATATGTGAAAAGTTCAATTATAGAAACGTGTGCAAAAAATATAGAAAAAGTACAAATCTGGCTCCAAGGTTAATTGTGTGTTTATACAAGGCCAAACAACAGTTACTTTACCTTCAAATGTAAACTATTTACAGCGAAATATGTTCTTCACTCACAATTATTCCATTATCTTTAAACTTTGCATTTAACCTCGGCATGAACCCAAAGGCAGGATTGAGCTTACACAACCCCCACCAGCAGCTGGATGAGAAGGTGATCACGGTTGGTGACGGTAGCTGTACTTCCATCCACCTATTTTTATTCACATTTACGAATATTGCCTAAAAACACAAATATCAGATAAATTTTACTGTAGACAAATGGTGAAATGTCATTCTCCCTCAATCTGGAGCTCCACGTAAGTTGGAGCTTCCATGATCTTGAAACAGTCAGCATCCAGCTCAGAGCTGCATGACAGGAGCCCGTCTCTGAGGAACATACGATGAGCAAAGTGTCTGCAAAGCCCGCTCATGAACACAAACAGATACTAGAAGGAACATCTGAGCAGGGAATGAGATCAAAATATAGTGTTTTTGCCCCAACTCAATCAAAGATGTTTTGTTGAGCTTTCTCTCGATAGGAAACGACAAAAGCACCACATTAAAGGGACACTTGATAGAGAACTGCCATGGTGATAGTTTGAGGGCGTAGCTTCCTGAGAGGTGTTTGCACGTTGCTTGCATAGGTTTCCTTGGGGTACTCAAGTGTGAGGGAGTACCTGGAGGTTCGCAGTTCCTCCTGGTTTTTGTTCAGTACAAACACTGGCAGCTTGAAACAAACCAAGGAGAACTTCATTACAAGAATCAGGTGTGTTTCATGAAGGTTACATCTAAACTGTGCAGGGCTGCGGCCATTCCTTGCCCACCTCTGCCATAGGCGGACTCCGCATGTTTCCAGGGCCTAGACACGGTTAAATTTGGACTGATCCCAAAACCAACATGTCACTTTAATGATTTCCAAATTAGTTTTCGATGGAGTGTACAATTGATGTGATTCCACAATCTTTGAGGATAGTCCTCGTTTTAGCTGCGTCGTCAACATGTCCACAGCAGCCGTAGTCTCTGTAATTTGGCGTTTTTAGCAGGTTTCAACGGTGAAGACCCGCCTGTGAGTCTGTTTGACATCTGGTCAAACAACCAAATGCGGTGTGGGAATGTCACCACAGCAACCGACAAGCAAATCGGCTAGCATTCAGTTAGCATTCGGCTAACAGGTCAAAACATCTCTTTTTGACTCCAATAAATGCCTTAACCAAAACTCCTGGACATTTTTTAAGAGGGTACACCGTGAACTTAGATACTTTTGTGAATCTAATGTTTAGTTAATCAGCTCACGATGGCTAGACAAAAGTGCAACCCTCGTTTCTCCAGGAAATCAGGTAAAGTTTAACCTATCAGATTGTGACTTCAGGATTCTCTAAGTGTTGCCGGAAAACGGTTCCAAACGAGTTCTTTAAAATGGACAAGCTGGTTATAGCTAAGGTGTATTTCAGAGTTTTTACAGCCTTTCTGATGATTGGATCAATCCTCTACTCACAGAGACGACCGAGTGATCAAGCTAAAAGGTAATGGATCAAGGGAAAACATTAAGGTAATGGACGATGGGGCTGGATCCTGATTTTCAGAGACGAGGAACAATTTCATTAGGAAGCAGGGAACTTAAACAATGATTTTCATCAGTGCTCGGTTTGTTATTCATCAAATCTCCGCTGATCTCATGATTAAACAAACGCTTCACATATCAACCCGGTTGGGGGGGGGGATAGTCAGTGGTTGGTCAGCCACGAGGTTCTCCGCTTCACAAGCAGTGTTCACTGATAAGTCACCTGTCTTTCCGGCACCACTCTCTCCAGTGATGAGGATGCATTGGTCCTTATCTTGATCACGTAGGGACCGGTAGGCTTCATCTGCAAGAGCGTAGCTGGAAAGAAAAAAAGACAAAGCGGTTTTAAATACACAGTCTGTGCTGACGACATCTAATCAAAATGTTTGAGAGCCTGTCAAAACTAGATCAAGATCACAGTCAGTGTGTCTGACGTTTTTTATTAGTGCTTGAGCACCGAAATAGAACGTTATTGTAATTGCTCAGAGTTTTATTGTTTTGCAGCTTTCTGTGTATTTTTGAGTGCTCACAGAGAACTGGTGAAAATTAACGTCTGATTGCTGCTCGAAAAATGGGTGTGGCAATGGCTCTATAGCACCACCTTCATCTGATGTTGCACTCTCAGTTTGTCAAACAGGAAGTTTCTAATAATTCAGCAATGCAACGTCCGATTGGGCTCAAATTTGCCATGCAAGTAAAGAGTCCATGTCTCAACAAATCTAAATAGCAGCCTACATTGTTCGTCACCTACTGGCATCATAGAATATCCTGTTTTCTGCAGATTTAAACTTCTATTTCAGAGTCTTTTTTGGAACATTCCTTTAAGGGCCCAAGACCTACAAAAAGTCCTTAGGAGCAAGTTTCCAAAGCAGACAGGAAGTCAGTTTTCTTTTTCTTTGTGAATCACAATCAAACTCTAGCCGCCTCATCTAAAGGCCTCTGATATTTTAAACTAGAAAGCTTTTTTGACTTCGATGAACAGTTCATGTTTGGCGGTCTGCTGAATCTCAATGCTTCATCATGAAGCAGGACGTTGTTGAAACTTGGCAAGTGCGTTCAGGGTCCATCGCATATACAGCAGCCTATGGTGTCAGTTGTTGCACCACATAGTGGCTACAGGGAATCTGCCATTTGAAGCTGTTTTTAACCGCTTTTTCAAACTGTGTTTGAATGAAATTTTTGAAACCAATACATTTTTCTTTTTAACTCTTTGATTATTTTCTATTATGAAATCAGCAAATTAGAGAAACACATTTACTAAAAATGTATATGACTTCTTTTAGGAAGTTATTAAAAAAAAACCCAAATGTGTGATGATAAAACAGAGCGGGCAAGGGGCATTGCAATCACACAGAGGTGCACACACGGCCTTGATGGCAGATGTGTGAGAGCCAACCACCCGACCAGATTCAAACAAAAGAAAGGCACAATACAGTGAGTCAACTCCTCATAAAGGGGCAGTCGGTGGCAAGGGCGGGGGGTGATCGCGAACATGGTGAAACCTCCAGCTGTCCTGCACACCATGCAGACTCTGGCCAAGTGGCAATGTGCTGAGAGGAATAGGAACTCTGATTATGAACGGAGACTTTAGGCTCTGCCAGGCAGCCCCTTCAAAGATGAAAATAAACAAAACCTTCCAACGGCAAAAAGAAGGCGACATGTTCTGCTCTGGTTTACTCAAGCTGTGACGGGAAGTCTACGGCCTAGGGTTAAATGTTCTGCCGTACATGGTTCTGAGAGTTCAGTAAAGTGCCATCTTTAGTCTGGAAACATAAACCAGTGTTTGTAAAAGTGTTCTGTGCTGCATCTCGTTTCTCTGCTGATGCCAGAGCTTGACCACTGTTAAATATGGGTACAATATATTGTTTTCAAACAGATTTGAAAACTATTTTACATTTCCGAAACGTTTCTGAGCAGCCGTTCTAATATGATTAAATCACATGAATGATGAACAACGAGTGCAAAACGCCATCACCACATCTGCACATCACAAAACAGGGTTCTGTAAAGTCCTGTTTGCTCATGTACAAATTGACCTGAAGTACTGCTGAAATATGTAACAAATTGACATCATAGAGATAATTCCAACAACAATTATTTTCATTAATAAAAAAACCCATTACAGTAGAGCGAATCCTTGCTAAATCACGGTTCACACTTTCGTGGCGTCGCTGTTTTTTTTTCCCAATGTTCTGTTTTCCAATGTTTTTATGGTCAGGAAAAGCTGCTTGTTCAAATCCATATTCATTTGTGTCATACTAATAAAATTGAACACAAATAATAAAAATAATAAATATATATATTTGTTTTCCATTTCTATTTTTCAATCTGAAACAATTAAAAACGCAAGTCTCTGTTTGCCCATGAAAATACACCGCTTTAAACAAAGACATAATAGTGCCACTTATGAAAGAGAACAAATTTGTTATCTATAAAACATTTTTGTAATCAACGGTATTTATTTGTGTATTTTTATGGAATTTATTTAGTCACTTAGTAAGAGTCACTGGTAGCAGGGGATAGGCCAAGGCTGACGGGTCTCAAGGGGAGATGCTACTATTGCCATCAAACTTCAAGACAAGCTGAAGGAAGGCAGAAGCTCTGCGGCTGTAAGGTACCATTTAACGAAATAAATGAAGCTTTGTTCATTAACTGAGTTCATCTCTCGGAAAAAGACACATGTACTATTGCCTTCAGGAGAATAAGCCGCTACAGAGGACCTCGGTCACTGTGAAATACACGTGAGTCACAATGTCTCCAACCACGTTATCATTATTAAAAGTATCACATAACTATCATAGTTATCTGTAAGAAAATGTGTATATTTGTATTTCTTAAAACAATGCTGCTTGGTAATGGCCGCCAAGTCAAATAGAACGACATTGAGTTGTTCAAATGAGAAGTAAGAGTTTCCTGAGTGTCACCCGGGCTGAAAAGGGACATATATAAAGTCCATCCACTAATGAATCCACCAGAAAAATGTAGAAATGACGACGTGCTTCACGCAGTTCAGTGCCTGTGTACGCTAAAGAGCTTTTTATTTTTTAAGTTAATGAACAAAGTTTGGATCTATTTCAGACAATATCGTATGGGTTTGAAATCGGGAATGTGTTTATTTATTATAGTTCGTTGAAACTATTAACTGATTTCAGGTATTTTGTGCAATGCTGGGTTGGTTAGCATAACCGCTAATATTACTCTGTATTAAATTCCAACAGCTTAATATCGCCAACCCTGGCGACGATAACATCACTCAGTATCAGTTACAAGAAGTTATCGGTTATTCTTATTGCTTGTATCGTGCCGTTATAGTGCATCTCTAACCCTGACCTCTGCAAACATTTCTGGGATTCACCCTGAGACTAAAGTGTTTCAGAGGCTAAAAAAAGATGTGAAAAGACTGGAGACAATTTTAAGGCAGACCCCACTAGACAACTGCTCGCGAGAACTTGAAGTTTGTGAGCTTGAAATCCAGAAGAAGTTAATTAAAGTTAGAAAGAGAAGAGGGTTTGGAAACGATGTCGCTGCAAGCTGAGGGCTCTTTGAGGAAATGAAACATTGCGTGGCACATGAGCTAATGGGCTTTGAGCTGTAATTTCTGCTTCCCTTCACTGCGGTAAAAGCCAGAGCAGCAACACCAGGCTCAAAGCAGAAAATAGTACGCTCCAACCACTTGATAAAAGGGTTGGATGCAGAAACACCCTCAGATTCATCTCACTAACTTTACTCGTCAGCGATCTTTCTGTCGAGTGTGACACCGGTCCTCTCCAGCAATTGGAACGGTCAGTATGGCAGGAACAAATGTAAAGCATGAATCACAGCCCCAGACAGGATTTCCAACAGCAGTCTCAATGGAAGTCATGCTTTCCTGCTTCTGGTCGAGTAATTACAAACTACACTGAAACAAACAATGGATTACAGAAGCCCTGGAGATTCAAGCAGGTGGCCCCAAACACCTTGTCTACTTCCTGCATCTTTATTTAAAACAAAGTGCTGCGCTGCTATATTCTGTCTTGAGAACAAAAGCTTTGGTCACAGACGTCATGTTTTACATAAGGACCAACAGAAAACATGCTTCTAAAGAATTTGATGATGAAACATTCGTACCAGTGAACTGTTCAAAAATTATTTACTAGCTCCAGAGATAAAAGTTGATTTGCAGTCTGGTAGCGAGTCCCGAACCCGTTGTCATTTGCCATCATGATACAATCCTGTCCATTCAAAAAATGGCCAAAAAATAATCTTTACAAAAAGTTCATTTGCAGAACCCTTTTGAGGAATTTTGAGGAAAAGTTACCCAAACAAACATCTAGATACAAACTACACAAAGTGTTTTTGCTTTCAAAGTTTTAAGCATCTGGGTGAACCAAGCATAGAAACGTTCCTTGAACACTTAAAGGCTCTTTAAATTATCTTTCAGACTAATTCTGTAGGCTACACAACCAAGACGAAGATGACTAAGACACAAAGTCACTATAAAAGCTGCTGTGCATTGTGCTGTGTCCTAGTACATTAATAGAGAGATGAAGGCAAGTAAATGCGTAAAAGCAATTGGGATAACCACACACTGGAGAGGATTGTGAAACAAAACACATTCAACTCACAAAGAGTTGACTGCAGCCGGAGTCAGTGCTTCAAGAATTCCATTATTTTTACCCTGGTCTCCATGTTCTCCAGCAAACTTTTCTGACCTTAACCCCATAGAATAATTTAAGATGCATCAGACCCAACAAAGCAGAGCTGAAGGCCTCCATCAGAGCAACCAGAAAGCTTTGACTCCATGCCACGCCGCATAAAAGGAATCGCATCTTCATACTGTACACTCAGCCAATATTTCTAAAAGTCCTTTCTTTGAAATGGTCTTCAGTAATATTCAAAGTTTCTGAAAAACTGCTTTTGGGTTTTCATTTAAAATCATCAAAATGAAAGGAAATAAACATTTTCATCAGTCTATTATCGGTTGTTTTTTTTTTATAAAGAATTACTAAAGGAAATATGATATCATAATTCTATGAGCAGGACCTGTGTTATGGTGATTATGGTGACCCAAGTAAGTTCCTTGAGGAAGAAGAGCTGGCGACTGGTCTCCAAGAGAAAATAAATGATGCGTTTGTGGCACGGGCTAGCACCGGCCAATGAGAAGCTGCTCTGCATAAGTCAAAGCTTGTTATTCCAACCCTGTGACAGGAAATGAGGGAGAGGGATTTTGAAATAGCTGGGAGAAGGGTCTCCTCACATGTTGAGGGCCAAAAGAAACACAATGTGGTGACTATACTGCGCAAGGGCCCCAATAGGCAAGGTTCCGTTAGCATCATGGCATGGAAACACTGCTCGATATGAGGGTTACATTTTCCCTGAAGCCAGGTCAACTCTTCATCATTATCATCATCATCATCACTCTTCATTCTAATGGTGTCTGGAGGATTTACTGGTAAATTACACCACACTGTAAATGTTTTATATACACATCATAAAGTGAGAACTGGAACAAATCTCGAGTTGATTTATTAATAACCCGAGGAAAAGACAAAAAAAAGGATGTGATGCAAAAGTTAAGTTTCTTTCTACTATTTCCTGAGGTTTCTACTCATTCTACTCGTACATCTCCTCATTTTGTTCTAGAGCGCCACCTAGACGTATTGCCTCAAAACAAAAAACGTCTCGGTGCATTTAATGAAAAGTGACGCAGTGTTTGTTTTTGTCTGGTGTGTATAGTTACATTAATGCCTTGAAAATGTACTGTTCAGCCCCAGCATTAAAAAATGTTTTTTTTTTTCAGAATTATTCTCTGCTCGGAGAAACCACGGCAGATCACTTCTATTATAAAGAGAACAATATATTTCAGGTTGGCAGCTCCCCAGCTCCAAATAAAGACATCTATGACATCAACATCATTTGAGGATGCCCTCGGACGGGCGAGTACAACACCATCTGGATATTTGCGCAAGATTTCACATAAAGCTTTTATTACGAGTGTTCTTAGTATTTGATTCAGCCTTTGGAACCTCACTCAAGCTCTGCCTCACAAACGAGAGTTCATCACACGTTTCATTATGGTAAATGTGACACGGGGACGTCCCTTCAGATGATGTGCTTCACAAATACAGTTACTCACAACCACATAATCCTCCTTGAAAAAAAAAATCACAGATGCAAAGCTTTTACCCGCAGCACCCTATGCTCTCACATTAGAATATGAACAACACAGAATTACACGCACGGACCATCCTTTTCTGACCAAATCCCTCCACTGTGACACTGTGCCAATATTCGCTTGGTACATCTGGTGCATTGACTTTATAAAAGTAGGTTTGTTTTAAACGAACACAGATGAGGGTCTTACGTCACAAAGCCAGAGTGTTTTATGCTAGATTTTTTTTAAATAATGAAATTATCCCCAAGTCATTCAGTTTAAAGTGAAAATAAATAAATAATAGTCATACAAACATAACAATTTTTTTAAAAAAGTTATTTTTCCCCAAAAATAAATAACTCCATGGCACTTTTTTTTAACAAAACAATATAAATCCATGGCATCAACATATTTTTGTATGGTTATATACGTGCGGGTGTCCGTATATAAAGTATTTATAGATCAAAATATTAAAGACTATTTACAAGCCTGACGCCTCCACTGTGGTTGTTTACGCTGTGATTGGTTGAATGGACATTTTGCTTTTGGAAAGAAATAGAACAGAAATACGATACTGCTTTTTTTGCCGGTAACTTGATGTGTTTAAAATTGGCATTTAAATGGTTTTGGAACCGAATTCTTCGAATCACTCGTGCTGATCTGGAGGTAATTTGTGTTTTCTTGGTTCATTTTATCCCTTCACTCAGTTAAATAGACCCTTTCCATAAGAAACTATATACAGTACATTCTTAACATGCTGTAAATACGCCACGTTCCCGTCTCTTTCCCAAGATCTCTAAAGCAACACATCTAGAGAATTCTTGTTCAAAAGGCAAGCTGTGTAGAACCTTTCAGAACCGAGCACAAGAGACTATGAGCTAAAATTAATCTGACTGATATTAAGGAACTTGGTCGTGACCTTGTGCTGGTTTACAGTTTAAAATAACCTCTGGAGGTGTCTCATAAAAACTTCTGACGACTTGTGCTCATTTGAAATGAGCTGCAGATATAAATTTAATTTACCTTTATTTACCCGTGACTTATTATCATCTTATATGACATCATACATAACTAGCTGTTGGTTAATAATTACACTACCCCCAGGGAAGCCTAATATCTCCGTTTCTCCTGCTAGAGATGCACCTTGTGCACAGAGGCTCTATCTTTATCTGTAGCAGCCACAGTGTGA
Source organism: Danionella cerebrum (assembly GCA_007224835.1). Classification (NCBI taxonomy): domain Eukaryota; kingdom Metazoa; phylum Chordata; class Actinopteri; order Cypriniformes; family Danionidae; genus Danionella; species Danionella cerebrum. Next base: position 149,959 of record SRMA01027350.1, read on the forward strand.
AGGTGAGTGGCAGCAGTTACATAGAGACTCTTCCCATTTTACCTGCCAACGCAAAGTCCATAGTTCATCCCTGATTAAAGTGAACGCCACACTCCCTTTAATGTCGACGTGAATGTTAAAGCCATTTCTAAACACTCGTCACGTAACCTCAAACACGTGTGGGATGAGCACATGTAGATCCCGAAGAAACCGGGATGCAACCTGCCCTGAATCAAGACCGCTGATAAGAGCCAAGATGTTTTACATATGATTTACTCCAGTCACATATTACATACATGTTTTGCTCAAAGGAAATACATGCCATCATCTTCTGACATCCTCACCGAAAAAAAAGTTTTTTTTTTGTTTTTTTTTTTTTTTAAATGTTTCCTTGTTTATGAAGAAAGTGATTATTGCTTCATCAGAACAGATTTTGAGGAAGAAGACTTCAGTGACTCAACAAATCCTTCCCTGGAGGCTGATGTCCTGCAGAGTTTAGCTGCAGCACTAATCAAACACATCAGAACTGGTCTTTTCAGACTTCTAGTGCTTAAGGAATTCTGGGAAATTGATTTTGCATCAGGAAAAGTTTGGTAAAATTGATTTATAAAGCATCAAACTGACTAGAAATGGCCATATTTGAACTCCAGCCTCTAGGAGGGGATATATATTACCATTAATATAAAATGGTCTTCATGTTAATCATGAATATCTATGACATCACAGACTGCTTTCTAGCAACCAAACTGTACCCTAGCAGCCAAATATTTCTCAGCTTTGGTAAATGATAGACATGGCGGCTGGTTAATGGAACTTATGACAAGGGGCCATTATGTCACTGACCCCTCCATAGAAACCAGGCCGTTAACCATAGCAACCAATTTGTAAGATCACTATTGCAGCTAAAGAAAACCCTAGAGACACGGGGGTTGGTTTAAATTACTCATATTGACATGGGGAACTTGACTCCTACATTGCAACCAAAAACCAGTCCATTTTGCTTTTAAAAAAATACAAGCCAACATCAGCACTGATGTACAAGCTTTAACCATCGACTTGAGTCTCCCCAAACATAATATATAAAAATATATCATCGTTGCTATCCCAAAATATCCCTGTGGACAGACACTCTCAGTCACTGCAGTAAACAGCTCAACTCAGATTTGAGGGAATCCTCCCCAATCTCAGCCGAGTCAAGGAGCAGGCGTGAGCGAGATGAACCCGCCTCCTGCTTGCCATATGTGTGTGAGATGTGGCAGTAAGAGACCAAGCCAAATAAAGACATTTCTGCCCACAACACACAGAGTTCCCCAAGCTCCTTCCATTTGCTGGCAGAGGAGGATAGTGTCCTTTGGTAGAGTCTGAAGTGAAATAAAGATAGTAGAGAGAGTTAACCGGGTATTTTGAATACTATAGAAAGGCAAGAGAAGAACTAGAAGAGCTAGTGCTTTAGTTCAGACAGCACACCTAATGCACATGCAGGTGTTTAGCCATGAGTGAACTTTGATATAATGACAGCTGCACTACCTGAGAAAACCTCATTGAGCTATTTGGAGCTTTCAGTTCTTCAACATTAAAGCATTCAAGAGTACGACACAGCATCAAATTATTCTTATTTAATGACTCATATAATCGACTACAGACGACACCTACTGTATAGAGGGCAGTAGTTATGAAACTGTTCACACTGAGCTTCTGTCGTGTAACATCGTCAATGCCCTGTTGAGACTCCCCCTACATGATCCCGCATACTGCAACCTAATCTCACCCCCGAGACCTAGTGATTCAATCAGGGAGGGACACAGCAACCAAGACCCATCTGCAAGATCACTTTCACGCAATTCAAGACCAGCATTTCCCAGGAAGAACACCTGGGCGCCACTTCTGCCGCTTCACTCGTGGGACGCTTCAAGTCTTTGTTCAATGGGATGAATTCTGGCATTTTTCCAAGCCAGTTTAACATTATGTCTCAGCACCACAGAGGATTGACCAAACAAGCCATAGACAAAGCATCTGTGACTTCACCCCTAGGCTTGCGAACAGGGATTTCGAAGGTAAAGTGGGTGCGGTTCCATGTAAAGTTAAATAATGGAAAACTGTGAAAAGAGTTGCTATTGTGGGGAGTGAAAGCCACTTTCAAGCTACAACACATTGAGCATTGATCCGCATCTGAAGCTCCAACACCTTTAATCATGGCACACGGGACACTACCCCCTGATCCATCGTCGAAAAACAGTCACAACCAAACACAAATTGTGTTTAGCACGAACTTCTCTAACCACGGCAACGCGAGTAGAAGTTTTGGTGTAAGGTTAAATTCTACTGCTACACAGTATTTAATGATGCTCCAGAAGCAAATATAGATCTGGAGCCTTGCTTGTTTCTTTCTGCTCCTTCATAAGAGCACATCTTGAAACCACAGTCTGCTTTGAAATCTTTGCCTGGGAGAGACCTTGTTGATGCAGTATAACTACCTAGTGTCTTGTTGTCACCAAAAGAAGGAAGGGGTTCTAACTGGTGATCAGCCTGCCGGGGATCGCCATAATTAAGCCGGCCACATGGGGATGAAGGTACGATTTGATGTGATGCATGTTGTTATTATCACTTGAGTATTAAGTGTATTATTAAACCGAGGAAATAAATGTGCGATCATTGTGTATTTTTTTGTTATTTGAAATTACTCAACAGAAGGTTTTACGCAGAGTGCCTTTTCTTGGTGCAGAGGATCAAAGAAAGTCCACCATTCCAGAAGACGAAAAAACTCATGTCGAACACGTGACTCAGCTGAAAGGCTGGTGGCAAATGGAAACGACACCCTAACTAATTTTAAAGAACAGATGAAAGACCAGATGACAAGGGAGAGCGCGTGGGAGAACACATTATCTCAGGGGCTTGACACTACAGTTACAACACAAGATATATCTCTAATGTATTATTCCTGAGTTTTTATTACATTTTTGGACTTCAAACCCTCTCCTGTCATCTTTGGAACACGTTATTCAATATTCCCTTTATCACGCCTCTTTTAGCATAGTGGCTTCCCTTTATGTAGTTCCCCATGTGAATTGGGATTGCTAGTGTTTGTTTTTCCTCTGGGAGCTCAGGTTTCCCAACACATTTAAAAAAACGCCGTAGGATGATTAAATATACTAAAACCTTTAACTGGATTTACATTTTTGTCGAAACACTATCATTATTAAACCCTTAAACATCATATTTAAATTCATATTTAAATACTGTTTAACTATGGCCTCAGTCATAAAAAATAATTATTTTTCACAAAACATGCTCATACTAGTGCTGTGCAATTAATCGCAAAAAAAAACAAAAAAAACAAAAAAAAAACACGATTTAAACACATGCAATATCTATAGTTCATTTGGTTCGTTTAGTACTGGTGGACATGAAAAAAAGCATTAGGAGAGCAATCTCGTTGATTTACGCTATGACTGGAATTCAGGTTAATCTTTCCAGTTTAATTTTTTCATGTTGCCTCTTTTTAAGACAATTTATGACAGTTTTGTTAATCAAGCAGTAAGTATGAATGAGTACAGTATGTTATTAACTAGAGTTGAGTTACATTGTCTGTTTTAAAATCAATTTTACTACATTTTTGTTATTTCATTGTGAAGTTATGCACGGAATACATTCAGAATGTATGTATGTATGTATGTATGTAGCTTGTTTTAAAAAAATTAATTGCAACATTTGATCAAAAAAAGAATAAATTTCAATATGATTATTTGGTCCATATTGCACAACCCTAGCTCATACTGGAACTAATCTACGAGGCTCATCTTTCTGTGAAGCTGCTCCGAAGCATCTGCATGAAAGCCCAAAATAAAAACATTTGACTTGACGTTGTGCTCAATCGTGCCATGACACGAAACTGTCTCACTGCAAACCTATAAAGATGCTCTCTTCAGAAACAACCCAGACAATGTGTCCAACATTTTACATGCATTTAATAACCCCGTAACACCTGGAATATTGAACCTTATGCTACTGACATTAATGATAACATGAGTAAAACAAGACAGTGTTTCCCCTAGGATCATGGCCTTGGGGGGGGGGGGGGGTTGTGGTGTTATGGGTGGTGCGGCAAAACACTCAAACAAACACTTAATAGTGTTTATATGTTTCTTTTAATTGCAGTATACCAATATATTATAATGTCTGAACAATTACTGTACAATAACTAAACAACTGTACACTGAACTAAACACTAAACATCAGATTTATTTTAATATGTTAATTATTCACAAAGTGTAGCTTTTGTCACTGCAGTGCATCTTTCTGGGCTTCTGAAAGAACATTTCCAGAGCATCTTGGTATGGATAGTCTGAAACTTCTGGCCCATTTATTGAGATCCGCATGCAGGCTGCAAGATGGTCCCCTTGCAGCCTATTGCGAATGTCTGTTTTGACCTGTAAATACATTAACTGTTAGGCTTTAAAAGTGATAACTGATAGTAACAACAGTAAAAATCAACTTAACATAGTGATAGTTTAAAGCAGGAAATGCCATTGTATAACTAACTAGCTAGCTATTAATTAAGCAATTTATTTATCAATTCGTTCATTCATGCTTGTGTGTATTTACTTACTTACCAAGATCAGTCTTGTACAGCCAGGGGAGTATTTCCCCTCTGACAGCCAAGCTGGGTCAAAACCTGTCGTTCTGTGGTGGCTAGACTTTTGCTGCTTGTCAGGGGCAAGACATGCAGCACTTGGGCTCTTTTCTGTACTTTGATTCGGAGTAGGAAAGCTACACCGGCTGCTGCTCGCAGCAGAACACGTGCTGTCATCGTCACCACCTTGGGAGCGTTTAAAAAACGCAGATATTTTTGCCTGCTGCGACATACTCTCCGACGCGCGGTCTCTCTCTGTCCGCTGTTGTGTGTGTGTGTGTGTGTTCGCGCATTGGAGCGGAACTCTGCGGTGCACGCGCATCGGGGCGGAACTCCGCCGTGCGCGATACGGAGGACAATTGTAAACGCGCAAACGTTGAGACAGAAATTACATGCCATCGTATAAATAACATAATGCTATTTAGTTTAATAAAAGAAAAAAGCAAAGACCTGTTATATATAAATTACTTCTGTCGTTATTCGACGAAAATAAAATAAAATTAACTTGACCTTCAAGGGGGGCGGGGGGTGCCGTTGGGGGGGCGGGGCGCCCCCCTAATATAATGGTAAGGGAAACACTGCATGAACCTTACACCAAAACTTCTACTCGCGTTGCCGTGGTTAGAGAAGATCGTGCTAAACACTCCGCCCTCTGATTCCCTATTCCCTATCTTTTCTTTAAATGTTGTCATCAAATTGACAATTTTTAAATGATTTATACATTTTCGAGTAGATCAAATTTAAAGATACGAAAAAAAACCCCTAGTCAGAGCTTAACCTTAAGAGTTAGTGCCGTATATTATAATATGAATGCAACGTGTGGCAAAACATGACAGAAGTAACATGTTTTAAAGAAAAACACAGGCAACTAATTTAGGAAATTCTGGAGTTTTACCATTTAAGCACTGGTTCATGGCTGTTAAAGCTAAATATATGCTAGCATTACATATAATCCAGTTCACAGAATGAGGGACCACTCCAAAAGGCTTACTTTCCAAAGAATGACCAATCAGAGAGTGGATGCATCGCTAGGCCTCGAGGTTCAGTGTCAAAAACAGACCAAACTTCAAAATTTCTGCATGTTCAGCCATGTTTACATATAGCCGGCCATTAAACTTGCTCTTTGTAAAACAAATGTGAGTGACTGAGTGTGATAGCGACAACAACCCCCCACCCCCATCCCTCCCACATGGACCCCCAATTTTAAATTATTCCCCCAGGCCGGTGTTTTCAAATACCCAGAAAAATAGTTTTTTCTAAATAAACAGCTACGTGTGGACTGGGCCTAAGGCTTGGTGCTGGTTTAAGTCTGGTCAGATTCATCTGTGCTGTTCACAAGACAGAGCTCTGGAAAGAGTTGTTAAGCTCGACAACTCAACACCAGCTGGAAAACAGACTTCAGCGTCTTCTCGTGTTTAACCAAAACCATAAACACGTTATTAGCATAACGGCAAATACCAGTGGCTTACCTACAAGCCAGAAAGATGACTGAGATTAGGATTAAATTACAAAGACCTCACTTACAGAAAGAGGATATAATTAAAAGAGACCATGATCTGAACCGCTCACCAAAGATAAGCCTGGTTCTTAGCGTGCACTAGGCCAAGATTGCCCTGTCTGTATTTACACTGTTGGGGGAGAGAGACAGGGGGAGAGGACGGCGGGGCGGGGCAGGGCAAGGAGCTCAGCCTGAGGCTTCCTTAAACCCTCTTCAATTGCAACCATCAGGCTTTTTGCATATTCTAACATGAAATAACTTTAAGCAAAGAAGGACCTGAGAGCCTTTCCTACATTTTAATCAGATTAAAGAGATGGATGAGAAAAGAGCTTTAATCAAGAAACTTAACGTATCGATCTGATACAGAGTACCGATCCGATACCTGGGTGTGTATCTGTATATACAGCTGTAGATACTACTAGCCCTTTATTAATTGACATTTTATGCATTTTATAATTTAAAATAAATTATTTCATGCTGTGCTTCAGATAAACTCAATATGGCAATGACAATAATCAATATGGACATGAAAAAAATTAATAGACATACCCTATCTTTGAAACGTGGATACAAGAGAGTGGCAACTGCATACAAGGGCTCTTCCTCGATGGTTGTGAATCGTTTCTTGACTGCCTCAAGAAGAGTGTTTTTCATTGTTTTTATACCAGAGTCCTCCTGGCTCTCCCGAGCAAGGTGCCGTTTTAGAACTGTAACTGAGGGGATCACTTCCGCTACAGACGAGGTGGAGGAGCTAATCTGATTTTTCATGTTACTTGCGTTGTCGCGCAAAATAACATGAACACGGGATTCAGAAATATTCCACTTCACAAGCATACCCTCGATTGATTCAGCTATGGACTTGCCAGTTTGCGAGCCGCGAAACTCGTTAGCCTGCAGCACTGCACTTTGAAGAGTAAAAGGTGACGGAGTCACTGTGTCCAGCTCCAGATGTGAGTAATGAAGCTGATAGTTCGCACATCCTTTAGTTTACATGAAATCTGTCGGTTATCTTTATTGCTCGTTGGACGTCTTGAGTAAACATTTCTCTTTGTTTGAATGAAGCTTCCAATGTTTTGTTGCGCCTGGCGCGGCTTGTCCTTCTCCTTGGTTGCTTGTGGCAACACGACACAACTTCCTGTGTTTACATTCTGAGCAGCGCCAGCGAAGAAGAATTGATTTCCGCTTTGCAGCGATAAGCAAAGCTAGCGGGCATAACTAGGTTATGTTCATGAAAATGGTATCGGATCGGTACGTGGACTCAAATACTCGCCGATACCGATACCTGATTTTTTTGTGGTATTGGCAGCATTTTTGATACTGGTACTGATATCGGAATCGGAACAACTCTACTTGAAATTGTGTTGGTGTTAGTAATTCATGAAATATCTCGAGAAAGTTAACTTTCATACATGGTGATGTAATGTTTTCTGCATCAGTTCCACCTCCTCCGACACATCGCTTCACTCAAGGTAAGGTTTCACATTTATGTACATATTACGTATTTTGCTTGTGTTTTATTCTGTTTTATTATTATTTATTACATTAACAATGTGTAGATTTAAGGATTGAAGAAAAGTTACTTGATTTTTTTTCTGGTTTTCCATTTTTTCATCTACTTATTCTGATGTTTCTGAGAGCTGTTGCATGGATTAGACGTTTACATGTAAAACTTGCTTCGAGATACGAAATGTTTGACGTACGAACGTCACCCTGGAACGGATTAATTTCGTATCTCGGGGTACCACTGTAGAACTTATTTTGTTATAATAAAAACGAATTCGAGAGCGACTTCTTGGAATTTGATCGTTGGCAGTGCAAATGATATTTCTCACGATGTGAAGTCCACATGAAAACAAACTTGAAAAGAAAAAAAACTATTCAAGTTTGCTCAGTCTATAGATAACTTTCGAAAATCATTAACACTGTTTGTGTAAATGCCGTAGGAAATGTCTGAGGAAATGAGATGAACACGCATCAGCTGAATGACGTGGCTTTCAAATCCTTCAGTAAATTTTTAAAAAGTGCGTCAAATGCACATTTTTACGCTGTGCGTGCCTTTACGCTGAGTGTATACACTTTTAATTCAATCAGCTACAAACAAATGTTATTTTTAACAATCCATTGAACCAATAAACTATTTAGCCTGAATGAACTGCTTCAGTATAACCTGTCCAACCGGCAAAACAGAAGTGTGGTTTGAAGGTTTGAAGAAAAGAAAGAGAGCAAAGGAAAAGTTAAAAAAATTCAAAGAAAACATCCAAACAATTAACCTCAAAACAGAATGTTAGGAACTGTTGCGTCTCAATAGTCCCCAAGTAAAAGCAGGTATGAGCTGGAAAAGGCCAAAATGATTCAATTGTTAGAATCAATCAACAATATCGGGCACTGAAATAGTCTTAATCCTTGATAAACACAAAAAAACCTGTTGAGCTCTATTCTGTATATCTGCCCTTGCAGATGAAGCTGTTCCAGGACACGTGCCGGGATTAAACCAGCGCGGTTTCCCAGGAGAGAGTGCAGTAGATGGAATGAGGCTTCAGAGAGACCCGTCAGTGATTTTTGTCAGAGTAATTGTGTCTGCTTTGTTTTGATTTGCAAGTCTGGTCAAGCAGCTGGCCTTTAGCGAGACAGATGGTCATTAGCTGGAGCGAGACTATGAGAACCCCTCCCCCGCAGGGCTGGACATTACAGCTCCGGGGTCAAGAGGATATCACTTCGTGTTTATGCACAAATACGGCGAGCAAGCAAACATGCATATGCTTCGAGGCGTCCTACACAGGTCAAGAAGTCTAAAATCACAAAAACACCTTAGATTGTCGCAGAAAACATACAGTTAATTAATTATTTGTATTTTAATGATTGCTTTTGTACCCACACCAACAGCACCGGATCGTTCTCTTATTTAGTCTTTATCACGTCATGATGATCCTTAGGCTCACACTAAAAATCTAAATGATTAAGATATAGAATATAAAGATATGCTATTATTAAAATAAATAATTGATTAGGGTCCCAGTGGAAACTAGCAACGAGTGTAAGAAATACCACTCTTAAAGTGTTCTATAATAACATATTAATATATGAGGCTGTCATAATTCACACGAGGGATGACGCAATGGCAGATGCTGAGCAGAGTTGGCATTCTAGCACTTAAAAGTATTCAAATGAACATTAAAGCTGCAAGCAGCGATCAAAGGGGTCTCACACCACTAACATGATTGCCTCTAGTGGACCACTTTTTAGCACTATTCCCTCTGACCAATCCCTATTTGTATCCCAGTGAGAATTGATATTAGTGAACAATAAAGATAAATTAAACAATGAAAAGCATATCATAGTATCATGACCCGATGTGAATGATTTTTCTGCAATTGTTTTTACCCATCTTCTTAATTAGTAAAAAGAAGTACCTTGTTAATTTTAAATGTCGGATTTCCTGTGACCACCTGGTGGCGCTATTATCAAGAGTGTACTCACACATGAACAGTAAACATAACCGGTAAATTTGGTCTCGCTCCTTGCTCTTTACAACGAAATGTCGACTTTGATGGAGTTGGAGATGGAGGATGAGATGTGCAAATCTCCCATGTTTTAGAGTTTTTGCCTACTTCCTGTCGGAAACATGCTCCATTTTACTTACATTTATGTCTTGGTACCCTACACATGTGCCAAATTAAATTCCATGAGCTGAAATTCATTGTGTGGAGCTATCGAGCCATTTTGTCAAACCCACTTTCAACAGTTCTGACGAGAAACTCTGTGACTGAGCACATTTTGTTCCTCAAAAATGACCTTTGAGCAATTACAATTCAGTGCTATAAATAGCCAAATATATTGGACGTATATTATGAAGAAGAGCAAATGTTCAAAAAGTGCACCAGTCCAAAAAAATCTTTGTTTTGAACCTCCATGAACACATTTAAAGCATTATGATAAGTGATTGTAATTCGACTAGTACGAATAACAGCTGGACAAATGTGGAATTATAATTAGCATTAGTGGCAGCTAAAAGAACAATTTAATTTATTTTTACTTTCAAACAACTGGATTTGCGACTTGATTCTAGAAAACTCCCTTGTGTCAAGCAGTCTGCTGTGATTGGTGCTCAGAGCTAAGTATGCTGTGATTGGACGCTGGGGTATGGGGGAGGAAATAGCTGGTGAATACATTTCCAAGCGGATTTAGCTCACAGCTCAGCAGTGATAACCTTGCATGCATTTCTCCACGTAAAATAATATTTGTAATGCAGTTTGAAGCATAATTCTGTACAATACAAGTGGTGCAGGACATAAATGTATTTGCTAAGCATCTGTTGATCACTGCTATAGAGTGAATTCAATTAAACAGTGGCACAGCAAAAAACAAATGATTAAACATTAAACTCGTGGTATTACAGACACCGGCCGCAGATTATAGCTTGACTGCGTCTCTAATCATTGTGTTAGGTATTTGTGAAATTTTCAAATCACTGGATTCTCTGCACAGAATAAAATGATTATAAAATCTGCACATTAATGGACACATATCCCATCAGCCCCTGCTCTCACCAGTAGATCCTTCAGGTTAATTTCTAGCAGCGCCGATCATTCACTGTACAAAATGATTTTTAGATTTAGCAAATATTGCTTCCTTTATGCTAAAAATAGTAATATGTGGTTTTACTTAAAAGGGGTGTGCACACTTCAGCACTTAGCTTTCATTTTGTTTGTAATGTATAATACAAAAAATGCATAAGTATATTTAAATACAATTTGATAAAAAATATTAGTTTTTTCAGTCTAATCAAGTCGCACCAAAAAATGAAAAACTGAGTGAAATGTTCATGCGTCACCGCCTGCCTCGTTCACAAGGAAAGGAGATTTCACGACTGCTAATGTGAATTTCACCACGATAAGCTCATATTATGACTATTATTTTAATTAATCGATGTATGGTGTGGAGATTTTAAGCTATCTGTATTCCTTGTTTGTGTCTATCCGTTCTTTTTTTGACCGTGGATGCTAACAGCGTTCATGCTAGCATTGTTAACAGGCTTTTGGATAATGTAAAATTCAATCTTAACTTTGTTTTTTCAAACGTATTTGGTTACAATAGTTGTCTTAAGTTTTATACATGACCTTAATCTTAACGGACAGTCATTTTAAAAATGAGTTTTAACATCCGTGCTAACTCAGCACGAAACGATAGCACGCAGTGACGTCATCGCGACATTATCATTTTTACATATCATTACATTTTAAGTGATTTTTTTAACCAACCGTCAATGCTCTATATAAGTTTATGTGACTTAGCTAATTATAGCTGCCCATTGTTAGCATCCTTCTTGCCATCATTTGAGCACCTTTCAGCTTGAGTGCATCTTATCATATAACATGATATATTCTAAAAGATAAAAGAAATTTTGCCACTGTCAAATAATGATGGAAGAGGATTTAAACTTAAAGCTACTCATTTATAAATAAATTAATGCATACATATAAAATTTGTATCGTTTTATGGGGTGATATAAAAATAAACCGTCTATAACATTTAATGGAAAATTATGAGTGAACTTTACTTGAGGTTTTTTTTTATTAAAGCAACTGTTCCTTGTGTTTTTATGGGGGAAAAAAATCACCCACCCCTCTTTTTGAACATAGGTCTGAAAAAGGTATATCCAAAATAAAATGGCTGTAACTCTCACATTTCATGGGTTAAATTAATGTCCTTGTTGTCATTGAAAAGGTAACCCTTTCTAGTTTATCAGGAAAAAGTAAGGAACTGGATACCTCAAACAAAACTAAAGTTATAGATTTACAAACTTTGTAGAAATTATCCTCGCTTAATTTTTTTAAAATTATATTTTAAATAAGTGAATGCTTGAGTCCCTGGTGGACTTTTTGACAACACTGAATAGAAGCCACAAATGTGGACCAATACATGACCAAAATCTGTCAAAATGGAGCTAAACGTGTGTTTTCTGGAGTGAAAAAGCAAACAATGAAAAAAAAAACAAAAAAAAAAACAATGTGATTTGTGCCACTCTGAACAAACTGAATCTCCTCTAAAATCTCCTCAAAACGATCAAATATCTTCTTAGATGCCATTGTGTTACTAACAGTAACAGAAAAACATGCCTTTTTCTCACCGGTGTGCGTAAAACTGGAAGACTGTAAGCATCTGCTCTCTTTACGCAGTCACGTTATTTCGTGTCTGTCAACCGAACTATGGTAACCTATACATCGCTGGAAACTCATCTCATTGGCTAAATGATCTGTCAATCTGCTTGGAGCTTAATCATGATTGGTTGGCTGTACACACGTGTGAAACAACGAGGAACCACATTGACATGCGCTCTCAACAAGTGGCCAGGGATTGTTTACTGGTTTGCTGATTGGCCAATCATGGTCCCAGACTTCTAAAGGTGGTCTCAAAATGTTCAGGAGACTCTACTGAATCTTTATTTCTTTTGTAGCAAACAAAAAGTGAATAGTTGTGCTTTTATGAGCTTTTCTTGTGGTAAACTTGTTTTTGGAGAAGCAGCTTGGATGCATTTTGTTCGTTGGACTGTTACAAGTACAATGGTATAAGACTCTTGATGATTCAGTGGCTGTGTAGCTGTAGAGACATCATAAAAGGTAGACATCGCCATTTTCCTTTGTCTGTTGTCACTGTGGTGTGTTAAACCTATAATGCTTTATAACGCCTGAATCATGAGAAATTCAGCTTTCAAATGATACAATGTTTGGCAAACTTTGCTTAAAAATAGTGGGTGCATTTACGTGATCTAAATCACACTCCAAATTTTTTACAGTGTTATTTGGACTTCGGAATCTGTCTGGGATCACGTCAAAAACTTCTATTATGCTTCATGTCTGCTTATGAAGCCTGTTTGCGGCCAAGCCTCGTTTAAGTCTGTTGAGAATTTTTCTCTTCTGTTGCCTTTATTCTGCAGCTCTGTTCGTATTACGCCATAAAAACCGAGCGAGAATCATCAGGTTCACGACACACGCACAGCTGAAGAGTACATCATCATAATACACATCAAGTATTTACTCTTTCTTTGTGGCTTAGTAACAAATGCCTCATGAACCCATTAAAGGGGGTATGACCCGGTGTTTGGGGACCCCTGTCAAGAAACACTGCTCGATCAATTGTGGGCACGGGCACAAGCAAATTTAAATGTGAACTTACATGTGCGGACTGAGCTCGTAGAAGTTCCTGTTGCGATACTCCTCCACCTTCTCTGGAGTGTAGATAGGCAGGGATTTGTAAGGGTTCATGGAGATCACCACGCTACCGATGTATGTCTGTGAAGAAAAGCCAATGCAGATGCATGAAGAAAACTCGATTGACACAAACACTCTTAGTTAGGGGTTTGGTGAAGAGTAAAACACAGTTATCTGACAATAAATGGCTTCGCCCAACCACTAACTATAAGCAGGGGGTAAATGACCAAGAAATCAAACATTTTAAAATTATGAGCCCAACTGTAACTCAATTGTTCGCGTGTTGGGACACAAACACGCCGCTCTACGTTCCTTCTCAGCGGCAGTTTTGAAGGGGAGCCGAGTTACAATGCCCTCCGTTTGCACAATCCAGATGGGAATTCCAGGGTATTGTTCAGACAGGCGGGGGGCCGCGAGCCACTGAATAAAAGAACACAAACAAAAATGTTTGGAATCCAGGGAAGCATCAGCAACAGGCAGATCAGAAGCTGCAGGAGGGACAGCAGAGGTCTGGAGAGCAGTCAAAATCATTTCCTTCAGCTTCTGCATTCCACCTTCCCAGGGAGCAATGATCACTGCAACACGATAGCAGTTCTCTGGGGTGAGCTATGACATCATCGTTCTATTCGACCATGTTGAAATTATTGGGTGGCACCTTTTTTTCAGAGCACTCTCTATAAAGTCTGAAAGCGGTTGGATGTCCAGATGCCTAAATGCATCGAGATGCTGGCCTCCACTGTGTGAAGCAGATCTGAGATGCTTTATTTTGGATTAGGTGGTAAGGGCTCATGATGCAGACAGCTACCTCACAGCCTCAGAGACGCGTCACCAGGCGGATTTCAGAGTGTTACAACCAAATTTTATTGTGAAGTCACAATTTCATTTACATAGGTTCCACTTTTACAGCACCGTTCAAAGGTTTGGGGTCACTTAGAAAGTTCCCCATTTTTGAATAAAAAAAATTTCAATGAAGATAACTTCAAACTAATCAGAAATACCCGCTATAGTGTTAATACGGTAAGTGACTTTTCTAGCTGTAAACGTCTGGTTTTTGGAGCAATATCTACATCGGTGCAGATGTTTCCAGCAGCTATCATTTCAGTGTTTAATGGTACAATGTGTAGAAGCTAAAGGACAATTAGAAAAACCTTGTGCATCATGTTAGGGCCACTGAAAAGACTTTAGCTGCTTAGAGAAGCAATAAAACTGACCTTCCTTTAAGCAGGTGGAGTATCTGGAGGATTTGTGGAGTAGATAAAACGCTCAAAATGGCAAGAAAAAGAAAATTTTCATGTGAAACTCAACGGTCTATTCTTGTTCTTAGAGATGAAGGCTTTTCCACGTGAGAAATTGTGAAGAGATTTTCTACAACAGTGTGTACTACTCCCTTCAGAGAACAGCACAAACAGCCTCTAACCAGAGTAGAAAGAGACTTCCTAGATATCAATATCCGCTCCCCTGATTGGCTGCTACCTCTCATTGTCATGACACGCCAACTAAAAGATATTCATTAAACACAATTAAAATGAACCATTCCACATTTTAAATTGAAGCACACACTAAACAATGGGAAAAGACTCAAATCATGTTAATAATGTGCCTTCAATTGCAGAAGAAATATCAACATTATGTGGCAGTGCTGGTAAGGTGTGAGATTTGAAGAAGGAAAGCCATCACTCCAAAGGCATGCAGTACCCTGTGGACGGCGCTTGATATCATCGTATAACAGGACAATGACTCAAAGCACAGCTCCAATATGTACAAGAACTATTTAGAGAAGAAGCAGCATCTGCTCTTCTATCTGCAATGGAATCACCAGATCTAAACCCCATTGAGCTGTTGAGGAAGCAGCTTGATCGTATGGTACGCAGGAAGTGCCCATCAGTGTTCGAAAGAAGCTCTGACAGAGGAGCATCAGGACAGCAAGCAGTTTATTTCCTCCTGAAAAATTCAGTCGCTAAATGTAAAATTAGTCATCACGAAAATTGTTCTTATCCTGGTGGACATCACTGCTGCTTTGAGCGGGCCAACCATCAGAACCTTCTGTGGTTTCTCCTGCAGCAGTGAAGCCTCTGGTCTGTGAGCATTCACAGGGAGGCTGAGCTTCAACAAGGTTCAGCAGAGGCTGGGCATGCCTGATTGGTCGAGCGCCCCTTCGCAAGGTTTATTCCCACTTATCTCTTGACCATCTTCTAATTGGATGCTAATTTTGCATTAGCAAACCATTGAATGCCTATATTGAACGAAGTTAGATTTGTTACATCCAGGTGGTGTGATGTGAAATTAAAGTTGCTCCATCTCTGAGAAACTCCTTTTAAACCTTTTCTGTTTTGGTATAGTTCTATGGTGCTTTAAACAAACTGTTTAAAAATATAAAATTATAAAATGAAAATACAATATAGGCTGCAGTGAATATTATTTTGAGAAAAAAAAGTAAAATAATTGAATTTAATTATAAAGTTACAAACTTCTGATTCAGTATTAAAATTCAGAACTAAATTTAAATAAGTTCCCAATTATTCTGCTTAAAAACCTTAGAAGGTTTCCCCATGTGTTTGGTGGGATTACAAAAGCTTTCTGGTTTGAAAGTTCAAGGCCAGGATCTTTACAGCTAGTGCACAAGGATATGATAAAGACAGGGCAGAAAGATTACAGGGAAACGTTAAAATAAGCCCTCGATAAAGGCATGAGGCTTTCATTAGAACCAGTTGTGCCTGTAAGAGCAGACTGGAGAGCACTGAAATAGCTGAGAATCGTAAATAAAGCATAAATTGTGTTAAAATTCAGTATCTAATCAAACAATAATGCATCGCTAAATGAACGCAGGCAGAACAAGCCGATCCAGATCAATAAAGAAAAATCACGGCATTAATATAGTTCACAAATCTGTGCTGCACCTATGAAAGATGCCTATAAATGCATGCTTATCTACTTTTGAGGAAACATTAACACTGAACATAGGAAGTAATGATTGTGAGGAACTTTGTTCTGCCCTTTTAATAATCTTACAACTTTCGTATCTGAACTGGACGGATACAACCTTCAGATAGAGTCCCAGGAAGACCAATCATGACGCATCGGGGTGCAAAGATCATGCTTTCAGCAGAAAGACCACGTTATGTGGAGACATGGATGGATGGGCCTTGTATAATCGTCATCGTGGCCCAAAGCACACAACAAACGCAACAAAGGAGTGATTTTATAAATCCAATTAAAAAAAAAACAAAAAAACCCACATCCACACGTGTCACAACATCCAGTTCATCAAAAGTATTATCCCAGGGAAAGACACAGTTATGAAACTAGATATTTGGAGGGTGATAATCTAACAATTCTTAGAAAATCTGGCAACATTTCAAAATGTAAGAAACAAATAAAGATAATTTTAAAATCAGCATAAGATAATGAATGGTGTGAGAAAGAAATGCTTTGGTGTGTGTTTCATTTTATTTCTATTTTTGACTCTTAAAGCTATTAAAATGAACTTTTAAAGTTTTTTTTCCCATAATGTGAATGGATCTATATAGCTTTTTATTTTATATCAACAATTTTTTACTTTGTTTAATCCTTCTTTTTACGTTAAATGTTAATTATTGTAATGAATATGCAAATAAAATATAAACATCTAAATATAAACATTATAACATTGTATAATGCTGTACATTCATAATTACAATATTCACTGCTGTAAGCAACTTGCTTTAGACGATTGCATTCTTTTAAACTTTTTAAACAATATTTATAGTTAAACATGTGTTACAAGTAAATTTGACATCTACGCGGCATATAAACAAAATAAAAATCAAAACGTCTTCACGAGTAAATATTTTATTTGAACTCTCATTGGCTTAGTCTGTGTAATCACGTGATTGAATGCGCGTTCACGCAGAGGGGATTCGAAAAATGCCACACATTTTTCGACAAAACAACGACAATGTTGACTAATCGTTTCAGCCCTACTGCGAACTGGCATTAGAAATGCTGCTTTGAAATTACACACAACATCCCATAATGCCATGCACAAGGGAGTACGGTGGCTGCATTCATTCAAAAAGCCTTTTTTTCCATATTCATTTGTTTTTATTCCGGATCATTTCTCATGACAGATCTAGCGTTTGTTTGGAACTGGACCGAGACCACCTCCTCGAGCACATCTCGGACCACTTTGGTAATCCACTTTTGGCCTGATCTTGAATTCTGTGGTGGCTTTCAAACTTGCCCAAATGAAATGCACTAAAAGGGAAAGCAAACTCTAATCCGATGGAATCAAACTAAACAAATCAGGTGTGAAAGACCCCTCAAACACCATTTTTCCTTCATCGAAGCAACAAATATTCTTTCACTTCCATGAAATCCTGACTAAAATGAATTTTCATACATTAGAGAAAAAATAAAAAAACTTCTAACGGCTTGTTGACAGTTGCAAGCTTTAAAATAAGACAGAAAAGCGTGAAACCGGGCGACACACTGCTGCCAACACCATGCTGATCTCTAATGGATCCAAGGTTTTTTTTTTAAGCTGAAGCTTTAGGCCTCAACACATCACAAATCACCGGATGGCTTCTCAGCTGGGTGGTCTTCCTCTGAGTCCAGAGGAAATACTGCTCTCTGCCTGAAGATGGCGTTTGTGGGACAACTTCCAAATCTAAGGCAATAGCACACCAGAAATCCTCCCTTTTCTCCACATTTTCATAATCTTTATGGCTTAGTGATCAGCCACCAACAGAAAAAACTGCTCCTCATCCGTGTTTCTATGTGTTCTTTGATTTCTTCTCTGTCTTCCTATTATTATTTTTTTCTGTTTTCTGCACAAAGTCAGTATGATAATGTGGGATTAGCGCCACCAAGGGGCTCGTTTACCAGGGTTCAGATTAACTTTTCTGATCACGAGCCAAAGTGGTGATCAGAATTTCCATTAGCCATTTTTTTTTTACGTGGTGAAAATGAGAGATTATGAATAACAGTGAAAGAAAATGGGATCATCTTGTTAACAGTGGATGAAAAACGCAAAAAAGTGCAATACGCACAACAAACTACACAGTTATTAACTGTTATAAACTTAACTATACATCCAAGATAAAATACTATACACCAGTGGTTCCAGCTGCGTACCCCCAGCTACCAATGACTAAATAAGTGACTATAACTTATATAAAATGACAAATAAATATTGAACAGTTGATTATTTTTCGTTAACAAAAATGTATTAGAAATAATGGGTTTTTTTTCGAGCATCGGGTTTCTTTTTATAAGTGAAACGATCACCTCACTGTTTAAATGATCAATTTTTTTGGGCAGAGACAGAGATCTGTGCTTTTATTTCAAAACAAATGTTTTATTTACATTTAATTATATGGATATGGCTCTATTTACTATTGACGTGTTATTGAAGTTTTTCCAAAAAACAGGGTAACAATTTTAAATGAAAAGAACTAATTGTCACCCGTAGTATAGTGTTCAAGTGAAATATGGGACGGAAGGGACAAACGACCCAGAGCGTTTCTAACATGATTTACCAATGCCGGCCAAACTGCCGGTATGTGTTTTTCAATACCTGCCAAAACTATTTTTTTGGAGGTTTGGCGGGTGTTCATTTCAAACCCTGTCTTTATCATTTTTTTCATTTAATCAAAAGAGCCGGCTTTCATTGGTCGTTCTACTTGTGAAATACCAATCCGATAGGTCAGAGGCGCTCTCTTCCTCATAGAGGCGTGTTCACACAAAACCGTGGATCAAAAATTCTGAACTGTGTTATGCTTACTCTGAACCTGACTACACTACTGTACAGATCAACACGGTTTGCCAAAAATGCAACCTTTTAGAGCAGACTAAATGATACGACTATTCCCTGAGTGAAAGCTTTAACAGGTTCTTGTACTTTTCCTCTGCAGCCTGTATTGATCCTGCGATTGGTACGGGGTCATTATATAGGAAATCTTACTTTCCACCGGTGCTCCTGTTTCATCTTTTATCAGATCATTTCCCCATAAGCTACCACTAAATCAGTCAGCCAATCAGAGCTAAGAACAAGTGAACCTAACCCAGACAATGCCAAACCAACATGCTACTATAATCCAAAATGGTTTCAAATGGACCGTACAGTTGTGATTCCACTACATAAATCTTTGAGGACTGTTCTCGTTTTACCCGTGTCATCTATATGTCCAATCACAGAAGCTGTAGTGTCACAGTGTGGCATTTATTGATGGTGAAAACCCACCCATGAGTCTGTTTGACCAACTTCTCAATCAACCAATCACATTTCTTTTCGCATAGTGTCTTGGTTTGGGGCGTGTAAACATCACCACAGCACCTGGTTGACAAAACATCTCTTTTTGACTCTGATAACTGCTTTTACCAAAACTCCTGAATACTTTTTAAAGAGGGTACGCCATGAACTTCACGTACTTTTGTGAATCCAGCATTTAGCTGTTCTTTATAATGATTCATTTTTCAGTACACACGATGGATAAATCTTTCTTGTGCATTAGAGTTTACCTGGTATTTCAAATCTAACTCCAATTTAAAAAAATATAAGAAAGCTGTACATAGAGACCAGTTTTCATTGGTTTCACCATGTGAAGAGAAACACAATCCAGAGTTTACAAAAGTGTTGACCGAATCTAAAAGGATCAGCTTAATTTAGCTGCGGGCAACAGCTTTGTGTGTGAAGCGAGGATCTGCCTGCGTTCAAAGGAGGACAGCAGGATTTATTACTTCCATCTTGTGGGCATCAAGGAAGTGCTTTCACTCTGTTACAGACTAAACCGTCAGGTGCCTACTCAAGTCTGCTCCTCTGACACAGACCAGAGATGAATCGAATGATGCCAAACACAAAGAAATCAAAAAAGTAATCAAAGCGTCATTTATCTGCGAGAGGTCACACAGTCCAAGCTTTCACCCAATCAGGTTTGATGAATTTAACGAAAGGGAAACGTGGCCTTTAGTAGGGAGCGCTCAACACAAGCAGCTACTGGCTGAGACGGAGAGAGCAGTACTTACGTAGATCTCGTTGTGATCGAATCGCTTCTTCAGATTCTCAATGAACGTGTCTTCTGACAGGGGCTCCAGGAGGACCATGTCGCCCACCCCTATCATGTTATCAAGAAGTGATGTTTTCGCCTCCATGTTTGGATGACACCCCTGCAGACAAAATATCAGAGAAACAATCAAGTGTAGAAGTGACAGAAGGACGAAAATCAAGTTTAGAAAGTGCCTCAGTTAAATTTTTTAGCTTTCCCTTGGTGTGTAACAGGGTTCAAAGTTAATATAAACATGCAAATATTGATTCTAAAATAAAGATTTTAATTGATCTTTAGATTAACACAACAATATCGATTCAGGAAATCCCTGATTTTTAACGCGCATGCTTCATTTCAGGCAACAGAATATGAATATTCCCCTCTCATTAAAAAAAAAAGTTTTTTTTTAAATAAACAGCTGTGCACTAATGTAGATGTGTATTTCAGTAATAAACTTAAAGCAGGAGAGTTTCAATTACCAGCATTTATATCAAAATATGGATCCCATGTCCCAAAATGAACATTTTAAGTGAAATATTGACAGTTAATCGATATCGAAACCATAAAAATATGGTACTTTTAGAACGACAAAAACAACATTTCAACAACATGCTGTGCGATCCGTACATTGGTTAATCCATTAATTCCAGCTGATGTAAAAACTTTTTGATGTGTGTTAAAAAATTTATTCTGTAAATGCGTTTCCATCAGAGTTTATGCACATTTTTATTATCAGATAAAGTTATACTCAGTTGTGTGAATATTTTTTTTAAGCGCATATTCAAAATGTATGTGTTTCCATCCAGGTATCTTTATGCAATATTCCAAAATGTGCATAAAAATAGATGGAAATGCAGAAAATCACAAAGTGATAAGAAACTGGAATGGCAATGGGTGAATAACGTAGCAATCAAGTGGGGATGTTTAAAATATTTAATATATAATATTTAAATAATAATCAAAAACGGTGTTTGTTCTACAAGTTTATTTCTTTATTAAAATGGATGAAAGAGAATTAATTGTAATGTTTCTAGATATCCAAAGGTTAATAAAGTAGCGTGTTTTGTTCAGTCGTAGCATGTTATAAATTCCCTTTCAATCAGACCGTCTTTCTTGCAAATTAAACAAGAAATGAACGCGACATTTGTTTAATACAAGCATCGTCTGAACCTGAACAGAGCCTTCACGGTCTCGACACTTAAACTGCTGGGGATGGCATTTTCCCTTTCTCTAGTCACTAATCCAGGTGCCAGTTGCATTCAGGGCCTTGATACTAGGCTTTACCAAGCCCCTGAACCCCATGTGTGCTGTGAAAACAAACGTGCAACTGCAAAATGCACTGCTCAGCAGAAAAGCTGACTGAAAAATAGTGCATGGCATGATTTAGAAACAAAGCACTCTGATCATTGGATGGAGTTATAATAACAGCAGCAGCAGCAAGGAAAGCTCCGAAGATACAACACTGGTGGTAACATGAGCTAATACCAAATGTCTGAACCAGGCGGAAAACTCCCACTTTCCCTGCGGAGCCGAAACAGCTAGTGACTCAAACTGCAGTTCCTGGACTGACCATCTGAAGTTTGTGTCAGTATTGAGCAGATTCCTATAGTTCTTTAAGGCTGATGCAACGTTAATTACGTGCACATTCTTATTAAAAGGATCACTTTGTTTTCTAAACTAAACTAAAAAGAAGACATTTGGGCAGATACTGGCTCCGTGATTTCGATGAAAATTCTTGAAAAGCTAAGGCAACATGTTTCCCAAGGTTATTAAGAAACATTGAGATCCGCTGAGAAATGTTTCCCAATTTCTTGTCAGACACCTCAAACATTCCACTGTTTTGTCTATTTCCCAGATCATTTCCACTACATGTTACGCAAGAAAAATTAGTTGAATTAGTGCAGCAAAAATTTGTGGGTTTTGCATTGATCAACCTCGTGGATTTTCGTTAAATGAATTGTTTGTTCAACAAGAGCTAAACCGTATCTGAAGCTGTAGCTCAGCAACCCGTTTACATAGTGTCTGCAATCTTTGCATACGTCCTCATCACCCAACACTGATCATACCACATCACATTCGCGCCAATGGCCCCTGCATCTCTATTTATCGATACAGTATTGATTAAATAGCAACTTCTCTGTTCAGTTCTAGCGGTTGTAGAGCAAGTATTCGAAGACCCCTTGAGAACAACTGACACTATTGCATTAAAACCAGTGGGAGAAACCATATCTAGCAGAATTTGCATCTTTGCAGCAGCTGTTTCCTAGCAGCTGGGAGAAAGAGACGGAGGAGACAAGGATGCATAACCCGTGAAAAGAGTGGAACTCTTGCGCTGCGTAGCAACGACTCCTCTCTCTAAACACCAACTGCTCCAGAAAAGAGAATTATTAGCCAATAAACATTACCTTCACAGAAAACCTGCGTTTCAAACACATCCAGATCATTCCCAGCCTTCTTTTCCTGCCTAAAACAAACAGGATATAACATCCAGTCCCCCAGCGGGACTTTTACTGCACTGCTCACACAAGACAAGCAGCTGGGCTTTCCTAAAGGAGCACTAGATGCCATGGAAAGACACTGCCCAGAGAAAACTAAGTGCCATAGATGCACTGACAGAGAAAGTGTCTGCAAAAAAGAAAGCCTCCAGATGTTCCAACAATGTTTACAGAATCCCCAGAATCAGCATCTCTGGCTCTGCCGGTACCCACTGATGGAGACAGTTAGATGAACCTGGCAGGAATATTTTATGGGTTTTTTCACGTAGCAATCAGGGTTTTTATAGATAATATATAAATATACCATATATATATATAAATATACCATATCAGCCGCTTGGGTCATGGCACACGCTTTTACATTAAAGTGCTGTGTGCTAAAGTCTCTGATACACAAACCTTAAGCGATTATTGTCCAGAAAATGGCTGATTCTTACTTAAATAAACTCAATTTGCATAATAGCGGCGTCAGTTCAGGTTTTTTCTTTGTTTCTGGTTAGTCACAGAGTTGTGAATAAATGACGAGACAAATGCTGTTTTTCTCGGTCGAGGAATGCTATGGTGTAGTCTGTATTATACGCATTTCACAGAGACTTTTTTTTTGTCCTCCACCACATTTCATTTGAATAATAATAAATCGCTGTGCATTTTAATGTGTATTAAAACAACAAAAGCAAACGATCACCGAAGCGGTCAGTACAGCGCCAATAAAGTTAAAACCGTTATCGGTCATACAATATCCCTGAATTATTGTGATATTATTTAAAGGCCACGTGGAACATCCCTAATGTCTGGTCTAAACAGTTTATTTCACCTTTTCTCTTGCTGTTGCGCCACTTTCTCCCACTTTTTATCTGCATCTTCTCATGCTGAACATGAAAACCCAAGTCACCAGCACAGAATCAAACCCAGCAACAATCCAACTCTAAAAATCTGTTTTCCAATCAGTTGGGTAACAAAAATGGCCCGATAAAGTACATAAACTAGAAGAATACTTATGCTAGGACATCATTTAAAAGTTCCTCCTTCACTAGTGGTGAATGTTTGAGAAATCCTCAGTCATTTTGCATCCAAACCTCCAGAGAATAATGCGTCGCTGAATCCCGTTTCTCCGGAGCACTGCTTGAAATTTTATACAGAGCATCAGGTCAGTCATGCTCATAATTAAATGCAGTTGATGTGCATTAGCAAATCAAGGCACCAGTGAATTAGTGGACTACACTGCGCCCCACATCTCTAGAGAAATCCATTAGATTACACTCAGCAGTATTTTTAGTCACATGACGTCAGCATCAGTATTAATATTTCTCTGGATTGACCGGCTGTCTTTCTGAACTGGTACAAACCTCTGCAGTTGGCCTTGTTTCTAGGTGCCGTCAATCATATATCATTTATCTTTCCTGGAAGACAGCCATGCGAGATTTTCCATTCACGGGCAAGTCCCTCTTTCTTCTCAAACACCCTTACAGGCACAAACTCAAACGACTGTCATCAAAGAACCCTCCATTTATGTTTCACAACTCGTGTTTAAGTAAATCACCTCAGCTCTATCGGTGCCCCTTCTCAAGAAAACCAGCGTCTGCAGACCTCACAGTCAGTCGAGCCGGTGGAACAAATTAACAACATAATGGTGTACAGGCTCCGGAAACAAAGAGCCAGACTCGAGCTCGTGACGGCAGCTACAGATTGGCCTCAAATGTAAAGATGGGGAAATGGGCAGAATACTAGCAACAACATGCTCAGTGACCTGAAACCAGTGAGTGCACTGTTTTCAGGGTAAACAATCTGACGGACTTTCCACAATCCGCTGGGACTCGAGCTTGGGTGACTGGAAGGTGTTCGTGAACTGCTTCTCCAGAGATGTTCTCAAATGTGAGAGAGCTGCCCCGCAAATGAGCTTATGAAGATAAAGAGCTTTTCAAAGACATGAAATCATAAAGTATCGATAATAGGCTTAACTTTAAAAGCATCTGCAGACGATAAGTATACTTAGGAAAAGCTTAAAGGCTACATTTGCCTTCGTTTCAATCACGCATCCCATGAAAACTAATGCCTTGATGCAAAATCTGCTGTAAAATCAAGCAAAGGGAGGTGTTTCCTCCTCCATGACCCATGCCCTTTGTTACCTTTAGTCTCTATTCAGCGCAATACTGCGCTGTTAGCCATGAAACTGAGATAATGAAGTAACAGAGGTCATTGCTTTAACCAGCTGCACTGATAAGAGACCTTCAGAGTTTAGTTATCAGATTTCATTTTCCACATTTCGACAACTGACCATGATTGGGCACGGTATGATTGGGGCATGGTATCTTCGGGAGTGGTGAGAGTGCATCGACTGGGATCTACTGTCCTGGGTCTAGCCACACGCTAGAGACAGGACCGCATCGATGTCTGTTTTTCAGGTCCTCTCCATCCAAACACACATTTAAAAGTCAGACAACTGCTGAAACGGTAGATGTCAGACTGATTTCCCCACAAAAAGTCACGTACAGTGACTCCGTAAAATGTTCTGGACCAGCTGAGGGTCAAGTCCAAATACGTCTGGATACATTTCTAAGCATTTTCCTCAGCAAGACAAGTTTCCCCTGCATTATTTCAAGTTCAAGAGAAGTGAAGAGAGGTTGAAACCTGCTCAGAAATCTTCAATGTGGACCACTGTGAAATCTTAAAGAGACAGCGTCATCCGTCACCGTTGAAAACTCTATAAAACACTGAAAACAGTGTTTTATATAAATATTTGTCCAGTGATGAAAAGAATTAGTTATCAAAAGAACTGTATAAATTGTCATTCTTAATTGTACATGCAACAATATTTAATGCAACTTTATTTTGAAATAAATAAAAAAAAAATCAGCTGAGACATCAATTAAAAGTCTATTTTCAGGCTTAAAGGAAACCAGAACTTTGTAACAGCCGCTATTTGGTCAAATGTAATGTTTCATAGGGGAAAAAATCTATGATAGTAAATATTTTTTATTTCAAAAATGTGGAAAATCATATTTAACATCCCATGTAGTGGACGTACTGGGATGGACTGGGACGCTCTTTTTTTACCAAGACATTCACAGATATGGCACACCTCATAGGAAACGAGAGGTGAAGGTACATCTTCCTTCTTCGGCTATGTGTATCTGGCTATGTACAGGAGTGCGCTCAAACCCTCCATGGTTTGCAGCTCAAGGGGAAAATGTAAAAGATTATGAAAAAGAAAATTAATCTGGAGAAAGTCGCTCCTGTATTGAAGACTTGCTCTTCCCAAAACATGAAGCAGTAGCTCTGAACCCTTGCATGACTGCTATCAAAACTATTTCAAGAGAACAATGGTCATTTTGTGGTTCGATTAAATACATACTGAGCAAAAAAGAAGAAAAAAATCATCTGCATTCGCTTGCTAAAGGATGTTGAGAACATGTTGTGGCAACAGGTACATCTAATCTAGAGAAATCTCAAGGGATTCATGAACAAAAAGTACAAGCTAGATTACGGTCAGCTAGCACGCAGAGCAGACAGACACTAGTTGGCCTGATTAAAAGCATTTTCCCAAACCCAATGACCTGTTTCTGACAAATCCAATAACCATTAGCTGTTTCCACTTCCCACAGACTAGAAACCTGGTTCAGTGAAAGTGTGGTTTCTCTTGCGAACAATATATGATGATTTCAAAGACACAAGACTATGGAATTTTACCCAAATACACAGGGTTTAACTTTTTATTTGCTTGGAGTAAAGTAAAAACATTTTTGTCCTCTTCCATCTCAATGATCCCCTCAATGCTATCAATGTTTTCTGCAGAGCACGGGCAAAAACTGATCGACCAGGCATTGATTGCAATGCATCATGGGTGGCCTTTTAAAATACACAAAATTGGATAAAATTTCCACTGCCAGGGCCGAACATTGTTGAGACACATCAGATATAGTAACACAGAAAGTTTTTTTCCTGAATAAGATTTTTCTAAGTATGATTGAATAGGCTAGTATACAAACTCATTGCTCTATGCCCTAAATCAGTAAAGTTGATCCGGAAAGTAAGGTCAATAGTAGAGTTGGGTATTGAAAGGATTTCATTAAACACTGGTGCCAAATCTATACTTTCATCAGAGTACCAGTACCTAAAAAAAAAAAAACTACTTCAATCTGTAATTGAAACCCACACAGAAGTAAAAAAAAATACAAACTGCACTTATGACAGGTATGAAAGAAAAACGAGCACTTATGACAGGTTTTCTCTGTTCTCTCAATGATGGCACTTATGGCACAGACTTGGGGTCTGTAAAACAAAACTAAGAGAGATCAAGCATTTTATCTCATTTAAATATGAATTACCTTGCTAATTATGCGTTGTAATAAAATTAAGCAATTGGTGGGTTGTATCATTCCTACTTAATTAAAAACAAACGCAGTAATGGCCTAACGCACCAGTGCATGCAGAGACTTCCAAGGGTTTCAGAACCCCTGCATTTAATCCAACAAAACAAATATAGTTTTCATTCAGTTATTCACAAGTTTTGAATGGGATATATTTGGCAACACAAGGCTTCCTCACACATTTGCAGAATCAAAACAATTGTTTTTTTTTTTTTATGACAGTAGCTGTGTGTAAAATGAATCAAATTTTGTGAAACAGATGATGGCAGCTTTTTGAATGACGATTACCAAACATCCAGGAGATTGTTGTAGTGTTTGAATGTTAATTAAGTTCATGCCTCATGACAAAACAAAGTTTAGCTCCACCCTGACATTAGTTTCTTGAAAGGTGATGTGGACGACCAATAATAATAATAATACCTTTTATTTACTGGCGCCTTTCTACTCACCAAAGGACACCTTACATCAAAATATATAAAACATACAAGGATTAAAACAGGTTATGAACGACTTAACTAGGCGTTCTTTTTTTTTCTTTTTTTTTTTGTATCTTTTGGGATAAGGTTCCAACTGTAGATTAAGTCGAGCCAATGTGATCCTTTTCTCTGATTAGAGGAAGCTCTTTACCCAACATTCTGTTGATTACTGACTGGTCAGTTGTTGAATTCACTGAAGGGCCACAACGAATAGTACCTGCAAGGATATAACGTATGAGAGCTATACTCCAGCACATATACAGCGTAAGAAATACTGTTCCCTGTTGTGTGCATTTGGTGTTCTTCTGGTTTTATGCGCAGTTGTGGATTTCTTAAGCTTTCGTTATGATGTCAGAACTAGAATCACAGTGTAACAAATCTAAACCGAGCAAACTCGGAATAGAAACTGGAAACACAAGAGAGAACCATGAGGAGTAGAGCTCAGCCAAACCAAGCAATGGTAAAATCTTATGGAAAAGCAGCAAATGACTGCTGCTGGGATGTAAATAAAGAGCTGTACAGCAAAGAACATAAAGATTCGAAAACAAAAGTGTGCCTTTATACTTCCCAAGCTCTGTCCAATGGCAGAGAGAGACTACGTGAACAAATTTAAGGCACACATTTAGATAGATGTGCGCAGACTTTACTTTACTCAATTTCTTTTCACCATGAGAGGAGGCTTTCATTTAATTAAAGGGAAGAGAGATTTAAATATATTTTTTTTAAATGAACATTTCCAGGCCTGATTACAGTAATCAAAGGTGATGTCACAAAAGCTGCGGTCATCAACATTTCCAACCCTTTTAATTTCTCAGAGACTGATATTTGACTTTTTACATTTTTATGCTTCAAATATTGCATCATTTAAGTTTAACTTTTGTATTTGTTTACAATCAAGAATTCTTAAAGGTTGTCAGGGCGTAGCTATGGGTGCTATTTGTGGATTGAAATACTGATGAGCTACAATTAGTTCCTCGTCGATGGGAGAAATAGTTTGCTTTTCCTTCATCAACCGTTTTACTTTTGGAGCTTTATGAATTTAAGTATTATTAGTAAAGAGGGACTGAGCTTTAGTGAAAACTGCAGCAGACAGATAATGGTGTTTGCTCAACTGCTCAGCTCCAGAGGCACCGAGCGTGGAACATCTGCAGGATCAACTTTGTGACTTCTTTCTTTGTCTGTGCCACCATCCTCTCACGATTCCGTTTAAAACTCTTCAGAGACGAGTTTTATCAAGACTTTTTAAGTCTTTATTCCCCTTTTCGCATTTCTCTGAATCGTTTTAGTTCCAAGTAACCATCCAGGTTGGCACTGGATACGTTTAGTGGAAGTTTTCCTGCGGGAGCATTTCCACCACGCCGCCGCTCGACTCGTGTAACTTTAGGAGTCCGTCCACGACAAAAGCAACCAAACTGTTTGATTAATAATGTCCAACTAAAGTCCCATTCAAACAAACTCAGCGTTTAGATGAACCAGCCCCAACTCACCTCGACTCTTGAAGAAAGTGTCTCTGTTCTCCACCCCTGAAACTAACGCGAACTCCAGCACCGGATGGATGACTCTTTCCACTTAAATCTCGTGCGTCCCGGAGATCGAACGGAGCGGCGCGGGGACACGTCAGTCCTGCTCAGAGAGACACCGCTGCTCCGTCTGTAAAGAAGAAGCTGTGACTAGCGGACACTGGAGAATCCCACTGAGACAACCAGTCCAGAAAAACGCCCAGCTCTCCCAGCCTCTCCAAGCGGACTACTCCAAACTCCAAGATCTAACAGCGATGCTGCCACCGTGCGTTCAGCTGAAGAGATGCACTTCCACTGGAGCAATCCACAAATCCAGCATTGCACTCTGGAAGTTCAGAGAAGTGCTGCAGAGTCACGGTTTCGGTTTTTAATGCTTAGCCTACTACAAAACTCAATTGAAGAAAATTCAGAAAATTCTTCAATTAAAAAAAAAAAGCTTTTTCACATTTTCACACCAAGTTTTTTGTATAAGAAGCTTAATATAAACACAACATTATCAAATGTGATTAAAAGCACACTAATATATATATATATATATATATATATATA